>CM041791.1:61370554-61763054 GCA_023375725.1 Nephotettix cincticeps | reverse complement strand
TATATGTGTGTATTTTACATAATATATATGTGTGTGTGTGTGTGTGTGTGTGTGTGTGTGTGTGTGTGTGTGTGTGTGTGTGTGTCTGTGTGTCTGTGTGTGTAATTATGAATGTACAAGTTTGTACAATGTGCAAAACCCAAGTAGGTCGGTTTATCCAAAGATATTTAGAAGGGAAATTCACAGCCCAAAATGCTCACGTCATCATGCAGCCATTCAGCTAAATGCGCCTTGCGTCGTTCTCGCTAACCTTGTTGAACTCGGACTGTGTGGAGATTATAGCCAATGAGTTTCTCTACATTGTGCAACCAATTTCGATCAGCTGGGAGTGCGACAGAGATAGAAAAAATTTGAAGTGGGGCATGTTGTGAGGATATAAACATGTGTTAAGTAGGGTGTATACACCCAAATGAACGGGTGCTTGATTAAAGAAGACAATATTTATTACTGATTATTGAGATAATATAATTATATGTGGATTTTGTAAGGAAGGATTATTAAAAAACTACATATATAGACACTTATTCAGTAGAGAAGGAAATTAAACAGAAAGACGAGTTATATGTTAAGTGGTTAGGAATTCTGAGTAGGTCATGGATTAATGCTAGTGATATAGTGAGATTGATGGACACTTAAGCAAAAATAAATAGTCATGCTAGTGTTGAGGGTGATGACACTGGGGTGAGTCTCACGGTAGTGACTCGTGGCGCGTCGCGCTCCAAGAGGTAAGCCCCAAAGTTTCCCCAAGCCTGTGAGGTTTTTGGTTTTTTCATAAAAATGATGTTGTATAATGCATAGTATACAGTAGATTGCATAAAGATAAGTCTAGGTTTTTAAGGGTAAAAATGAAAAGTGCAAAACTTGATCCCCATGTGATTCTTATAAGGAAAACGTGTAGATTCTGTTGGCTCTTTGCCAGTTATCATCTACCAACAATGCATACAAAAATAAACGTAGTAATCCAGATAAAGTTTTCCTACCACGTCTAAACACTACATATTTTACAAATTTTGTGTTTTGCAATTTTCTATTTATTTCGTAGCTCTTAGCAGCTCGTAAAACTTTTCAATACATTTTTTGTAAGAATTGTAAAATATTTTAAATTGTGAATCTGTATTACATTGCAATTAACTGTCTCCAATAAATTTCCAAAGTCTCCCTTTACACTAAAATACCTTCTTTGATCCAGGAATTACGTTTGAAATTTTTTCTTGGTTTGAATGATTTTTTTGGGCAAAAAAAATTGAGGTAAAAATGTATGCCTAAGTTTAAGGTGTTGAAGAAATGTTCTGGACATTAAATTCCAAGGAGACAGAGCCAATGTTCAGACTGCAATTGATTATTTAAAAGAAAAATATTAGAGGATCTGGTATCCCTTCCTGTATTGACTGAAGGCTGGAAATGAAGTGGCGACCGGCCTCCGATAGTAGCGACCTGAGCTGGACACGACGTGTAGCGTGTGAGTGATGATCGGACACGACGATAGCGACCACAGAGACCGACACGTCTGCGATGTTGGACACGGCATTATCAATGGCTGTTTGTGAGCTTTGTGTCTCCCTGGTAGGCGAGTTCACTGACCATTTCAACCCAAACCCCTTGAGCAATTCTTTCAAGTTCTTAGATTTTTAGTAAGCAACAAATAGAGGCAGCCAGTTTGTCAGTAAATTAAGAGAGTGGTTGTTTAGTTTAGTGGATATTAACTTCTTGTTGTCAAAAATAGCTATAAGTAGTCTTTGGCTACGTGGGCGACGGGAGTGACGCGACCTGAGCGATCAAGAATTTAAACATTATATCATCCTACGTAGACGCCGGGAGTGAAGCGATGTCAGCGAGATGAGCGACGCGATCCCAGCGTAATTTGAAAATTCAAATCAGTTAGTTTGCCTTTGTTTCGGCGAACAACACTGAAATCACTGGGATCGCGTCGCTTTGGAGAGTTCGCCCTGCGTGAGCGATCCGGGCGATCCCAGCGACCGACGTTGAAAATTGGTTGACTTCAAAGTGAGTGAAAGCGACGTATGTCTAACTCACTGATCACAAATCAAATGTTTCAATTGTTATCGGCGTGCAATTGCGAAATAGTTCTGGGTATTGCCGCATTATTTTGTACAAATTTTGGAATTCACCACAGACTAGACTTTCGGTATATATTATCTGTATGTGCTTTATGACACCCATTGAACACACAGTGATGTCAAAATTTGTACAAGGCATGTACAAGAATCACTAGCCAATCTTACTAAATCGGTTTATTAGGTGGAAGATTTCTACGAACTCCAACAAAATCGAAGCAAATTTTCACTCTTCTTAGACCTTATGAAATTCAAAAATTAGCAATCCCAGGCGATGAAATTCAGTGGAATCCCCCCGATCGAGCAATCCGGTTGTGTTTTTACCGCAAATTAAATTGGAAATTTAAATTGTAAAATTATAAATTAAAATATAAATCAAAACTATAACATTTAATACAAAATAAGAGATGAAATGTAAGGTAAACCAGGTCTGGTAAGGCAACCAGAATTTTTCACCAGAGTTTTGGGGGAGAACGTCTTTCCAGCTATACTGGATAAAGATTGCAACGGGTTTTAATAATTTCACACTTACGGCAACGCCGTCTCTCCAGCCATTAGAACAAAAAAATGTTTACATTTACTTCCCTGTGGGAAATAGGTTAGATCATGGATATGTCTAAAGCGAATGTTTTCATTTCATCAAACAACTGTTCTTATTCGTTTGTATTAAAAATTCAATACAATATTTCTGGTAGTTTCTATGGAAACCTGTTACATGTTTTCCATCTTAAAAATCGCCAACACCCCCCAGAGCTAAGACATATCCATGTCAAAACTCGCATTTTTTACTTGACCAATCAGAATCGTGGCACAGTCTACATTTTCCGATGGATGAGACATCCTATTTTTTCAGTGTTTGATACACACTGCATTTTCCGGTGTCATGAGCACCCTAATTTTCTGATAATTTACTCACTCTCAGAGCTCTCTATTTCCAGTGCGTAGGAATCCCATCGATGGCATGCTAACCATTTCCATTCCAAAGTCTGGGGTTTGGGTTTTTGTTTGTTTATTTCAATAATGAAAACAGGAGCTTTGGGTGATTAAGGTTATGTTTGAAGAAGTGTAGTTCATATTTATCTGTATAATCCAGTGTCTACGTCTGTGAAATGTTGGGATTAAGAAGGAAAAAACATTTTTTATTTGAGAAATGCTTAGAATCTACAGGAAATATTTTTCATGTAGTGTCTCGAAATGTTCCTCAAGTGGTAAGTTTGCGGTTATAATTAGATCAGATCCTCTATGAAAATCTATAAAAACCAAACTATGATCAGTAATTTAGATTATTGAAATAGTAACCCTACCATGTAGGTTTATTAAGCCAAGTATGATGAGGATTGAGTGTAACATAAATGTGGTACAATCTTGTAGTCGACTTGTTACTTACTAAGGCTGACATGTCCCTTACACAAGACTGATAGTTAATAGCCCAACAGTCATTGGAATATCTAAGGTACCTAAAGTTGAACATGGAGTCTGAACCACTACCTCTGAATTACGAACTGAATTCATTATGAGGATGGTCTTTGTGGATTAACGTAGTATTCAATAGTACAAACGTTAATCCATCCAAGAGAACACAACACTCACCGACCATCACTCATAAATATACACTATTTGTGACCTCCAATTTGCTGTATTACAGGATGACGCCACCATTCCAGTCTGACTGTTACAAATCATTTACTGATCTGTTACAAATTCACTAGGATTAATTCTTAGAGTGCCACAACATCACACACAGCAACTCTTAATGTAGGTTAAAAACCATGGTAAACCTTCTTAATTTTGACAATGCACCTTTATTTATTTAAACTCATTCGCTGTGGGTGACAACAATCATTCGGTAAATATTCCGATTACAGTATCCTATCAATCGATATGAAATCGACCTTAGACTTACTTTTTACACTTTCTAATAACCTTTTAACAATGTTCCTGTCCGTGGAAGAACCCAATTTCGACGTTTCGTACGATTTTAGGCTGTATTATGACCCTCTCAAACCATACTGTCTAGCTAGGGGATCGGCGTGAATCGGGGTTCTGGGCGGGAAAGCAAATCACTCAAATACATTTATTTCACTCTCTAATAACATAATTAACAATAAAAACACCAAGGAACACAGTTTTCCAGACGTTTTCTGGCCAAAATAAGGCACCCTTAAAACACCAGTCAACCTTGTTGTCTACAACAATCGACGTTCTGAGCTGGGAGAAACGAGAAATATTTGGGAATCGAGGATATTTTAGGGAATTTGGGATAATTTTAGGGTAAACGGGAGATTCTCGTGATTTACAATTTTGAACTGGAAAAGCTTGTTTGATTGTAGATTTAAGGCGTGAGGTTAAGTTTACGTTAAAGATTTGTTATTTACTTTAAATTAATTTAACTTAATTTCATCAAACAGAATTAAAAATTAATTAGTTGGGAATGTGCTCAAAGAAAGAAAATGGCGCAACAAATCATTAACTGAGCTCAACTTTATTTAGTATTAGTTCATTTCATTGTCAATCAGCTGATTACAAATCCGTTATTCCTTCAGCACAATGTAATTGAAATAAACAAAGATGTACGGCAAGTACAGAAACTACTTCTAACCAGTGACATATTTGTTTATCTACAAAAATTATTGAAGGATGTTTATTTTATAATAGGTTTGATTTATAAAATATAACAATTCTTCTTTCTTGTAATTAACGTGTTTAGATGTCGTAAAATGACTAGTTGTTATGTTTTAGACTGTCAATTAAAATACATTGGGTTTTTGCCGTATCGTTGAAAAATATAACTAATTGTGAAAGTAGTATAAAGGCGTGTATTGGTCATACACGTTGCGTTATATCGTAATAGACGAGATATTGCCGAAATACAGCGCTCTGCGGAGTTAAGTTAGGTTTTTTATTGATATTTTCATGTCGTTAAATATATTTTATACTATCGCCACGTGTATTAGTCGCCGACATACAGCGCTCTGCGGAGTTAAGTTAGGTTTTTTATTGATAGTATAAAATATATTTAACGACATGAAAATATCAATAAAAAACCTAACTTAACTCCGCAGAGCGCTGTATGTCGGCAATATCTCGGATATTACGATAAAACACTACGTGTATTAGTCGCCGACATACAGCGCTCTGCAGAGTTAAGTTAGGTTTTTTATTGATAGTATAAAATATATTTATCGACATGAAAGTATCAATAAAAAACTTAACTTAACTCCGCAGAGCGCTGTATGTCGGCGATATCTCGGATATTACGATAAAACGCTACGTGTATTATTCGCCGTCATACAGCGCTCTGCGGAGTTAAGTTAGGTTTTTTATTGATATTATAAAATATATTTAACGACATGAAAATATCAATAAAAAACCTAACTTAACTGCGCAGAGCGCTGTATGTCGGCAATATCTCGGATATTACGATAAAACGCTACGTGTATTAGTCGCCGACATACAGCGCTCTGCGGAGTTAAGTTAGGTTTTTTATAGTATAAAATATATTTAACGACATAAAAATATCAATAAAAAACCTATCTTGACTGCACAGAGGACTATGTCGGCAATTTAACCTATATCATCATGTGATATATACGTATAACTATAAAATCATGTCAAAATATTATAATAATCATAATAATAATGATAATTTAATAATAAGAATATAATAATAGTAATCATTATATATATATATATATATATATATATATATATATATATATATATATATATTATGAATATATTCATAATAAATATATATGAATCCCATTATTGCATCGGCATAGTGAAGTGACATGAGGATTGATGCTCTGTGGAATAATGTTTCATTATTACTCCTCAGTCCTCACCTAGTCAGCTGTTACCAACGTTGTTAAAACCTCTGCTAAAATAAGCCTATTAAAACCCGGATTCTATTAAAATATCCCGTTTCTCTGTACCTAAAACCCATAATCGTAGACAAAAAAATCCCTGATTCTTCAATATTTCCCATTTCCCCGGCCCAGTAGCCAGATGCCTGCCGACCTCACTGTTGACTGGACATAATAGAGTGTCGTATTTCGGTCCAAAAAACGTCGGGAAAACTGTGTTCCTTGGTGTTTTATTGTTAATTATGTTATTAGAGAGTTAAATAAGTGCATTTGAGTGATTTGTTTTCCCGCCCAGAACCCCGATTCACGCCGATCCCCTAGCTAGACGGTATGGTTTGAGAGGGTCATAATACAGCCTAAAATCGTACGAAACGTCGAAATTGGGTTCTTCCGCGGACAGGAACATTGTTAAAAGTTTATTAGAAAGTGTAAAAAGTAAGTCTAAGATCGATTTCATATAGATTGATAGGATACTGTAATCGGAACATTTACCAATCATTCCCACTATTCCATTGTTGCTTAAATATCTCAGTGAGCTGCTAGCACTTCTCTTGCCCCTGTGTTTGGTATTGTGCTTGTGGCGAGGTACATTTCTTTAATTTTTGGCGGTGTCAGTTTTTGATTCACACATTTCAATGTAAACAATTTGCATTTGTAAATTATAAATACTGTTTTTATTGAATCACCAAAAATGAAAGTTGTGGCAATATGGTAGAAGATCAAAGGTGCCGAGAATGCAGTGAGATAAATATCCATTAAAGGATCGTTTGGCATTGCATCCAGTGTGAGGGCCAGCCAGTATTGTGCATCATGGGTAGGTAAGTGTTTTGATGACTGGCACATGTAAACGTAATACATCAGGGTGGGTTGGCGGTGTTGTGAATAGTATATTTTTATGTTAGTGTAATATTTTTATGATTTAAAATCAAATAGGCCTAAATATGTGTTTGACTCATAACAGTGAGTTTTTTTTTAATATTAGAACAAAAAAGGGTGCAAATCGGTAAATGAACGTCACCAGATACGAGTTTTTTACGAAATAAATGGCCATAGATGCTGTTTAATTTTGGTCTGGATGGTGTTTCTTAACTATTTTCCTAAAAGACATCAAATGGTGAATAAAAACATAATATTTTTTGGAATATACCACTCTTGCATTTTAGCAGTAAACAAGTTTTTAAACATTTTTTTAGTGTTATTGATACAGCTTGTGTTCAATTTTATTTTTCAGTTTTTATTTCTGTTACAAAATATTAAAAGTCATCAACAATTTTTTAATATGCCTAAGATAACAGGCTAAATAGGCTTAAAAGACAAATGTTAGGGAAAAATATAAAAATGGCCACAAAAGTGTTTAAAAAAACTTCTAATACGCTTCTTACACCTAGTAGTAATACAATTCAATAAGATATATACAGAGTAAGTTTTATGTCCTGGCATACCTGGATATAATTTAACCAGTCCGAGATATCAATTTGAGACCTTGGCCTTAACTTATATATCACTTGTTTTAAACTATTTTATGTTGTTAAAAATGTTGTCCCCTTTGGAAATGGTGGGGGTAAAGGGGCAGCTAAATATTTTCAAATGCAAACCCCTATGTTGTGACCCCTCATTTTCAAGGAAATAAAAAAATTAGATGGTGCAAACTAGAGGTCTCTACGGTACCCCTTACAAAAATTAAAACAATTCTCATCATTTCAAACATTGTGGGAACTAGCTGACCCGGCGGACTTCGTAACGCCTAACAGTAAATATATGTTAACTAACTTTAAGATTGGCCATATCCCGAAGTCAATTAGCATTGCGGCTTCGTTGTGAAAGCTTTAAATATACAACAGCTGATTATTACCTGGTGACCGAGCTTTGCTCGGATAGAATAAGACATGTTTTTACAAGTTAATTAGGAAAATTAAAACAAATTTACTGCTCAATGAAAACATTTATGTGGTTTAAATAAAACCGTTTTCATACCCCTTAATTAATATGGCATAAATACTAAACAAAACTATAGCCCTCGGGTTGGGATCGATTACGCGACCTTGTGTACGTGAGACCTGAGCGCTACTAACTGAGCTCAACCTCAATTGTTTTAGCTAATCTTATACTGAATTTAAATGTCCATACAGTTTGTTATTATTATCCTGTGATCAACTGATTTTTCTAGAAAAGAAATGAGGATTGAAAAGCAAAAAATAAATATAATTTACACCAGTTAATTGGTTGGTTACAGTGGCTTCAAGCAATAGAATAAATATGTTTTCTTTCAAAACACAAAAGATTTCGGAAATAATTTTCTCTGCTTTTATTTCGCACAGTTATTTGACCCTTTAGGTTTTACAAATTGTTTAGTAATTTGATATTTTTTTATTTATTACATACATAAAATAAATATTAATGCAAAACCTCTATTCACATATTGTTTGCCACCATCTTCAATCAACAACTGTCAAACAGTTATAAACAGCTGTTTTGATTTGTATTGTTTACATTTGATTCTCCTTAAGCGTAATGTTAAATTTGTAGATTTTAAACTTAATATTACAAGAAAACAAGAATTTTCCTGGACATTAGACCTATCTAGACCTTATTTACTTATTTTCTACTCAGAAATTAGTTATTTCCAAAATTTAAAGAAAATCCTTAGTGCCGTTTTTGAGATCCGTGTGCAAATATATATATATACAAATCTTGCTCGTATTATAGTATTGGATAAACTCAATATGTAGAAACATTGTAATTATTTTTTGTTTTGCAAACATATAAACACGTGACTTTTAATCATACAGAAACAAAATAAATATAAATACAGTACCAGTACATAATTCCCAAAATTGTAAACTATTAACGTGGTGAATAATGCTGTTCATTTTGTACAGCACATATTTACTTCATAGTTTTACATTAATGAATGATTCAGATGGCATTGGATAGTAAAGCATATTGCTAACGGACAGTAAACAATCAGCTAGTTTAAGAAATCAAATGTTTTGATTGTAGAGAATTTGTAAACAAACTTACTCCGCATAAGGTTAACATTAGAATGGAAACTAATTGAATTTATGGAAACTGAATATGCCTAAAGCATGACCGGAGCAGAGACGAATCCATAAAATCAAAGATCATTAAAATCGGTCCAGCCGTTCTCAAGTTATTATAGGTGTAACTAACACGACTTTGTTTTATATATTTAGACTAGTGTTACCTGTTACGCATTGCAGTGATAGACAAACTGATTTATTAGGTTTAGGTTCGCTGGCAAATATAAAACATAGTATAATTATTATTAGCTTTCAGAATTTGTGACCTATCCAGGTACTTTAAGCATTAATGTGTAATTAAAACATAATATGTATACTTAAACATTATAAATTTTTTTTTTAAATTCAGTCAACATATAAAAATTTTTTTAAATTATAAAATATTATCGCCAAAATCTGTACTGAGAAATATTATATTTATAGTAATTAGATACCATTAATTACTTACTATTTTATGCTTGCTTCTTTGGATTGATCATTGATTAAAAAAACAGCAGCTGTTTATATATATACAAATCTTGCTCGTATTATAGTATTGGATAAACTCAATATGTAGAAACATTGTAATTATTTTTTGTTTGGCAAACATATAAACACGTGACTTTTAATCATACAGAAACAAAATAAATATAAATACAGTACCAGTACATAATTCCCAAAATTGTAAACTATTAACGTGGTGAATAATGCTGTTCATTTTGTACAGCACATATTTACTTCATAGTTTTACATTAATGAATGATTCAGATGGCATTGGATAGTAAAGCATATTGCTAACGGACAGTAAACAATCAGCTAGTTTAAGAAATCAAATGTTTTGATTGTAGAGAATTTGTAAACAAACTTACTCCGCATAAGGTTAACATTAGAATGGAAACTAATTGAATTTATGGAAACTGAATATGCCTAAAGCATGACCGGAGCAGAGACGAATCCATAAAATCAAAGATCATTAAAATCGGTCCAGCCGTTCTCAAGTTATTATAGGTGTAACTAACACGACTTTGTTTTATATATTTAGACTAGTGTTACCTGTTACGCATTGCAGTGATAGACAAACAGATTTATTAGGTTTAGGTTCGCTGGCAAATATAAAACATAGTATAATTATTATTAGCTTTCAGAATTTGTGACCTATCCAGGTACTTTAAGCATTAATGTGTAATTAAAACATAATATGTATACTTAAACATTATAATTTTTTTTTTTTAATTCAGTCAACATATAAACATTTTTTTAAATTATAAAATATTATCCCCAAAATCTGTACTGAGAAATATTATATTTATAGTAATTAGATACCATTAATTACTTACTATTTTATGCTTGCTTCTTTGGATTGATCATTGATTAAAAAAACAGCAGCTGTTTATGTCTTGAAAGGTAAGATACATATGTTGGAATCCAAAACAAAATTATTTCCCCATAAGATTAACATGGGAACTTTGAAGGCGTATAGGGTAGAGATTTATGGGAAAATCTTCACAAAAACTATTAGACTTTCCTATTTTAGACCTAAAGAACCAGTATACCAAATTTCAGCCACCTAGGTAATAGGGAAGTGGGAGTGGGAGTAATTTATGAGTGAGTGAGTGAGGGCTTTGAATTTTATATATATATACAGATAATGATAAGGCTCATTTAACAGAACAAAGATTACAATAATAAACATTTAGTATTTATCTCCTTGTCCTGTTGCTACTTACTTGAGTCAATGTGCTTTGGGATTTCCCTGGTTCTCATTATCAGTTTCAACAATTTACTTTGGACTTTCTCCTGTGTTCTCCCCTCTCATCTGTAATTTACCAGTTCATAGCTTAGATAGCCATTAACACTTTAAGTTTACTTGCAACCTCTAGCTTGCACCATTTGATTTCTTTTTTTTATTTCCTTGAAAACGAGGGGTCACAAGATAGGGGTTTGTTCGTTACCCCCTTTACCCCCTTTGCAAAAGGGGGAAACATTTTGAACAACCTTAAAAAGTAAAACAAGTGATATATAAGTTAAGGCCAAGATCTCAAATTGATATCTCGGACCGTTTAAATTTTATCCAGCTGCACCAGGACATTAAACTCACTCTTATGTAAAAAGCAATATAATTAATAGAATACTTTAGGTGGAGCACTGAACTTTTAGTTCTTGTCACAATGAATCTAACACATAGCCCTTTATTTTTTCAACATATGGTACCTATACCTTTCAATGTAGTTTCAGCTGTTCGTGGTATTGTTCTTGTACCGTACCTTCTGTAGCATCCAATTGGCCTATGGTGGCGTTGGATTTGTCGCTTGATGCCCGAATTCCCACAGGACATCTAATTTTTTCACAAGACAATTATTTTTAACTCATATTTAGATGGTTTATTAGGTAGGCCTATTCGCCACAAAACCGTATAATCTATTCATCTACTGTCACGTACAAACCTAGGCTATATTAAACCTAGGCTATATTTGACCGACAGTTGTTGGTGAACTTATTCCAGAGTTCACGTATTGGTGCAAATGGGTAATTTTTCTGCCTTTCGTCACGAGTAACTTACCTCTTTAGCCAAAGTGAAGCAGCTCAGGATGAAATAAAATCTTGAACTAGTCATTACACTTTTATATACATTAGATCAATAATGGACTGGAACACTTGTGTTCCAGTTTATCTTAGTTATGCCAGTTTAGGTAGCTTTCTATGTGTTTAGGAGTTCATAGGCTGGTGTACATGGTTTAATGTGGTCTGTCAGGGTGCTCAAGTTGTAAAAACAGTGTCTTACTAAATCATTTTTAAGTGCCAACTTGAATTTAGAGTAAATGACTATTTCTGTTCCAAACTTTGGAATTAATTGGTAGAATTTTAGTCCCTGATATTGTGGTTTCCTCTAAAAGATGACCAGATTGTGGGTTTCAGAGTACTTATTCTTAAATCTAGTGTTATAGTTGTGATATCTTAAATCATGTTCCAGAAGGTGTAGATTCTTAAAAATACAATGAAGAAACAGTCAAAATACCTAATCTTTTGAAAAGATCTTCACAATGTGCCCATGGTGGTAATCTGAAGACTGCTTTTTAACTGCTTTTTTTTGCGGGACAAAGATTCTATCCTCTCCAGAGGACGATGGAATACACAATGTGGGATTCAATGAGGCTATGGTAAACCATCTTTGAGAGGTTCTCGATCCTAAGAGAACTAGTTCTTCTCGGTGCAAAGCGCCCAGAGAAGATTCATTTCTCAATTTTTTCAATTTGGTCTGCCCATGTTAGACCACTGTCCAATCTCATACCTAGGAAGTCCGTAGACTCAGAGGGGTTGAGCCTGTCCTCGTGAATGAAAACTGACAACTGATTTGACTGATTGGTTTCGTTTCTCTGCTGTATTTGGATGCAGAGATAACCGGTTTTCCTTGAATTCAATTTGAGGAAATTATCTGAGAAATATTGCGCAAGGTGATTCAATTGTTAAAAAGTTTCAAATTCGAGGTCCTGGATGCTTTTTTTGAAAAGAGTCGTATCATCTGCAAAGATAAATAGGCATTCCTCCGGAACCATCTCACTCTTGTAATGGTTTTCCTGTCGGAACGGAAATTCTGAATTTTTAATTTTTTTTATGTTGGATTTCAACGAATTAGGTTCGGTTGATGAGGAAGGAAACCAACCTAAATTTCAAGTTGTTTTGTCGGAAACCAAATTATTTTTTACAGATAAGGTTGTTTTCTTCGAGGTAGCGATTGAGCCGGTCACACGCTGCCCTTTCAAAGAATTTTGAGAACGAGGGTAGGCGTGATATTTGATGGTAGTTCCTCATATTCAGCTCATTTCCTTTTTTGAAGAGAAGTTTAATTTTTGCCTCCTTGCACTGGTCTGGGAAGATACCAGACTCCAATGATTTGTTAATCAAGTGCAGAAGGGGCTTTCTAATTTCATTTTGACAATGTTTAATGATTGTCATACTAATTTCATCGAATCCTGCCGAGGGCTTGGGGGAAATTTTAGAAAAAGATTTTCCAGTTGGTTTTTGAGATTTAACTGAAATTCTCAAATTTTGATTCTGTTAATATTGCCTGAGGGCGGTTCGTTACTGTTACATTGATTGTGCTTTTCAGATCCGAAGCAATGCCTAAGAAATAATTGTTGAACATTTCAGTAATCCTAGTAGGATTTTTTCCACGTCAGAGCCGTTTGCTAACTTAAAATTACTAACCTGTGACTGTTTCTTACATCTAAACTTATTAATAACTTTCCAGGCCTGTTTTGCTTTATTGTCAGTGGTGGACCTTATTGTCAGTGTTCCATCCAGTCGATCTTTGCTTGCCTTATAGCATCTCTGCAGGACTTCCTCGCCATCTGATAATTGGTCTTGTGGAGTTGGCAGGGTGTAGCTGTAAAGATTGCATAAAGGTTGAATATGGCTATATTTTTTGAGGTTATGTCAGCGTTATGCCATTTTAGATTTGTTTCTACAGGAAGCTTGGTCCTCTTAATTGGGCAGGAGATACTAAAGTGATAAAGAAAAGTGTTGAGAAAATTATTATATTTATCATTAAGGACTGTAGCTGAAAAAACGTTACTCCAGTTTTCGCTCTTAAGTCTGTGACTTAGCTCTATGAGGTTTTCATGCTTAGTTACTCTAACTATAACTTCTACTTCTTCTAACTTCACTTCTAACTATAAGAAGAACTCAAAAGTAACCTCAATACGACACGTTCATTGTGGTACGATGCATGATTTCATAGGTCCACTAGTATGTTCACTATAAGGCGTGGGTTCCTATTGCTGAATATTTTTTGAAAGGCGAGTTATCTAAATGACGAAGGTTTTTATCCCAGCGTTAATTGTTTGATTTTAAGAGTGACTCAAATTCCTTGTCTGCAGTTATGAAGTATTCAGTAGACATTTGTTTTACAAATGTATGTTTGTACCTTTGTTGTGTATATCTTATACTGTTATGTACAGAATAATAATTGCATTTGTGTTCTAAAATTGGATTATTTGTTAATTGTTTCTGTGGAAAAAGAATAACTAAAACAAGTTTTGTTGAAAAATGTTTTTAGTACTCTTTTTAGGCCATTCTTAGACCCAATCTTAATTCAGAGCCAAAATTTTGAATTGAAAAATATTTTAAACAGTAGGTTTCTTAAATCTCATAGGCTGTTAATTAATTACAGTCCTGTGTAAGTAAAATGTAAACATTACACAGTAAACATAGTCAGTAACTAGACAACAGGATTACGCCACAATCTGCTTGCACTCATTTCTCAATCATACTAGGCCTAAAAAACCTACCTAGGGAAGTCGCCATTTCAGAAAGGTAATAAAATTAAAGGTACCTAACTTATACAGTTGTACCTTTTATATAAGACGATGCCGTAAAAAGTTGCTACTTTTTAACTTCTACAGTTCAAATGGCCTGCCTATTTCATATAATGCAAAGATTTCTGTATACAAAGTGTTTTTAATTTAATTTTATAAATAGTTCCACAACAACCTTTTTTCATATTGACAGGTTATGAAAATTGCAATGCAAGTAACATCCTTAAAAGAGACTTGGCTTGTTTGGTCAACTCATATGGTACAGCTGCAGAGTTCTTAATAGTTCCTGCTTTAAAGATTTTGTTCATCAATCTTTGTTCTGTTCCAGGTTCCCCATCCATTTAAAATGACAAGTAAAAAAAGATTAGAGAAACATAAATCACTTATCGAGAAAATTAATATAACAAACCAGCATGAAGTTTTATCAGATATAGTCACTCCATACTGGAAAATATCCTATGAAGAGGAACTAGCCCTAAAACAGAAAATGTGTGAAGAGGTTATTGAATACTTATTTCACAAAATATCAAGAAAAAAGGATGATGTTGGAAAGATATTAGAAAAAATAATTCCTTCTGTAGGTAAACATATTGTTATTGTTAGCTTTTATTATTGTAATTGATCATTGTTTAGTGTGTTAGAGTCCAATAGAGGGTGCATTAAATGTGTCCAGAGATCCTCACATTGGAGGCTATATACACACTTCCTTGTAGTTGCCATGACAAAGATAACCTTTGGCTGGGTGTTGAAGAGTCATGGATGAACAATCTTAAAGGGGGTCGAACTTAAACTGTCAGATATGTTTAGAAATAATTCCTGGAATTTTAAATGTGAATCACAAGTTCTTGATAGAGAGGCTCCTGGTTGAGAGGCAGCTGTATTCCAATAATATGTTATCTTTGTATACCAGCTATGACTGCGAACTTCACTTCTATAGGCTACTGCTTAAGTTGGGATGGAGTAGTTTCTTATATTTGGGTTGGAGCCAAAACAATAAATCACTAATTATAAAAAGTGACTTACAAGGTAGTATAGCTCAATTTTTTTGTTACAGTGAGGACCTTATTTTTAGAGTTTGGTTCAGTTCTGTAAAAGATGGATCAAATGTTTTGTGAGGGTGAATTACACATAGATAAAACATTCTGTTTAACTGGTTTTAAAATCATTAACAACTGAACTTTCAGCTTTTACTTTTCTTGCTTTTCTTATTGGTTGGTGCCAGGAAAATATGCCAAGCAATAATGATCAAAATACAAACTAGGTTTTTACTTCCCTTTGGCAAACAGCTTAGATCATGGATGTGTCTAAAGGGAATGTTATCAATTCCCTTAAACAGTTTGCCTTATTACCATTTGATGTTCGTTTCAAATTTTGGTCTGATGGATTGGCAATGCCCCCCTCCAGAGCCAAGAGTAATCCATGTCAATAAAAACATACATGATGGATTCTTCTTTGTTTTAGCCCGAAAGAGAAGCTTACCGCAACAAAGATGAATTTAATATTTGGACTGGGGTGGATGGAAATCCTAAAACAGTTGGTTTTTTTGTTGGAATTCCAGCTGCAGGAAAAGTTGTTTCAGTCCCACCAACATATCTTAAGTGCATCAGGAATTCTCATAAGCATCTAGCTCAGGTAAGATTGCAATATCATTAAATAGTGTGAATGTGGTACTAATAAATTAATCGTAAGTACAATATGGAATTTTAATACATTTTCCTCCAGAGATATTTTGATTTTCCTTTCCAGGAAAATACTATTGTTAGGTCTATTCTAATGTTAATTATATCAAATAAGGATACTTGTTTTAAACTTAATAAGAATATTGTTGTTTGCAAATCAAATAAAACTGTTTAATATCTTGTTAAGTTTATTACATCGGCTCAATACAAAAGTACTTGGTTTTACGGATGAACTACCATTAAAACATAAATTGAAAAAAAACTTTGTCTATTGTCAAGGTATCCCTTTTAACTAATTTCTCAAAAATTGGACCATCAGTTTATTCTGGTCTGTGGCTCATTACACAGACAGACGTTAGTCCAAAAACCCTGTTTTTGGGTTCAGAGAACATCAAACTGATAGTTCCACTCTCAACTCAAAATTCAAAAATGTTATGAAAACAATACTTTCTCCATGCAGCATGGAGGGAAAGTAAAAATGTTCTAAGCCTTACCAAGGAAAACATAGGAAACCAATTACATTTTCAGGAAAGAATTAAAGAAATATTTTAATTAAAACAGATTTTTTATAAGGTTGATAGCTTCCTCGAGTGTAAGAAAAACTATCATCCTGACCATGTGTAAAACTCACCCTCTTCACCCAGCGATCCCATCTGTGATCATGCCTTCCCAGTGAATCCCTGATATCAATCCCCCCTCAATCAATTCAATCCATGATCAATTTGTCCTAAATATCAACTATATCCTTACCTTACTCTTGTATAACCTAAGTTTTACTTACCCCATTAGGTAACTTTGACAAGTTCAATGTCATACCTGCATAGAAAAATTACTGATATTTGACGGTTGTGATGAGACTCATAAATTCCACTGTAATTGTAAGAATTTGTTTGAACACAAGTGCTAATACAAAAGTGGGCTCCTATAGCATATTAAAATCTATTTAGTAAAGATTAGTAATTATATTAGCCTGTTTTTATGACATTTTATCATCATCAAGACATTTGATACGTTTTTATAACAGAAAGCCTATATATTCTATTTTTCAAGCCCATTGATCCAGACTAGTAGGAGTCAATTTGTATTAGTCAGAGAGTCTACTACAGTCACTAAGCTACTACTGCACTTACAACTTACTAAGCTGTTATTACTTTGATTAGGTATATTTATGAGATAGAGAAAATAAACTGTCTTTGATTTTGTCATTATATGATGCGTTTCCTTTAGTGTTGATTTTAATTGGCCTTAAGTCAAAGGAATAATTAAAATGTTTTCTAAGGTTACTCGGTTGACTTATATAAATATATATATATATATTTATTTATTTATACACATATGTATATATATATATCTAATACATATACATATGTATACACATATGTATATATATGAAAGTCAACAAGTATATATATATATACATGTATGTATGTATGCATGTATGTATATATATATATATATATAGTATATGTATATAGGTCATGGGCAATACATGGATAATTTCATAGGACAGCAGCATAATTTCAAAGACTATTTTTTTAAAGCCTTATACCATCAGGATACATTGGCCAAGTATTTTCACAATATTTTATATGCAACGGTAATTTTATGGTTTAGTGTCTTGAATGTTTTATTTCTGACACTAAATGCACTCAACCAAAAATTGGCTAGGTTAATTTTTTTCCTTTATTGTTTGAACAAGATATATCAAGATGTAGTGAGTGCATCCCCACTGCCTGCCAGCCATCAGTTGTTCGATGGGGGCTTCTGGCGCAGCATGGTGGTGAGATCTAATGACGCAGGTGACCACCAAGCCTTCGTGATCACTCACCCCTCTAATCTCACACCTGAGCAGATAACAGAACAACAACAGATCCTTGTGGAGCACTTTAAACAGCATGCCCCAACAACAGCACTCTTCCACCAGTCCTGGTATTGTGTCTTGTTGGAAAATAGTATAAATTTATCAATAGGAAAAGTTACACTACATATGATTTAACAATATGAAACAGTGAGATCATTAGATGACATAAAAGAGCAGCTAAATATGTTCCATCAACGCTGATTGCTCCTTACCTCATCCAATTTGGCAGACTGCAAATGTGCTTGGAAGATTGAATATTTAAAAATATGTGTGATTTTTTTCTAAATTGATACTGCTAGATGATATCTCAAGATTTTTTAAAGTAAACGTCTAAAAACATGTTTTTAAGCTACTTAAAGTACAATTTTCTTTTAATGTGACGAAGAAGCCCTAAATTTTGAGTGATGTATAAAAATTATTATTATAAAGCAGTTTATTATATAAATGAAATAGAAAAGTTGGAAATGTATTTGTCTTAGATTTAGGAAATACAAAATAGAAGTATTTTGAAATTTTTCATGAAATATTTTCATAACAATAAATTTGTTATCTCCTAACAGTCCAAGGGCAGCAAAAAGTGGTTCAAAGGGCCGCATGTAGCCCACAGGTCGTGTAGTGAACATCCCTGATATAAACCAATTACCAAATACCCCCGTCGCAGCAAACCTGCGTACTCAGCGAATTTCCAAATCAATAATTTAACAAACAATAGTGTCGCAGCAAACTATGCGTACTCAGCGAATTTCCAATCAATAAATTTTTCATGACCACAAGGTTAAAAATATATGTAAAGATATTCATGCAGAAAAGGTCTGTTGCAGTAAAGCCTTAAAAAATGTTCCAATCAAAACCATTGGTAGAGAGGTGTCCTGCAGTGCTAACACGAAATCAGCTACATTTCATAACGGGTATAGTTTTTTTGTACCATAAAAATGGGGATTTTTGCGTTTTTCTCAATTAATCTGTAAAAAATTTTTAATTTTATATTTCACCATTGGAATAGTCTACTCATATTCCTTAAAAGTTTTTCTCTATCTCCAACGGATAGCTCACCTATACATAAAAAATCTACACAAAGTTGTATTCCAATGTTAATCTTATGCAGTGGAAAAATATAATTCCATATAATGAAATCATTTTGAATTAACTTGATATTTATGTTCATGGATAGATCTCAACCTATGCTAAATCATAGTTTTATGTATTTATCATGCAGCAAATATACTCTTTTCCATAATTATCATATATTAATAGGCAAACTCCTTTATTTATTGACAGATTTTGATGAAAGTTCGTATAAATGTTTAGATAAAAAAATATTTATGGTAGTAATGTCTAATTTCAGTGTTTAAGAATTGCAATTTTTGGAAATATAAACGCAAAAAATTTTTTATGGGAAAACCCCCCCTTGTCAAAAAAAATTTTGGGGTATTTAACGAAATTCGCTGGGTACGCATTGACCGAAGTATATGTGTTTATCATGACAGCAATACACTGCATATTCTCTACCATATTGTCTTGGGGATCGGGCCCTTTTTATGGACAGAGTTATCGTGTATACAGACACATATATACATACATAAAATACATATATATATATATACCCACAGCAGCAAACCTGCACACTCTGCGTAATCTTATGATATAAATAATTCCAAATCAGATAAACTTGTCATAAAATTAATATATGAACAAGTTTAAAAAAAAATATGTCCATAAACATGAGAATTATTTGCCTATTCTCCATAAGATTAACATAGGAAAGAGTGTGCAGGTTAGCTGCAGTGAGGAACACTGAAAGAAGTCATTTCTACCGTGAATAGTTTTTATCTTAACATTTATACCAGCTTTCATCAACATCTGTCCATAAATAAAGGAGTTTGCCTATTCCCTATATGATTAATATGGGAAAAGAATATGCTGGTTTGCTGCAATGATAAATACATAAACTATGATTTTTAAGCATAAATGGATAGATCTCAACCATATGAAGCTAAATATCAAGTTTTATCCAAAAATATTGATTAATATGGGAAATATTAATTTTTCCCTATCCTCCATAAGATTAACATTGGAGCCCCACAATACAACGTACTGTGTTTAGATTTTTTAATATCTCGGTAACCGTTGGAGATAGAGAAAAACTTTAAGGAACTTAATTGTGTAGTTTTTTAAGCTGATTCCAATGGTGAAATATAAAATTAGAAATTTTTTAAAACTACATGTGTAAAACGCAAAAAACCCAATTTTGGGGTACAAAACCCCCCCAAACTACCGGTTCCCATTGACCGAAATGTCTGGTTTACGAACTCGTCCAAGCATTTGTAGGAATACACGTCTCTACCAAATTTGGTCTTGATCGGGCCCTTTTTACGAGAGTTATCGTGCTAACAGACACATATACATACATAAATACATATATATATATATATATATATATATATACAAATTTTAAGCACTATTGTTTTTGGACTCTGGGCACCTAAAGACGAAAATATAACATGGTCCCGGGCTTAAGTCTTACCATGAGACCTACGGGAATAGCTTCTTCCCTATGGGAAATTCGCTAAAAGATTATTAGTAATTCTAAATTATGAACCAGTAACACTGTTCTAAAAACATTGCATTATTTTTTCAGCCCTCATGTACGATGCCCCAGAGAGTTAGCCCAAATTCACCATCTCTGTGGCAAACCTTACATCTCGGAGACACTGGGTGAAATCAAACTTAATATTTCTCCTGATTCATTCCTTCAGTCGAACAAGGCTGCAGCAGAGCTAATGTACAATGTTGCTCTCCAATTGGCCAAGCCCAAACACTTCACCTCTCTTTTAGATCTCTACTGTGGCACTGGTGTGGTAAACAATTAAACTTACTATTTAGCTTTAGTTTCACTTTACAATACTGGGCACAGTCTTGTTTTGTCATTCTCTCTTTTTATGAGGTCTGTTCAAAAGTATCCGACCTAACTTTGTATCTAGTAATCCAACAACCACATTGAGCTATGCGATGACACTTAGATAGAGGTAACTGTGAATTATGTCACGTGACCTTGATGTGACATGAGTTCATTGTAGTACAAACGCCAAAAGTGAAATTGTGAGTGCAGTGTTCGTTGTGTTTTTTTTTTCTAAGCGAAATTACAGAATTAGTGGAACAGCGATACTACATTAAATTTTGCCAGAAACTGGCGATACTTATCTTGAAACGATTCAGCAATGGGTGTAACACAGATAAAAGATACAACATATTCAAAGATGGCCGCTCTTCGGAGGACAGTGAACCTGGTTCTGGGAGACCATTAAAACGATTAAATTGTTGATCAAGTTCAAGTTTTATTGATGGAGAATTGTCGTATTACTGATCATGAATTAGCTTCGGGAGTTGGAACCAGTATTGGTTAATTTCTTTGGATTTTAATGGAAGATAGATGGCTATGCTAAGAGTTTTTGCAAAATTAGTCTTATAGAACATAACAGAACAGAACAAAAGGAATTGCGGCTTAAAGTTATTTAAGACTTGTTGTCCACACGCCCTCTGAATTACGAATTGGTCTAATTATGAGGATAGTCTTTTGTGAATTAACGTAGTATTCAATAGTGCGGAAGTTAATCCACACAAGAGAACACTACACCCACTGACCATCGCTCACAACTATAATAAGCATAAAATATATAGCTTTGGAAAGGAGTATATATAGATATATATATTTCTTTCTCCTACCTAATTAAATAATTTGATCTGATTGAGAGATGCTTAATCATATTTTTATTTCAATTCCTAAAACTCAATGGATGTAAGACTCGATACTCAAAAATCTTCCACAATACTACTAAAACTATACTTCAATAATATATTATATATGAAAAACAATTAATGGGAAGCCCCCATTTAAACCAATCACACGTATACCATTATTTTTTAACTAAACTGAGGATCATAATCAAACAGTCGCGATGATATTATTACTTGGTCGCTGTTCATAACGCATGACCAGCTTTACATGTTTTGTTAAAGTAAAGCAGTATTATGTCAAAATCTTTCTAACAGTCCAACCTCCTTTTTCAAGGCCGTGAGCACCAGCTGCGGCGGTGCTACCACCTATATCGAGGCGGCGCCGCGTGCCTGGACTATCTTGATGCAGGATTTTAGTGTTTTTATTAAAATAAACGTTTTTTTAACATAAGTTTTTATTAAAATAAACACATAACCTCTAAATATAATTACATAATCAATTTAATTTTTGCTTTAAAAAACATGTGTTGAATTTGTCATGCAGTATGATAGAAAAGATACGTAAATTTGGTCATCTTTGGGTACAATAATGGTCTACAATTTTATAATGGTTTATCAGGCATATTTAGCTAAACTGGTGAGGATTTCACCACCAAATTGATGTCATATTAACAATGATAACAATTTAATGTGCCCTATAATCTAATAAAATTAGAGTTTTGTCTGTACATTGCTCAGAGTTGTTCATTTTTTAATTATTTTTACGTTTCGTGCATTAGAGAAGCTGAAACAAGTCTTATCTCAATTTGTTTCTGTATGTCAGTCTGTGATGCTTCAAGTGGCATTTTACGCGGCCTTCTAAAAAAAAAACGGGAGAACTGCTAATAATGGAACTTATTTCTTACATTAGGGCTTATCTACACTCCAGAGAAGGGTTTTCAATGCTTAAAATTGTCCGCCGCCCCTTGAAAAGTAAATAACGAGTATTTAAAAACTCACTTTTTACGCAGTATTAGTCACATTTTGCTTCAGTTATCAATGAATAACCTACTGGTAATAAACAGCTGTCTTTGTGGTTTTTAATACTAAATTGTTTCAGCATAGATCACTGATTTTAAAAAATTTCTTATAACAGTACTATATATACAGTTCTTATCCTACTGAAATGCCTACAGTACGATGCCCTTATAAATTACAGCTAATCCGCTAACATTGGCGACTTTGACAAAGTTTGTAGATTTTGTCATGCTTATACTTGGATAAAATAACCTGCTGGAATATGTTGTGCCTCTTGTAAAGTATATATTCAGTCTACTTTGGAAGCACCTGAGCCTTTTTGTACACTGATATCAGAAGACTCGCCTTAGTTACAACATTTTCTTCGTAATATCAGAGCTGTTAATATACATTTTAATTCTTAAATGGGGGAATTCATAAATTTTATTAAAATTGGTATAAATTGAATGGGTAATTAATCAATTATATCCATATTTTCACCATGGTTATATTGGATTTTCAAGACAAAATATCAGTAACTACCTTAATTTTTGTATAAGAAATATTAATAAATATAACATTTCATGAATGAACATGGATTCTCTTATAAAGTGAGATTGATTTACTCCTGCGAATAGTTTTGTTTATAAAACAGGATACCAAGGATTAGCAAAGTTATTACAGCTTTGACACAGGAGTTGTAAGCCTGCTAACCAGTAAGCTGGTGTGAGGCTGTATTGGGACATAGTAGTTTATAGATATAAAACAGGATACCAAGGATTAGCAAAGTTATTACAGCTTTGACACAGGAGTTGTAAGCCTGCTAACCAGTAAGCTGGTGTGAGGCTGTATTGGGACATAGTAGGTTTGGTAGCTCAGATATAACACACTGTTATTATACCTTTGTCACTGGAGTTGGAGCCTGCTAGCCAGTTAGGTAATGTGAGATTGTTTCAAGATAGAGCAGGTTTGGTATCACAGATGTAACACACTGTTGTCATGGCTTTTTCACAGTAGTTGTAAGCCCGGTAGCCAGTAAGCTGGTGTGAGGCTGTATTGGGACATAGTAGGTTTGGTAGCTCAGATATAACACACTGTTATTATACCTTTGTCACTGGAGTTGGAGCCTGCTAGCCAGTTAGGTAATGTGAGATTGTTTCAAGATAGAGCAGGTTTGGTATCACAGATGTAACACACTGTTGTCATGGCTTTTTCACAGTAGTTGTAAGCCCGGTAGCCAGTAAGCTGGTGTGAGGCTGTATTGGGACATAGTAGGTTTGGTAGCTCAGATATAACACACTGTTATTATACCTTTGTCACTGGAGTTGGAGCCTGCTAGCCAGTTAGGTAATGTGAGATTGTTTCAAGATAGAGCAGGTTTGGTATCACAGATGTAACACACTGTTGTCATGGCTTTTTCACAGTAGTTGTAAGCCCGGTAGCCAGTAAGCTGGTGCGAGGCTGTATTGGGACATAGTAGGTTTGGTAGCTCAGATATAACACACTGTTGTCTTGGCTTGTTCACAGGAGTTATTAGCCTGCTAGCTAGTAAACTGGTGCGAGGTTGCGTCGGGATAGAGCAGGTGTCTGCCGCAGTGGAGGACGCAAAACGTAATACTGACATCAACCACATCACCAACTGCACTTTTGTTGCTGGGCGAGTAGAGGTGGTACGTATATTTACAGGTTACATTATTGTTTCAACCATATATTTTTTTCATTTATTCTTTGTCTAAATAACTGAAGCGTTAATATTACTGTATCAAATCTCCCTTTATGAATGGAGTTTGACCTACCGGTTTAATTATTTTAACTACCCATTCACTTTCTCTTAATATAAAGATTTTTTCTTAAATTTTATATTCTACAACATCTTTTTAGTTTCAGGCCCTGTACTTAAACCTTATAACTAAAAAACATTTTGCTAAAAACTTAAAGATGTAAAAGTATCTAATCAGAATGATTTATATGAATAAAGGGGATAGTTAATTATATATGTCAATGAATGCATTAGGCAGTTATTTTGTTAACACATTCGCTGCGGTGACCGAAACCCCCGTTCCTGGCGCAGAGCGGCCAGTTTAGTTTAAAATCAACCTATAGGAAAATTCCATGTGACCCATACAGAAATAGATACTGCGTTATGACAAAGCTGGTCGTAGTTCTCTAAGATCCCAACAGGTGGTAGCACAAACTACATCCCCAGATCCACCAACTTGATTTTAACCTAAATGTCACCACTCAGGATCCCAGTGGTCTGCAGTGAACATGTTAAAACAGTCTAAATACTATTAAATTATTTTTGATTATATTTTTACTATTTGATAAAAAAAATATAACAAGGATGAAAAAAGGAGGGAAACAAATTATTTTAATACATTAAAAAAAAATTTCCTCCTTAACCCTAGAACACAAAGGCTCCCTGAGCCAAGCGTTGTTACAAAGGCGTAGTCTCCCAGACTACTTTTTTTTTAAATAAATAAAAAATACTTTTAATGACAGGGAAATTTTTTAAATTATAAAAACACTTAAAGTGAACATTGAATTAATGTTTTATAAGAGATTAATGTCCAAATCCAAAATTGTTTGGCACTGGCAGCAGATTGTCCCTTGGTGTTCGCCGCACATGACATTTGCGCAACGTTCACAAAAATGTTTTGTCATGCGCCGTAATCTTGGAGTTAAGAAAGCATACACCTTCCTACTTTGTTGGACTGGTTGTGGAGCTCATTTTGCACACTTACATCTAAAATATAAGCAATAGATTGACGGACGAGAGTTCGTGGCAACATTGTGGCCTGAAGCCAGGACTTCAGGAGCTCTCTGTGCATTTCTCTAAAATATTTTGCCGACTTAGGGGCTTAAAAAATTAGCTCAGACCTCAGACTTTCTACATATAATACGTATATATCATTTAAAGTGATGTTTATGATGTTATAAAACATGCATAGGGGCCACCTCCTTGTTTCACGACTGCAGGAAGTGTTACTGCACATTTGGTCCAATTTAAATAAATATTCACACTATATACAACATATATTTCCAATATAATGTTTAACTAACACCATAACACGCGAAAAAGCGAACTTATACTATAATCTGCAATAAGACACCACGATCCGTACACGTCGCGAGTCTACCGCGAACTGTGCGTTGTTACAAAGGCGTAGTCAACCTGACGACGCGAACTTAAAAAACTTTAAAATCTCGTTAAACAAAGGACGCAAGCGAACACCAACCAGACTCTTTTAACATTAGGCCAAGAACGACAGCTACACGGAGTTTTGTAAATTTTAGTGGAGTGGAAGGGGGTAAAGGGTAAAAATGACACCTTGCGCGTCGTCTCTCAGACGACGCTTTTGTGTTCTAGGGTTAAGAGGGGGTAATAGAACCCTCATAACCTAAAAGGCTATAGTTAGATAACAGAGAATTTGACAAATACTATTTAAAAAAATATTTTTAGAAGATGTTTAAGTTTAAACCTAAATTTAACAGAAAATGCAATGACCTAAATTACTTATGCAACTGTATCTGATTCTTTCTCTGTTAACTCACACTGACTCTATGCCTCCTTGATGATGGGTAGTTAAGTTTTTTTTATTTTAACAAAGAGTTTCTGATCACTGCTCTGGCAATGTATGTTTAATTGTGTTATTCCATAACGTGTTATTGATGATAACAATCAACTTCTGTTTTATGTGTCATTCTTAATTTAGTATATCATTACCTGTTTATTTTAGCAACTGGCCCAAGTGTTGTCCCAGTTGGAACACTCTTCAGACATTGTTGTAGTATTGAATCCTGGCCGTGGAGGTGCTGGTAAGTATTATGAGCCAATCAAATGTTTTAAGGATAATTGTTAAAAAATAAAGGAAATTTGTCTAGAATGATTATTGTTTTAAGTATCATCATCTGGAGCTTGAAGGGATGGACCGAGGACCATAGGCATTGTAGTCATTGTTCACTTTTTGGGAACCCCACATGTGTTGCTTTCACTTGAGACAGCGCTGTCAATAAAACAAATGTATATTCATCTACTGTAACATGATAAATGAATGAGTAACACAAGGCCTTTGATAGTGATCAAATAATCAATTGAAATTATTAAATTATGCAGTTGAATTCATCTTCATCACCTATCTATGAGTTACTGAAGGAAGGGAAATTTACTCAAACATTGAAAATAAGCATTGTTAAACCAACTTAGCTCTAATTACTGTTGAACATCAAATACATCTGTAGATATAGATTGTCTTTGACAAAGTGCATGGGTTATAGGTACGAGGATGACTCCCAGTTACACTAGTTTATGAGCCAGAGCTTGCTAGAGAGTCCTTTGATAAAATCAACATTAATCACTTACCTGCCAACTGAAACTTACCTGAAACTGGTCTGTTGATTCTGTTTTTAATGTTATGTTAATGGTCTTGATAATTTTTTATACATATTTTGTTTTACACTCTTCCTAATGCAGTCTCTTTTAAAAAATATATTCCAGGATTAAGACACTTGGTTTCACGCTTAACTTAGGCCTTACTAATAGCTGTTATTAAAATATAAACTATACATCATTTTTTCATATCAAATATTACATTTTTATTGAACCTTGTTTATCGTATCTCATGCCATAGATCATATATTTTTGTTTTATATACTATAAAAATAAAATAGTTAAAGACAGATAGAACCATGATTACCTTCAATACTGACAGGGTCACATTTGGCTAGAGGTAAGTAATTTTTAATATCACTGATTCTCGCGAATAGGATTCAATATCGATAATCAATCGTCTAGAATCTATATAATATCAGCTAGTAAACAGACAGAAAGTTCATTATTTTCAGAGAGATTTACTTTTTTATAAACTGTATTTTCTTCAGTAAAAATATTTGAGATCCCACCTTAAATATTTTGTTTGCAGACATCACAGCTATTGATTCTTTGGCTATCTTATGCACTTATTATACTGGAAAATTTAGGCACACATCATCTGTAATAGCTTCTAAAATCATAACAAAATCCATCATTAAAAATAATTTTAATTTTTAATGAAATTATTTATAAGATTTTGGCTGGAAAAAGACCAAACAACCAAAGAAAAAAATAGTTTGAATTATACTTTAACCCTTTGTGCTCGGTTGGCCAGTAGCACTGCCTATGCCAATGCCTTGACAGCTCGGAATTATTTCCCGTGATGTTGTCCTCGCTGCTTGGGTGGCCAGCAGTACTGGCCACGCTACATTCCTTTGTTAGCTCGGGAGCCATGATCGACAACCTTTCCCACCAGCTCGGAATTATTTTTCTGTCAAACCTGGTATGTTTACAACAATGTTTGTAAGGACAATAAAAAGCAAACAACGAGCAAAAAGAAGAATAATGTCAATACAGCATTATCTATTTGACAATAAAATAATATGATGAAACATTTTCGTCACACTCCTCCAATAATTGCCTCAAGTTATCCGAATTTAAATTATCATTTATTGTTATGTTTATTATCTACTGTGGTTACTAATAAAATAAATAATCTACTACTAATAAAGTACTAATAATAAATAATGTGGTTAGTAATAAAGTTAGGCGTGATTAATAAAATGTACAGTTATTTACAAAAAATCAGCTCTTTTTACCATTAAATATCACCAATTCTTAGTAAACGCAACAGTAGAACAGCAGAACAGCGTACTAAGCATAACCTTAATTTACAATACATGTATGGCTTTAGAAGCAGGAATTCATCTGATTCACTAGTTCACTAGTTTCCCGAAAGATTGCAGCATATCCCAAATCTAGCAGATAGTATTCAAAAAAGAAAAAGATGATTATATTTATTGGCCAGTACTACTGGCCTTCTGACCGCAACTCGGATTTAATCTCGTCCAGTACCACTGGCCATCTGAGCGGTGAGGACAGCTCATATAAAAATTAAGTCGACTTTGGCGAGAAAATGGTGTTGACCAATACAGCTGGACATCCGAGTGTACAGGACAAGTTATAAATACTCATCCGAGCGCAAAGGGTTAACCCTTCACGAGCTAATTATTTTAGTTGAGGGGAAATTTTTTTGTTTTACATGGATTATGTTCAGAAATGGTATAGTTGCACTATAAATCCCAACCTTATTGTTTGAATATTTTTTTATTTTTTCACTGCATCCCCTGCATCCTGTTGGGGATACAGTGTGCAGAGGTAAGGGGTGCAGAGCGCCCCTCTGACGCGTGGGCTGAGCTAAGTCAAAATGGGAGCAGACTAAGAGACAAACAACAAAGAATGAAAATGGCAGATAAGTCCGCTTGCTGGTCTTGGTGAAAATAGCAAACAAATAACATGGACGGATATGATATGACTACCTGTACTTTTTGTTAATTGACCGATAGCTTCCTCATAGTTTTCCTCAAGTAAAAAAAGTAGACCCATATTTTCTTATAGTATTAGTTTTAATTTCAATAATTATACAATGAATATCTTGTTTCAAGTTTTTGATATGACTAACCATGAGATGAGAATACGTTTTATATTTTGATCATTCTTACACTTGGCCTTGTTGATTAGAATAGCTGGCACTGATAGCATTAAATTATATAGCATGTGTTTCATGGTTAGTAGCTGTTAAATTCTGAGGTTAGCTACTTAACATGATCAAGTCTGTCTCTGAATAAATTCAGCTAAGGTTTAAAACATCTCAGTATAATTGTGTTGTGTTTCATTTTAAATTTTAATGTGTCAATGTGATATGATTATTATTTCACTATACTGTATACAACTATGATGAATTTGATCAGAAATGTATGGGTGTAGGAGAAGGAGTGGTCAGCTTGCTGCGCAAGAACCCCTGCATCAGAAGAGTGGTGTACATCTCATGTAAGCCCGACCACCCGCTGGCCATGAAGAACTTTGTTCAGTTGTGTGAGAAGATGGCTACCTCATCTAAGCCTTTTATCCTCACAAATGCTGTCCCAATTGATCTCTTCCCCTACACCAGTAATTATGAATTGGTTCTGTGTTTTCAGAAAATATGAATTATTGTAAATAACTCTGTAAATATGTAATATATTTATATTTCATAACAATTGTGTTTTTCATTTTTCAATTTTTCAAAAGATCACACTGTATACTAGGGCGGGCCAAAAAGGTAAATTTTTGAGTATCAAATTTTAATAGGGCTTAAAAGCTGTGTATTATTAAGAAGATGAAGGGAAAAATAATATAAAAATTCTTAATTAAAATATTTAGTTCGCGCATCGGGCTTAAAGTTTTTAAAAAAGTAAATTTTTTGCTATTTCAGATCAATATTTTTTACTGTATTATTATAATTTTTTAATTTTACTACTACATATTTATTGCGTTCATAAGGCTTAAAAATGTTTGTAGTACCTTACTGTACCGAATTTGTACCGAGAACCGAGGTACAACAATTTGTACCTTACCGTACCAACCTCATAATTTCCTGTACCACATACCCCTAATATGTACTGTATTATAATTAATTTCAAAAATATCTTAATTCTGGAATAAGATTCTTAACTAATTTTTTTAAATTGTTAATGTCGGATATATAAAATATCTTTTATAGACTGATGTGTGTTTACCACTTGACTTTGCGTTATTACCAAATATTGATGTAAAAACATAAAGGTTATTAGAAAATATATCTCTAATTATTGCATTATCTGACAAAAAATTTGCTCACCGTATTTCCTACTCCTCTGGTTAACTAAAATGCATGTTTGTTGTCAATAAATATGTAACATCATAAAATTACTCAGCTGCCTAATTTAATGGCTGCTGGTGTACGCTTGAATATTCGCTTAATATGATGGACGAACTTATAAACCTCTACCTCTGACCGTAGTTAGTAACATGATGATTTGTTCAAAAAATGTACAAATATATCATTGTTTTGCAATGCTTTCTCTGGTTGACAAACTTGAACAAAGCATAAAAAAAGATCATGACAAATCTATATAAATAAAATTAGAGTTTTGTCTGTAAATTGTTTAGAATTATTCATTTTTTAGTTATTTTTACTTTTTGTGCATTAGAGAAGCTGAAAACGGTCTTATCTCAATTTTTGTCTGTTTGTCTGTAACACTCCAGGAGGCATTTTACGCCGTCTTCTCCGAAAAAATGGGAGAACTGATAACAATGAAACTTATTTCATACATTCTCTACATTCCAGAGAAGGTTTTTAAACGCTTAAAAGTGTTCGCCGACCCTCGAAAAGTAAATAACGAGCATTTAAAAACCCACTTTTTACGCAGTATTGGTCACATTTTGCTTCAGTTTTAAATGAATAACATATAAATTAATAAAGTTATTTTAACGTATAACTAATAAATAATAATGATATAAATGTTCCAATCTATTTAATTGTAAAGTAATGCTAAATAATAAAGCTGGGTATTGATTTATTTTTTTTGTATTGATTTGTTCAGAATTTCAGATTTACATTTTGGTATGATGATCTTTCTCCTTCAAACTGAATCCTACAACCCATACAAAGGACGGGCTTACTGCTAGTAATTAATATAGCACAAAAAAATATTTTCTTAAATAATAATTTAAAGTTGGTATTGAATTCGATTCAATCCCAGGCCATATTACTGTACTTCCTTATTTTAAACCTAAGGAATGAGTGGCATATTCCAAATGTCATCTATCAAGTTGGGAAGATTGAGAATTATGAAGTCTAGTTGAGATTCCTTATCAGTTAATGTTAGTGTATATACGTGTAGGTTCCATTAAACTTCTGTAGTGAATTAGTTCTGTAGTGAAACGTTATTATTAGTTAGTCAGCAAATCACTTTTGACCATGTCAATACAAGCAACTTTGATATTTAATCTTTTAAAAACTAATATTCTCTCCCTTTTTTTATGGACATATTTTTCACTGTCAAAAGAAATATCATATTTTCCTGATACTGAGCCATTATTTTCAAATGTAAGTAAAATAAAATACATAACTCATTATATTTAATTTACCAACTCTTAAAATTATTTAAATACTTCAATCACATTTGTAGGTGTTGCATAAGTTTAATAAATGTTTAAAATGATTGATTATCTATAATTGGGTCATTTAGTTATCAGAACAATTAAAGATAAGTCTCACAAGTAGGAATAGAAGTGAGCAAATGTGTGGTTTGAAAAAGGTTGTATTTTTTAGTAAATTACTTTTGTATTTATTTAGTCCATCTGTACAATTGTTATTATGTGTGGGTGTGTGTGTCCAGCTGCTTTTGAAAATGGTTTTCAAAGCATACCACTTTGTAAAGTACTGTAAAATTGTAGATATGCCTATTTTATTTTCCTTCCAGACCCTCATGCTCTGCCCCACAGGCTGTAAAATTACATTTTTTCTTCTATGGAAAGGTTTTTTCCTTTGTTATTCAAAACTTCTCTTGAACACTTACATATTGAGGGCTAAAACTGGTAGGAAATAACAGTCAACTAGGGACTCTGCCTTTTTGGTATTTTCTATAACCTAACCATGTCCTATTTTTGCATACAACATTTTGCTTCTTTTATAACCTAACCATGTCCTATTTTTGCATGCAAAATTTTGGTTGATTTCTAATACCAGAAATCCTAAATGTTAGGTTTTTACACTGTCCGCCTTTTAGGGCTTTTCATCATTGTACAATAAATACTTTAATGAATTCATTTTGATATTTGATGCTTTGTTTAGTTAGTTTTTTGGAACAATAACTAAAAACCCTCAACTAGAACAATAAACATTTAAACCAGCTCAAAAAAATAAACAAATAAGTATATTTAATTAGTGGTGAAAAGTTAAATTTACAGTCTATGGGAAAGACAATACGTTGTCTGAAAGTGTCCAATGTTATTCTTATGTAGAATATTACAAACTCAAATTCTTTCTTATTTATTACTTGTTTTTTATGAAACTAACATGCAGTGTGAGGCTCATCACCGAATAAAATCCCTCAAAAAGTTTGTTACTATGTACCCTAGACCCCACAATTACATTTTTTTATTTATCTTTAAAGGGTGAAAGTGTTTAAGATGTAAATATGTAAGATTACATTAAGAATACAGCCGAAAATGTGATACAGTCCAATTTAGAACATTAGCACCTTTCTGTGTTTGAGGATCCATAATGTGTAATTCTTATTTTCATCATAGGCATCCAGAAAATCATTCAAGTCAAAGCCACTAAATGTAAAAGTTACTGAAAATAACCAACATGATGTTCTTTTGAAGAAGATTTGTCCATTTTACAAAGTTTCTTACCCAGTGGAACTGGAAGTGAAGGAAAACAATGCTCTCAGAGTTGTGGATGCTCTCATAAATAGGCTAAAAGGAATAAATACGGAAATACCAGAATTTTCAGTTGAAAGCATAGTGCCATCTGTAAGTATTGTAAAACTTATAGAAAAGGGAGAGAATTTTAAAATTTACAATTAAAGAGTTTAATTAATATTCATTATTTTAGCCACTGAACAGATTTTTAGACTATCAAATGTATTACATACTTTGTCTAATTACATTTTACAAATGACTTTCATCATTTAATGTCTTGTAATTACCAACATGGTAGCTCAGGGATAAAATACTGGCACAGTAAGTCATCTCTGCCTAGCCTATGTGACTCACACGGCTATATTATCTCGCTGTCTTTAATTCACTGCACAGGAAAAATGAATTATACTTATTCATTTATATCCCTGTGCAACATTTCAATTACACTTATACTACATTGAATACCGTACATTTCCATTAGTTAAATATTTTTAAGATAATTAAGATATACATTATTTAAATTTAATATGTATCTCCAAATTTAAACTATTAGTCCAGTTTATCTGGATTAATGTGGCAGAGTCCTAGACTGGATCAACAAACTATAAGTTGGTCCGGATAGCTGAAAAACCAGATAGTCTGAAAAATATCAGCATAGACGTCCACTTCGCATAGACAACGATCATTGACGCTGCCTACAATATTATTTAAGTCTGGAAAAACAAAGCAGTACTTTTTATTAAATTTAAGGTAAGAAATACAACACTCTAATCCAAAAGTAAACTCTTTTTTTATGTCATAATTATTTCTTCTTCTAGTCTTGAATCTAGTTCATTTCGGTAAAAAGTATTTAATTATGTTTTTTTCTTTATCTAACATCTTCAAGCACACAATTCAGAGAATTTCCCTTAACCGTAGAAGTGGCAAGCTTTTTACTCTTAACTGTAACATAAAAATAATTACTAATAACTTCTTGAAGTATGAAATTTTAAACAAAAAAAGCATAAAACATACCACCACAGGTGTCCACTGCAATCCCAATTAAGCCTACAAATGCCGTCAACTCCACCCGAGCCGGACACCGTTTATTTAAGTTGGGCCCTCCTCTCCGCTCTACTACACATTTGCAAGCCAAATTGGGATTGCTCATGGTTGGGATTCGAACCCTAGCACTTCCGAATGGCTAGAACGTTACGCTCGTCAGCGCAGCGGTTTAGCCGGTTAGGCTACCAGTGCATAGGAGTTGAATGCGTTTACTTGGTTATAAGACCTACCCAGTGGCAGTCTAGTGCACTACAAGAACAGGTTCGGTTGTTTGCCCCCAGAGGGCAACACGGTCACGTAGCCGCTAGTGTCTAACAAGTTCACTAAACTGACGACAGATGCCTCCACCTGCCACTTCTTATTGAATATGTAAATGCGCCGTAAGTTACGACTTTGCCAGTTCTAGGGTTAAGGAAGTCTGGTCTCGTCACCTATTACCTATAGGTCCCATAAGCCCCGGGACGTTTATATTATTTTATTATATAAACAATATATATATATATAGACAATATATATATATATTAAGTAAAGTTAAAATAATTAACTCAAAAAACAATCCAATTTTTGAAAAAAATCAGAAAACTCAAACAAAACATATAATCACATTTTACATTTATATAGATACAGCAGTTTTTAACCAACTTCTTCAAGAACACATGTACATCTATTAAATTGAAATTATTTCATTTAAACATATGTGATTTAAATATTGTTTATATTAGATTATCATTTTGAATTAACTTGAAAATGGCCTTTAAAGGTTGAAACATGTCGTTAAAATAAAATAATGTTTGTCAAGGATACTCAGTTAATTGTTTTAACTTTACTTAATATAACAGTAATCCTTAAAAGTGAACTATATAGATATATATATATACAGGGTGTTCATTAAAGTCGGGGACAAACTTCGAGAGGTGATAGTACTCATCAAAATAAACAAAAAATTTCCAATAAACATATGTCGAAAAATCCTTTGTTTAGTCGCTAGCCGCCATTTTGTATTTTATCCAAAAACGTTATATATAAATAATTGTTTAAGATACAGAAACCAAACTTTTGATGATAATTTAATTATATTTTGTTAAGTGTACAGTGAACATGATCTTAAGGTACAAAACACGTCAGAATTTAATAAAATATAAAAAAAGGGTACAGTGCTTCAAATGTTAAAATAAAAATAATAACAAATAACAATATATATACCGTATATATGATTGTGTTTGTGTCTGTTAATACAATATAACTCTTGTAAAAAGGGTCCAATCAAGACAAAATTTGGCTGTTTTGTGTATTCTTACATAATTGAATTGATGAATAAGTATATGAGAAAGTGAAGATTAGTAAATTATTACTCAAAATAATTTACTAAACACATTTTATTAAACAGAAAATAATTGCAATATTCACATTATAAACATAACTACTGTCAACAACAATAATACGTGTTTACAAAAATCATATGTTATGTCACTTCTATTTAGAATTGTTCATAAGCACTCTTAAGGTTTTATTTTCAACTTGTCCTCAAACTTGAGAGTGCCATCAACTCCTCTAGTCGGCTGCTACCTACATGCTTAGTTAAATAGTCGGCTGCTTGAACTTTCCCCGATATGTGTTCAACTTTCTAAGCTGCTCTCTCAAAATGTTCTCAGACGAATTGATATCTTACATCTACATTTTTTATTCGTCCATGCATCACAAGATTCTTAGAGAGTATTATTGTACCAGCGTTTTCAATATACAAAACAGCTTCAGTTAGAGATCCGTGTAACTCCCCTAACAGTCCTTTTAACCAAACAATCTGTTTTGCTGCTTCACTAGCTGCTACATACTCTGCCTCAGTGGTAGAAAGAGCATTATTTTTCTTTTTGAACCAATTTATTGCTCCCTGCAAACATGCAAATAAAGCCAGATTGAGACTTACTTTTTTCGACATATCCTGCCTGCTTAATCTGCATCACTATAGCAGTGAATAATCTTCTCTCCTTTCTTATATTTCAAGGAATAATTCTTTGTGCCTTGAAGATATCTCAAAATTTACTTGACTTGTGACCAATTTTTAGTTGTAGGATTGTTCACATGCTGTGCAGCAATACTCACTGCATAACATATATCTGGATGGGTATTAGTGAGATAGATCAAACTACTACCTACAGCTTCACGGTAAGGTACTCCTGCTGATAAGGGTTTTTCTTCCTGATTACTCTATAACTTCTGACTCGATGACTCAACAGGATTGCAGCTTGACATACGGTATTTCTCCAGTATATGATCAATGTAAGCACTCTGGCTAAGAGTAATCCCATCATCCTTAGTAATTTCAACTACTAGATAAACATCAGGATCTGATACTTTGAACTTGAAACTACTCTGCAGGCTCTGTACCAGGACATTAACTTGCCCTTCACTTTACCACATATTAGTCCATTGTCAACATAGATGATGTCAAACATCTTATGATCATTTTCTTCTCAGATAAATAAACAAGGATCAGCTGAACTTGCTTTAAAACCTTGTGATTCCGGGTCCCTTTCATAGGGTCCAATGTCATTCGATCCAAAACCTTAAAATAGAGAAATAAACTCTGTTTCATAGGATCCAATGTCAATCGATCCAAAAGTATAGTCAAGTTAGTAAGTAATAGTCAGTGATGTTTTTGAACAGAGTGTATTCGAAATGCAAAACCCTAAAAGAGAGAAATAAATAAACGCTGTTTCATAGGATCCAATGTCAATCGATCCAAAAGTGCTGTATTTGCGTCGGAGGAATTGAAGGAGTTTAAACGTACTGGGGTTGCTTCTTCAAGTTGAAGGCGTTCAGAATTGTTCGTACCATTCACTGCTGAATTCGCTGGTGAATTCAGAAGTGAACGGCGTTAATAAGTATAGTACTGCAACAAGTAATAATAAGTAAGTGTTCTATTTTGGAAAACCACAGTCAAGTATTTCAAAATAATAACTTTAAACAATAATGTGCACAAAATATAACGTCATTGTCTTTCTAATAATATATAAAATTTTATTATTTGTAATAAATGCTGAGCAAGTACGTTTATTAGACTTTCTTCTGTACCACAAAATATTTCTTGTTTGAAGTCGGACTGTATACAGGTTTATGACCCAGTATTTGGAAGCAAGAAAATATTGACGAAGTAATAACATTAGAGAATTCTTTTGTGCGACATAGGATCTTTGATTAGGACAATGGACGCCAGATGTGTCTAACCTTATAAATTAATAGAATGGATTATAAAAATGTCAAATGCATTTATAACCTTGAATATGTATCACGAATCATCATGATCTAACCTGGCAGACAGGTAGTGTCGCCGTGAGAGACTGCTCAGTCAGTGTTTGGGTTATTTATCTTTTAGATAGCCTATAAGATCGTATATTTTGACTTTAATTTACTATCATAATACTAAAACTAAAACATGTTTCCAAATATTCAGGACAGAGTGCGAGTATTGAGTTAATCTGTAAACAGAGTAAGTACTTAGGACATTTTTTAATACGGAGGACGTTTGGATACGTAAAGGACGTAATCATTAAAAAACATAAAAGAATAACAATGTTTTATGTTCATGTTAATACACTTATTATAATGAGTATACATTTACACCAGTATACACCAGTGTATATCACAATACATAGTGTTCTTTAATTATACAATTTGAAATTTCTATGTCATTTATACCTTGTTCTTGACCCTATATATATATTTTTTTTTAAGTTATCAAAATTTCTTTTCTTTTAGTAAGTTATTGCTTCAAAAATAATCATCCAATTTCTGAAAATAAAAAGAGAAACAAAGATCAATTATTTGTTAGAATTTGATGGGGCCCCATGTAGGCCCTAATGCTGAGCTTTTCTGAGTGGCTTTTGTTGGGTGATATGGTTATCCACCTAGCATGTCAGGTTTTAGAATGTTTTCCGTAAAGTATTAGTTAATACTTGTTACGATGCACACCAAATTTCATGAAAAAACAGTTGGGAAATAAGGAAGACATTGATTTTATAATATTCTCTCTAAGAATAATGTTGCGCTCTCTCAGACAATGTAGGAACTGCGTTAACCATGGACAGTAAATTTAACCTTTCCCTGGAACCGTAGTCGTAGATAAACGATTCAAAATACTTGTTTGTTTAAATGTTTAAGCTGACTTCAATGGTAGTAATAATATTGTATTATTTCATTACTCTAAACACGAAAATAACACTTTCTAAATGTAAATTGGACTAAGAAAATTGGTTATTCCTGCCACTCCACGGCAAAATTACACGTTTACTTTATGTGCATTTGAGATGCACGGAAAGTAACCGCTATTGGATTTTGCGGTGGAGTCTTATCAGCTGTTACATTAGGCGATCATGTGCTGATTGACATAAGTACGGAAACTCAGCGTTGAGTTCAGTTTTTTTCTTGATACTAAGTTAAATAAACTAAATATTCATGTTGTTTACAAGTTTTTCGATATCGTAATGAAAAATAATGTTCAATACTCGTTTCTTAAATGTCATAGTGGGGCTCAACGGCTTTTTCGACGCACGGCTTCGCCTTGCGCGTAAATGTAATCTCTCCCCACAATAAATCTAATCTACTTTCAGACTATAAATGAAAACTAATATACCTTTATTGTTTTCGTGGAATTTATTTACTTTCTGATCCTTCTTGCAAGGCCGGTATACCTTTCCAGTAATCCATTTTATGTTCTATGAGCATCCGGTGTCAAAGATGTTTTTTACGTAAACTAATGCAAATCGTTTCAGACAAAGTTTTCAAAAAGGTTTACGATGAACTCTCCCTCTTTGCATATTAAATCATCTCAAACCAGCATTTATCAATTCATATTCGTTTAGGACTTCAGTGGCATTAGTTAGGAAAATTTCAAAATATTGACATATATATTTTCTAATTTAATGTCAATTATCTAATTATAAGTTTGTACTAAGTAATTAAGCTGAGAATTACTTTTTCTTTGTATTTATTTGTTTAAGATTTCAAGTTTATTTTTTTATTTGATTTATATTTCACTAGCTGACCCGGCGAACTTCGTAATGCCTAACAGTAAATATGTGTTAACTTTCAGATTGGCCATGTTCTGAAGTCGAATAGCATTACGACTTCGTTGTGAAAAATTAGATATTCTGGGTCGCTGCTTAGTTAATAACAATACTGAAACGATAAGACATATTAATAACATTCCTTAAAAACAAATAAATTTGAGTGGATTGATTCACAATTTTTCCTATCCAACCTAAAACCAAACAGAACCTAACTGTAATACGGATTTTATAGGAAAGATATACAACAGCTGATTATTATAATAAACGTAATATGTATAAACACCGTAATTATTTTTAATTTAGCCGAAATAATTATAAACACGTGACTTTCAATCAGACAGAAAATAAATATATGCACAAAATAATATAATTCCCAGAAATCGTAAACTATTAACGTGGAGAATAAATCTACTCATTTTGTACAATACCCATTTACTTCATAGTTTTACATTATTGAATGCTTCAGATGGCATTGGATAGTAAAGCACATTGCTAATGGAAAGTAAAACAACAGCTGTAGCTTAAGAAATCAAATGTTTTTATTGTAGAACATTTGAAAACAATCTTAGTCCCCATAAGGTTAACATTAGAAATTTAAAACACTATAAAATGGAAACTAATTGAATTTATGGAAACTGAATATGCCTAAAGCATGACCGGAGCAGAGACGAATCCAAAAAATCAAATATCATTAAAATCGGTCCAGCCGTTCTCGATTTATAATGCGTGTATAACTAACACTACTTTGATTTATATATTTAGATGATTATGTATTAAATTTAATAGAAAGTAATAACCAACAGCTGCTGTCAAATTAAAATCAATGTTTGTTCGTATACATAAATCACAAATTAAAAACCTATTTTAGAATTATAATATATTGATATCACACAGTGCCTTAAAGTGTTAGAAATTTTAATAATGATACATATTTCATATAATTTATCTAATTAAAAACTATGTAAACTCAAGTAGACCTACTGGTAAGCAAATCTAATTAGTGACGAAAATGTTTAAGTGTCTAATTGAAAAAAATACAATATGGTTGAACTGAGTTGTTTTTCATTTATTTTTTACAATTTAATGTTATTACTTCGAGTACTATACTTATTAACACCAGCGAATTCAGCAGTGAATGGTACGAACAATTCTGAACGCCTTCAACTTGAAGAAGCAACCCCAGTACGTTTAAACTCCTTCAATTTCTCCGACGCAAATACAGCACTTTTGGATCGATTGACATTGGATCCTATGAAACAGCGTTTATTTATTTCTCTCTTTTAGGGTTTTGCATTTCGAATACACTCTGTTCAAAAACATCACTGACTATTACTTACTAACTTGACTATACTTTTGGATCGATTGACATTGGATCCTATGAAACAGAGTTTATTTCTCTATTTTAAGGTTTTGGATCGAATGACATTGGATCCTATGAAACGTTCCCGTGATTCCAACGTGTGACTAAGACATTTCTTCCAGCACTTAGTGATACTTGCTGTGAAGTACATATTGTGGTTGCATCTGAAATGTTAAAGAGTGCTCAAGATGAAGCATTCTAACTGTTATTATTTTTTTTTTCTTGATCTGGATAAGTTGGCATCCGGATGATTCGGATCCAGATGAACTGGACTTCACTGTATAAAGTATGAACATTTTCAATTTTGTAACAATGTAAACAGCTGTTCCCACAACCATATTACACCAATTCTGTCACTCATTTTGTGTCTTGCATAAAAGCATACTGTTAACACTCTCCCTTCCTGAGCTTATACATATTCATATCAAAACTTTTAAAGTTCCTATAAAAGGAATTTCATTAATTAACTAGATAAATTATTCTAAAATCTGTTACTGGTAGGTAACAACAAAGTTAACTATTGTTAATTGTCTTATGAGTTCAGCCAGTCAAAGAGAAATACAGAAATAAAGATGAGTTCAGCATTTACTATGGAGTGGATGAGGACAAACCAGTTGTTGGTTACTTGACTGGGAGCCCAGCGATGCCTGGGTGCAAAGCAGTTAGACCTACTCAGCTTCCTCATGTCAAGGATGCACACAAACGGCTGGCTCTGGTAACTATTGACTATGACATTTTAATGAATCGTCTATTGAAAATAGAGCTATTACCATAGTACTGGGGAAAATATCTAGGCTGGGGAATTTATTTTTGTTTTAGAGTCCCAAGATGCCAAAAACATTGATCAAAACACACACACACTTAATATATATAGTGGAAGCTCTCTTAACCGACTGCGGATCAACCGCCCATCGGATTAACCAACTACTTCCCAGAAATTAACAAAACTTCTGCTGCAGCAGCCAAAGTTGCAATAACAGTTCAAAAAAACTTTCTTGTTAAAAAAGGTCTATCATATGTTTTCCTACCTAGCAAGTCAGATACTCACGTGGAAGCTAGAATCACTTTACAGTTGACTGAACTGTACATTGAACAGCAACAAACTTCTACAGCTGTTGACGTTGTTTTTTAAAAAAAGTGGAGAGATTTGGATTTGGAAAATTGGAGATAAATTTTGATTTTAACTTAAGATCAATGACAGCACTACAGGTATTTTAACCCTTAATTTTAGTAAAATCAGTGATCCGGAGGCTACAATGGTCAAACTATGATGTCACTAACCATATGACGTCACTAACCAAATAACTTCATTGTTTCAAATTTTGGTCACGCAAATTGTTAACACCCTCCCGGAGCTAAGACAAATCCATGGCAAAATGATTTTATACTGCTAAAAATTGTATATGTGAGCCTTTAGCTCTTGTAGCCCCCATATCTCCCTTGAGTATGCTTTTTTCAAATCATCCACTATAATTGTGTATTTATTAGCTCAGTTAACGTATTGCCCAATTGTAATTTTACTAATATTTCATATAGTTATTTGAAGAGTATGTGCGGCAATCACCACATAAGGTCTGCTACTTCTTTCGAGATGGTGGGTTTTGGAAACATTTGACAGTTCGTTCTAATGAAGATGGGGATTTGATGGCGATTATTGTGACCCATCCCTACTCTCTGACTCAAGAGGAGATGGCAAATGAGAGGGTCAATCTCACTAACTACTTTCTCCTTCATGAGCCAAATATTATCTTATACCATCAGGAATGGTGAGTAATTTGAAAATATGTTAAATATTTTGCTGAATTTCTTAAAGTTTAGAACCACTAGTCTCAATCTGATCCCACCACTTTCTCTCATTAAATAGAACTGACATATCTGAAACTAATTTGGAAACTGGATCCAAATCTGTGCAGCACAGGATATTTATATGGTTATACAGTTTGATTGACTCTAGGGTGGCTTCTATAAATAAATTACATAAAAATATTGCTTTACTTGCCATATTCAAAAATAAACACTCACTCAGGTCAATGCAGTATAAATATAACTATAATGGTAATAGTTCTCATAGAACCGTCTACTGTATTGGCTTTAACAAAATAAAAGTTTCACCCGAAAAAATCTAGGTAATATGAATGGTATCATTTAAGCTGTATTTATAAATCTGTTTGATGACTGATGCAACTAATTTTCCATTTTAGAGCACGTTCCAGTGTTATTATAGTTTGACGCTAACACTATACACTAAGATTTTGTATTGTTTTTAAATAAGTCAAACATAGGCCTACAAGATACTAGTAAACCTGCGTGTGGCTCTATTAACCGAAAAAGGAATATATATTTTTTTATGAAACCAAAATTAAAAATTCCTTTTCCAGTACACTAGTACCTTTCTAATAAAGTACTAATTCCTTTTCCATTTCACAGAATTTGTGAATTATATTTATTTTTACAATCTAGTTTATTTTTACAATCAAAGGTTGGATTAGTACTTTCTCGCTCTATGCATAGAAGATATTGGAAACTTATATTCTTAATGAATTTTAATGTTTTTAAACTTAATGTTTAATTTTAACTGAGAGTGTATAGATATGTGCTTTGAGGTTCCCTGGATCTAAAACAGTTGTTTTCCAAATGGTGTCTGCCTGCCTATCTGTGCACAAACTCTTAACTCTTAACTACACCGATGGTGTGATGTTAATGAATTTCCAATGGGAAATAAGACTACCGTATTACATTAGTCATACAAGATACAAGACCTAGAACCGATTTTTTTTTTGGGGGGGTTCTTCAGTGGCAAAAACTTGTGTGAGGACAGAGCCGATGTGGGGGTAGAACTTAAGTCAATGTTTGAACCATCAAGTGCATAGAATACAAGCAGTAAACAGCTCTTCAGTCGCTTAAATGGGTATAAATAAAGTATTTTGAAAAGATTATGTATAATATAAAATGTATTAAACACTGTTCAATAATGTTGATATTCTAATAAATTAAATTTATCCTTACCTCGTCCATACGTCAGGTGGATAATACCAGAAATATAATGGCTATTTATAATCAAGTTTAGCTAAAAAGTAAAATGTTTTAATTTAGATCCACCACTCAGAGATTAAATTTATCTTTTGCAGTGAGAGAGTAGACTGCACAAATGATTTAACATCGTACACCCAACTTACTGGAAGAAATTCATTTCTTGAAGAAAAAATGGAAAATTTAACCTTTAGAATATCTCCACATTCTTTTTTTCAAATTAATAAACAAGCAGCAGAAAATATGGTGACTTCAATCCTAACTGATATGAATACAACTACCAACACAACATTCCTCGATCTGTACTGTGGGGTTGGTAGGTATGTGACACTTTCCCATAAATATACTCATACCGCTTAAAAGGTCACATAATCCATTCATAAATAGTATATAACAAACCATTTATAAATAACCATATGAGAACCCTGGGGTTTACTGTTAACTGTCAGATATTTTAAATGTCTACTACTCCATTTTTTTATCTGAAGAATGAATGTATTTTCTGCCAATTTATATAACAAAGTTAGTAACGTTACTATAAAGCTGTCTTTGAACTGGTAAATCCATACAGTGTAATGAAACATTTTTTTTCACTTTGGCCCCTTCTTGTCTCGTCCAGATTGGATTTTCACTTCCCACTTAGTCTGATAGTCTTCAAACTTCCCTACGAGGGAAAAGTACACTAGAAGAATCCTTCACATAGTTTTTTTAGTTTATTTTTTGTGTACTCTTCTACACAGTGTATTTGTTTCTGAACTAATCCCACAATGTTATTATTCGTGTCCTACTTTACATGTTATTGTTATTTGTGCACTACTCCACATATTGTTGTTGTTTGAGTAGGTAATAATTGTTTTGATTTTCAAAACAGTATTTTAAAACAAAAATGCCATCGGCTATATAAAATATTTAATGGATCACCGATCATTATACAGTAGAACTCCAATTATCCGAACTCCGACTATCCGAATCGCCGATTATCCGAATCACTTTCAGGAAAAAATTTGTCCAAAAAAAGTCTAAGTGCGCTATTATTCTTCCCCCCGCGAAGCCCGAGTGTGACCACTTGCAACTGCTCACCGTCAAGCGAATGCGTGACCTGGCTGCCCGAAAACGGATGAAGACCGCAAAACAGTTTACATTCACGGAGATGTTTAAAAAAAATGATTTTAATTTCTAAACTTGTACGTACATTTTATTTATATTTAAAACATGTGAAAATATCATGTTTCTTACATTTAATTCAATAAAAAAATAGTGCAATATCAAAACATAGCTTTATTTCTCTCTAATGTCAGTTTAAAAAAAAAATCCGATTATCCGAATATTTAATTATCCAAATGGGTCCCAGTCCCCATTAATTCGGATAATTTGAGTTCTACTGTAATTATAAATCTAAAAGATACCATAAAATTCATAGGTATATTACTAAACAGTAGTAAAAGCAGGAACCAGCAGCTTCTTGAATTCAGGTCCTCGCACATGCACCGTGAGATATGCTCTCACAGTTAAAAGTTAAAAGTGTTTCTTGAATTGGCCGGGCAGAAATTTTTACTATGAAAAATTAATATGTTATACCTAAAAACCTTATAACAATATTTATGGCTCAGAAATTTCCTCAGTTTAGGAATAATTTGTTTGTATCCATAGGACTGTACAGTCTTCTTGGTAGTCATCGAGTCCAAAATGCCATTGGAGTTGAATACCTAGAAGGAGCTGTTATTGATGCTAGGAAGAATGCTGAGCTTAACAACATCACCAACTGCGAGTTCATTTCTGGCCGGGTTGAAAAGGCAAGTTAAGTTTTAAACAAAAAAAACAAAACAATTAATGTTAAGTGTCCATAAAGAACATTAGACTGATAATTGGGACTAAATTGCCATGGAAAGATTCATATTTATATGTGGATTATGTATTGTTATGTACACATCAGAAACCCTGGGACTGATTCTTGTTAATAATCTTCTTACATAAGTAGTACATGTTTTATGTAGTAACGAGCTTGTTGAAGCTTGAAAATTTTGCTTTGTTTTATTCTTCTTCTTTGACATTCTTACGTAACTATAAAATATTTGGCTCATATTTACTTAGATTAGGGTAAAGTGTTAAAAATGACAGTGAGTCAATCTGTCATTTAAAATCCGATGTTGTGTAGCACGTTGTAATACAGGACGAGTGTTACACTCACACATGTGTACAATCTCAAAAGTTCAATGTATTATCCACATACTAAGTTGTCTTAGGCCACACAATATAAAACAAAATAAGTTTCTAAGAAAATAAAGTTCTAAAAGAAAGAGTTGAGCAGTTGGAACAGCGATTATACGATGCCGAACAATACTTAAGACGCAACTGCGTGGAGATACATGGCAAACGTGGGGAAGGCGCTGGATGTCGATATTAATGATGACTTGATTAATACCTGCCACACCCTTGGCGCCAGACCCAATGCAAACGGCACACCCGGCATTATTGTGAAGTTTGTGAGGAGGATGGATGCCGAAAAACTGCTTACGAAACGTCAAATTAAGAAGGACTTCTCGACCCGACACCTAGGACTTCATGACGACAAGCCCGTGTACGTAAACAAGTCTCTGTCACCAACCAGGAGGTGGCTGTTGGCAATGGCGAGGGAAGCTAAGCGACGGGGATGCTGCAAGTGGCTGTATGTGAGAGGCGGCAAGATATTTTTTTGCACGGAGGACAGCGGACCAGTAAGCATTGTAAAAACCCAGGCTGACCTTCCTAAATGAGCTTTTTATATGTTACTTAAGGTATGTTTGTGAATGATTTTATCTATATATTTTGTTGTTGTTATTTTTAGTTTTTACAGTAATGTTTATGCTTGTTTAGTCTTATTTTTTTAATCAATGAGTTATGTTAATAAAACTATTGCATTTTTGAACGGTCTTCCTGGATTAGTAATAGTACAACAAAATATTAGAAGTATGAGGGTAAACTTTGATTTGCTGTTATCTAAATTTGCTATTATAAAAAAACTGCTTGATGTTATTCTAACAGAGATTTGGATAAACTTACGAAAATAGCTCAGAGATACAAATGTACAGGATTCCAAATTATTCCTCATATATTGAAGAAAATGAAGACAACGAGTAACGTCCGCATGTTGTACACACGCTGAAGTAAAGCCTAATCTCTTTAAACATCAAGGCACTCTTATCAAACCTTCAACACCTTTTGAGTGGCTTAACAGATTTCAAAGGACCGCTCCCATCCAGCTCTCTGTGATTGATGAGTACTCACGATTCCCTTTTGTTTTCCCTCGTATGGATACATCTGCATCTACTGTCTCCTGCAACTTTTTGGAATTTTAAGAACTCATTCATACATTCATTTGGAAAGAGATTCTGGCTTCATGTCTCAAGAATTGAAAACGTGGCTTACTATTTTGGGTATTACAACAAGTAGGACAACCCTGTACTATCCCAAAGGCAATGGATAAATCGAACACTATAATGGAACTATATGGAGGATTGTTAAACTAACTCTTAAAGATTGAGGTTTGCCTATCTCTCCTTGGAAGAAGTGTTAATGCTAATGCTCTTCACTTCATTCGTTCCCTTTAATGCACAGCAACGAATAGTACTCCACACTAACAATTTTTTTCTTTTCTTACACGATTTGCCTACTCCATCGTGGTTCTTAAACCCTAGCACTGTTCTTCTACGAAAAATTTAACCGTACATCAAAATTTGACCCTTTAGTAGAAGAAGTAATGCTCTTTGAAGCTAATCCAGGGTACGCCCATATCCGATATCCAGATGGGAGAGTATCTACAGTTTCAACATGTCATCTAGCTCCACATGGTGCAACACAAGAACCACATGAAGATGAAACGGAAGAAGAAAAGCAAACTCCTTCTGATATAGGAGTTTGCACCACCCTTAAATGATCAAACTTATCCAGAAGCAGGCTCCAGTGATCAAAATCTTGAATCCACAGATACAACTACAATTCCAAAAATTTCCAGTAGAAGAAGCGACATATGCTGCAAGCCACCCGCTTACTTGCAGGACTACATCCACTTCTAAGGAGGGTAGAATGCTACAATATTGATTCCTCTACTAATCATATGTTCACTTGTATCTTTATTCGTCCGTCATATGTTCAGTTGTATTGTCTTTCTGTTAACTTTGTTTATCTATCATCTTACCATGATGAATTAAGTGAATTAAAGCCTGTGTTTTGCTTTTATTCAGTTGTTTATTTTTCTACAGTTACCTAATTACCATATTCAAAATATGTTGCTATCAGCTAAGGAAGGATGCAAACCTCCCCCTAATCTTAACTGTAGAAAAGGGAAAGTGAAAGGGATTATGCAATTTTTTAACAAAAGACTTTAGTTGGGGTTTCAAAAGAAAATTTATTAGGTTACTGATGTCTTAAATATATATATATATATATATTTAAGACCTCCTATTTAAGACCTTATATATATATTTAAGATATATATATATATATATATATATATATATATTTAAGTAACCTCATATATATATATATAGATATAAATTATATAAACAAAATATATATATAACTTTATCATGCAAGTTACATTTGTAGAGAGAAAGTATGTGTCAGTTCACTAATACAGTTTATTTATCATTTTCAAGTAAGTTTTATATTATTAAAGAACATTTAATACGATAAATGATTTAATTTGTGATATGTGCAATATTTTTAGAAGCTGTATGATCTCCTGAAGACTAAATTGTCATCAACCCATGATTTTGGCCTAGTCATGAATCCTGGAAGGGCAGGAACAAGTGAGTAAGATTTACAATATGCAACTGAAATTTTACCTTGACTAAGATTTTTAATTGATTTAAAATACTGTATGTAGAATTAAAAATCTTATTTAGATTGAAATGTATAGTGCTCTTTGAAACTGTATTACAGCACAAAAATAGTAGCAAACATTATTATTTATAGGACTGAAAGGATAGTTAAAACCAGACTGGACTCTACTTCAGCTTAAATTTGATTGAAATTAGAACAGATTAAATTAGATTGAAAATTTTAATATAAATTTGACTTACATATTTTTATTTACTAACACATTTTTACCATAATGCAAGAAAAGACAGTTTAGTTCTGTTTCTAGTTTGTTAAGTTTATGGCTCACGTCCCCATAATCAGGGGTGCCCACAGGGGGGGTCTGTGACGCAGACTGCGTCATTGAAATTCTTAAGGGGGTTCCAAACAATTTTTTTGAAGGGGTGGTAAAACGGATTTTAACGGTGTCTAACGTGATGATATTGAAAAATATATTACATCACTAGATAGAACGTAAATAATAAGAACGTAGTATTAATTTAAACATAGTTTGTTTTTCTATCTCAAAATAAATAAATGGCAATGACAGTGCTCGAATATTGTCCGTTATTGTGGCGGCAGCAGAAGGTCCGGCGAGTTTCGGAAGTATTCGGTTATCTTCAGGAGTCGTGATGGTGGTCATACGACAGACACAAGCTGCACGTTTAGGTTATGTGATTGTTGCCGATGCGACTTTGTGTTTGTTACCCTTTCCATCTCAAAACTAAAACTACCACTGAGTTTTGATGATAAGTTTGTTAAATTTTGTAATGTGACCACTATTAAAATGCCCAAAAAGCAAAAACTTTTTAAGTACCTATAAATTTTTAGAGTTGTTTTGTAATGGTACCGTCAGGCATTAAAAATGGAACGAACACTGTAAAAAGAAGGTCAAACAACAGTTGGAATTGAAATATAAAGTTATTGAGTTTAAATGCAGCGACAAAGCAAGATGGAACCCTATTTAAAAAAATCTTCTTTTAGTTTTAGATAAAATAAGGGGTGCTTACGAGTATTATTTACACCTTTGTTTATGGTATGGGGTGCCAACTTATATGGGGGGGGCTGGTTCTAAGTTTGGGGGGATGCTTCATGAAGCTTGGGGGGGTGGGCATCCCTGCCATAATTTGGGTACCGGTACTGTACTATAATATCTTTATTTTCTAGTTCCCTAACCTCAAACTTTTTACTTTCTCCCATCCACCCATGCAATAATATAAAGACAAATTGCTTGCATAAATTATTTTAAAATTTGAGTTTTCAGGGGTGGTGGGTCTGTTAAAGAAGTTTTCACAGAAAAGTAAGATTCCTAACATGCTATGTAGGAATATGTTAGGTCAACTCATCTTTTTTTAGGTTAACTTGGTTTATTAAAGTAATTAATGTTTACTAAAAGCTTTAAGAATATTAATAATGTATTTAAATATGAAATCCTTATATTAAAATTACAATATTTCAGGGCTTTCCTTGGTTTCTTAAAAATATTCTTTTGCAGCAAAAAAAGTGACACAAATGATTCGAAGGGAGAAGAGGATAAAGAAGTTAACTTATGTTTCCTGCAAGCCTGACAATCCTCATACGTTCAGCAACTTTGTCCAGCTTTGTAGACGAGGAACTCAGATTGCAGATCCATTCAAAATAAAGAGGATCCAACTATTTGATTTGTTCCCTCGCACAGCTCATTATGAAATGGTTTTGACATTGGAAAGATAAAGTAATGAAATAAAACCATTATTTAAAAATATGTATGTTTAATATTGAATTTTGAAGTTTAATAGAAATGTTACAAGTGGAACTATTGTTTTCCCCCTTGGACCCTAGGTGGCCCCTTTATGATGCAAAAGATAAATAATCCTTTATTTAACCATTTTCATGAAGGGTGCTTTTTTATTCTAAGTTTATTAGCTCAGCTTTCCAATTAAAACATGTTAAACCTTTCTTTGCCTTTGAAACACTGTATTATCACACTGAATATATATATATATATATATATATATATATATGTGTGTGTGTGTGTGTGTATATGTATATATGAATATATATAGATATATATGTCTGTGAATACGATAACTCTCGTAAAAATGGTCCGAGTATGTAAAATGGGTAGAGACATGTATTCCTACATTTGCTCGGACGAGTTCGTAAACCAGACATATCGACCAATGGGAACGGGTAGTTTGGGGGTTTTTGTACCCCAAAATGGGTTTTTTTTTTACTTTTTTAGATGTAATTTAAAAAAAAATTTTAAATTTTATCTTTCAACATTAGAATCAGCTCAAAAAAACTACACAATTTAGTTCCTTAAAGTTTTTCTCTATCTCTAACGGTTACTGAGATATTAAAAAATCTAAACACAGTACGTTGTATTTTTGGGCTCCAATGTTAATCTTATGGAGGATAAGGAAAAATAATATTTCCCATATCAATCAATATTTTTGGATTAAACTTGGTATTCACGTTCATGTGGTTGAAATCTATCCATTTATGCTTAAAAATTCTAGTTTATGTGTTTATCATGGCAGCAAACCTCCATACTCATTTCCCATGTTAATTATATAGGAAATAGGCAAACCCCTTTATTTCCTGACAGATGTTGATGAAAGTTGGTATAAATGTTAAATATAAAAATGTTTAATGGTATAATGGTATGCCTACTTTCAGTGTTCTTCACAGCAGCAAACCTGCACACTCTTTCCCATGTTAATCTTATGGAGAATATGCAAATAATTCTCATGTTTATGGACAGACTTTAATAAATCTTGTTATATTATTATTGTATTATTGATTTGGAAATTCGCTGAGTACACAGGTCTGCTGCGAGGGTATTTTAATCTCTTCTAGAAAGCCAACGGATATTCCAAGGACCGGGAAAACCGAGGCAGGTAATGAGGGGTTCTAGTGTAATAAAAAGTAAAGAAAACAAATTCTTAGCTAAATTACTTGAAATAATATTAAATTAGAAATGATGAACAGTAGGGTTTCAGTTATCCGCCATAAACTGGCCAGCGGAATGGCGGATAATAAGGAGGGTTGTTGAAAAAACTTTAATTTTTCATATGATAACATCTTAAGTTGGTAAATTTATTTTGAAACCAGGTCTTAGTTTACAAAAAATCAATGAAAATTTTTTTACTGCATAACACAAATCTAAACTGTTAAAAAAATAAATAAAGATAGTTCAGTTCATGATGAGTGAAAAACCGGCCTCCTGTTTCTACCGACCTGGGACCAAACTTCACTCTTGTAATTCAGTTTGTCTCTTTTTCCAGCCGCCAACTATTCGACGACTAATGCCATAGTGAACAGCAACTTTTTTTATCGTGTCATCTATATTAACATTTTCAAAGCGTCAAGCCTGTCTTTTATCAATCAAATTTCTTTCAAAGTAGGAAATAATCACAAAAGAGCAAATACACTTACGTCTGCAAACTATTGACACTCAATTTTATTTATTTTTTTATATTTTTTGTTTTTTTTGGCTGAGAAGCAAGCGGCGGACAACACGGAGGGGGGAATAATCAAATTGTGAATAACCAATACTCTACTATAATTAGTAAAATTTGGTTTAGGTTAAGATAAATATATATATATTTATCTTAACCTAAACCAAATTTTACTAACACTAGTGACACATATCAAGAGTTTCAATTATTTGGTGAAATATTCATAAAAAATATAGGTATTTTATTGTTGATTTGCAGAAAGAAACAACAGCATTTATACAGGAATACATTTATTATTATTTACATTATATACATTATTGACATGGATATCTCTTAGCTCTGAAGGGGTGTTGGCAATTTGTGTGACCAAAATTAGAAACAGTGGCATCATTTGGTTAATGGTGTCATATGATCTAACCTATTTCCCACAGGGGAGGAAATACAATATTTTTACACTATACATTTATACACCACAAAACAATTACTATAAACTCAATTCACTGTGCGTACTACGACATTGAGCGCACTTAAACAACTGCGCAGCAGATGATTCATCATCGGCGCCGAGCAGCTGACAGCTGCACACGGAGTACGCATGATTAGTTGCAAAATAAAAGTTTTATGGTTAAGAATGTCACTGTATTGTACTTAAACATTAATATGAAAATAGTTATTGATTGAAATGCACTTATAGAATTTAAAAAAAGTCGTAAAGTTTGCTGCCCGGTCTTACTCGTGAGTGAAAACGACCGTCCATATATCAACCGCCTGGTTTTTCTCTTTCATAAAATCTACCGTCCAGATATCGACTGTCTGGTCCTCAAGGGGTTAAAATATATTTTTTTTAAATGATCAATGTTAAAAAACTAATATTGATATCAATATGAGAGCTGGTGATTTCTTTAATAGATCACATGTTAAATAAGATTTTAAAATTATTTAAAAACTGTATTTTTGAGACCTAACTACTTTATATTTACTTTATTTTTTTATGTAATATAGTTAAATTTAATCATAAATTTTGACTAATTTGACAGAATGTATAATATAATGTTCTCATTCACATCTAGAAATAAATTTTTAAGCTATGTATTATCTTCAAAATTAGTAGTTAGGGTACTTTATATTACTGTGGGTCAGTTCAAAGGATACAAAACCATTCTCCAGAAAATATAGAATAATTAAAATAAATTTCATCATTGTGGGTGTTACAAACAGGACTTGTTTAGCGTCAAAGAAAAGATTACAGACAGTCATTGAGATAAGACCGGTTTCGGAATTCATTATATACCACATAAAGTGTAAAAATAACCAAAAATATCAATATTTCAAGCAATGTACAGACAAATCTCTAATTTATTTATATAGTTAACCCAAAAACTATTCTATAGTAACAATTTTGCTTTGTATTAAATTCTAAATCTAAATAAAATATAATATAAACCTAAAACCTGACTAACAAGTATGGCAAAATAATATTATATTAAAAATAAAAATATGAATTGACATTATAATATCATTTAATTGTAGGAGATCAAATTAAATTTCATGCATAGTCTTGAATTATAATGCTTGATAAATTAAATCCAATCTGAAATTCCTATATTTTTTTAATTCAAGTATTTTTAGGTATTTTTAATGCTTAAGAACTTAAGGTATTTTCTTTAAAATTTGTGGATAAAAATTAAAAAGCCAGATATCTTAAACCAAATTTAAAAATACATTGGCAACAGTATTGTAGTAGTATCTAGAATTGTCCAAGACCTGTAGTTTTTTCCTGCCATCCATCCTGTTTTTTCCATTTTAGATTTTCCTGTTCGGAAAAAAAATATCCTAGGGTAAAGATATTACACCTACATACAGGGTATTCATTAAAGTCGGGCACAAACTTCGAGGGGTGATAGTACTCATCAAAATAAATAAAAAATCACCTATAACCGTTTGTCGAAAAATCCTTCGTTTAGCCGCTAGCCGCCATTTTGTATTTTTTACAAAAAACTATATAGGCTACATCAAGAAATATTTAAGATACAGAAACCAAACGTTGCACACATTGGTTAAATAGAAAAATATTTACACGGTATCATTTAATTTTCTTTTATATTTTAAAAATGGCGGTGGTTAAAAATATTTAAATTAAAATAACAAAAAAACCATTAACTTTATAAAATTTTTACAAGATACAAAAAAGTTTGGAATTTTAATTTCAAATCGAACTGTTTTTTGGTGAACTAAATCCGTCCACGGATAACCGAGAAAATGCACTTTTAATGTTAGAATACAGGGCCCATGCGCCACCGCGGAGCGGCCGTGGCTAAGAAGCACAACACGGCTCCTAAATATATTCAAAATATTCAAGAGATATTTTGAATATAATGATATTAAAGCTAAACCAAAAACCAGGCAAAATTTGTTTTGGTTTATAGAATATTTAATATTCTATAATAATTAGTGATTCAGCTGTCATAAGAAACATTCCGTAAATTTAATTAATTTTTACTACCATGTATATGTCCAATAGTAAAAACAGACCGGCAAAAAGTACTTGTTTATATTAAATATTTACATTTTCTTTTTACCCATGTGTTAATGTACGTAGCCAAACCCAAAAAAATCAGTTTCTGTAATTATGACTTCAATAATAACAATAATTATTATTTCCCTTCAAATTGTTTTAGAGAAATTTTAAAAGTAATTAATGTGGTGGCTACATGTCAATAAATTTCTTGACATATTACATCTAAGCCCTGAGCCCTTACTCACGTGCTTAAGTACTAAGTGCTTAAGTTTTAACTAAAGGATTAACTCCTTAGAGGTCTTCAATCTTGTTTAAACTTCGTCAGGAAAGCTTATACACAGAATAAGACAATTCTAACTTCTTATATTAATAAAATTCATAAGTCTAAAAAAATATTGAAGTTTTGTAAAAAGGATAGGAAAATATTAGATTTGTTTGAAGATGAAAACTAAACGTTGTGATTAGCAGCACACACAGAATTTTGTCCAAGACAATAACATAATATTACATAACATAGCTCCATACCATAATATTTCCATCGGAAGCACACAGGATTCTCCCTTAATTAAAATTCTGTATAAAGTTCATGTTTTAATTGTCCAGCAGAAACCACTTTAAATTATTTGTTGTCAAATCATTAAGGAGGAAGGAAAGATCCTTCCTCCAAACCATCTTAATGGCTGTGTAAAATAAGTATTAGGAAAATTTTTGGGAAAATAAACTTTAGTGAAATTAATTTTGAGCTACAGTATGTTTTCTACTTTACTATTAATATTAAATCAATTTATTAATTTAGGATACTTTTAAACGTAGAGTATTACTAGAGTAGATTATCAGTTAACTGATGTTTATTTAATATTTAAATATGTGACTTAGTTATTATTTGTTTCTGTAAACAATTTAGCTTATGTTACAAATAATTATGATTTTCCCCAACTTTAATTTTGTCGCCTTCTCTTAAAAAAGGGTGTTTTAATTATATTAATCCTAGATTCAATAAGATAAGCAGTTCTTTTCAGACTCTCCATACGTGTATACCTTATCTAAGTACAGGTGTTATTGATGCCGCAATGCCCATAGACTGAGGAAGGTGTTGGGATGGTTGAGCTGACACACTGGTACTATGGTGGATGCAATGGTGCTGTCGGTGAGTTGTGTGATTGCGCTGTGTATCGTGTGTGACGATGGCCCAAAGCCAACGCGACGCAGTACACGCAGGGCACACACAGGGGATGCTGGAGCGGGCTCGCCACGGTGAAGGCGCTCCAGGGTGTAGACCAACAACTCACACAGATCTGACTCAGACAGAAGCTCTTCCTTTGTCAGTGACAAGTTTACGTTGGCGTTTGAGAATGAACTGCCTAAGAATAATCACATAAATATCACTGAAGATGACTTGAATTGTTAAAAGACCAAACTTGACATATTTATAACAACAATTTATATAATAGATAGAGATTTATTTTGTGTAAGTTTTCTGCAGACATACCATTTACGAAAGTACTTAGGGACAGAGGGTTGAAATACGGTATTTAAAAAATATTAAAAAGAGATAAAACATTTCATAAATAATTTTAGTTGAAATATTTAAATGTATACTAAAAAGATAGCTTGATATTGTTTAGGATAATTTTAAACATTTAATTTACCTTGTTAAATTATGAATTAAATTAAAAGTAATAAACAATTCACAATACACTAAATTTATTCTGACAATAAATAAAACACCAATAAACAATTTGTTTATTAATTTGCTTATCAATTTGCAAAATGAATAAATAAACAGACCTGTTGAGACATTACAGACAACAGCAGCCACAGTGTTGTCGTAGTTCCACCTGCGTCTTAGAGACACGCGACAGTCCCCGATGACACAGCCCGTCTCCTCATACTCGAACCTCGCATTGGCTCTGTGGGCCCATACCTGTCAGTCATAGTAAAACAATCTAACAGGATGTTCCAGGAAATCACCACCCGTGTATAGTACAGACAAAATACTGTTTGTTAGTTTTAAGATCAGACCAGTATACAACTCCAACAACCGACAAATAAGTTCTTCTGCAGAGATATATCAAGCAGGACGAATATGAAAAGTGGGGTGAGCAGATGTGTAAACTCTAGAATTGGAAGCTCTATGTATGCTATAAAAATACACGGCACAAATATAACAGATCTTTGTAGGGTTGTCACCTTCGACTGCATCAAAGTGGACTTTATTTGGTTCTAGCGATATCATTCAAGGATAGCATTCAAAAATTAGGTCGCAAGCTTCACCTTGCTGGACCTAATTGTAGTTGTTTGGCCAAACTAATAAATGTATTTCGTACTTGTTTGTACATGTTTTCATGTCTGTTTGTGTAGTGGATGATGACTTTTCACTATAATAGTGTCAAGGATAATGTTGTAACTCGGTCTTTGAGTTAATAAGGGACCTATAGGTCTAAAACCACTGGTCGTCAGTAGGGGTGTGTGAATATTCGAACTTCGATATCTGATGAAGTTCTGTGTCGGTCGAATATTCGAAGACGATAAATAATATAAAAGTTACATCTGTCAAAGCAAAGCTATAGAGCTTCCATTTCAAAGTTCAGAATTAGCATACCATTCATTATGCAGCTAATTCAGTTGAAAACAAAATGTCACCAATGCTTTATCATCTGATTACAGACAGATAAAGATACGACGTAACCGATTCTTGATGCCGAACTGACAGCTTTTGTTTCCTTCCTTGTGCAGCATAAAAGTGATTCCATATTTTCACTGATAATATCTATTCTTAATTTAGAATTAAAAATTAAAAGAAAGTGTGCTATGCAACTGCTGTAAATTGTGGATTATTATAAAAATTCATTTTATTTATGATATATGATACTAAATTTAAATTTGAAAAATTATTTTTACCTCAGTATTGATATTCCAATTTTTATTACGTCATCAATTTGTTATATTTATAGTTTGGGCATAATAACAAATTGACCATAATTAATGGGTAAAATTGTACTTATTTTTCAATATGTATTATTTTTTAAAGATATTTATTTGTTTAATTGTAACAATTGTTAAATCAGTTTTTTGTACTTTTACTTTCTCCCCTTATAGTATATGGAGAAAGTATTATTTTCAACAAAACTCTCGAATTTGAGTTGAGAGTGGATATATCCGTTTTGGGGTCCCCCCAATCCAAAAAGTGGGTTTCGACGTGATGTCTGCGTGTCTATCTGAATGTGTGTGTCTGGATGTTTACAGAGCCACAGCCTACCCCGTTGGTCTGATTTAGATGAAATTGGCATGTATATGTATATTTACCGTATCTCCAGGCGTTTTTTCATTTTTTAAAATTTTTTATTTTTAAGGGTAGTTTACCCCTAAAAACGTAAAAAATCCAAATTTCTCAAAAACGGTCCCAACGATTTTGATTAAAATTTAATAGATTATAGTGCACAGAGTACTAAAATAATGTGATACCACCCGCATGTCTGTAAAAATTACGGTTCAAAAGTAATGGGCTTTCAAATGTAAAAAAAATCAAATTTTTAAATTTTCAGCAAAAATAAAAGTAAGGTATAACTTGAATGGCACCATAGAAACCACCTTAAAAAACTAGACAAATTAGTATTTTTAATTATTTATTTACGTTATCTACGACTAACGGTTCCAGAGAAAAGTTAAATTTACTGTCCATGATAAACACAGTACGTTGTCTGAAAGCGCCCAATGTTATTCTTTTGGAGAATATTAAAAAATCAATTTCTTCCTTTCCATGAAACTTGGTATGAAGCGTAAGGTCAAATCACCCAACAAAACCAACTCAAAAAAGCTTGGTATTTGGGGGGAGGGTTCCCCATATAATTTGAACAATTAATTTAACTTTGTCTCTCTTGTTTTTCTTTTCAGAAATAGGATGATTATTTTTGAAACAATAAATTATTATATGATATTTAGATAAACTTTGAGGAACATGATAGTTTTATTATAGATTGTCTTTTTTAAATTTACTTAAGGGAGAAAGTTTGTGTCAGTCCACTGATACCGTTTATTAATTGAGAGAATTGAATAGCAAAGTATATATATACAGGTAACATAAAAATAATTACTAATATCTTCTTGAAAAATCAAAGTTTAAACAAAAAAAGCATAAAAAATGCCCTCCCCCCCCCCGTTATAACCACTAACCACAAAAGCAAAACAGGTGTCCACTGTAATCCCAATTAAGCCTACAAATGCCGTCAACTTCCACCCAAGCCGGCCACCGTTTATTTAAGGTGGGCCCCCCTCTCCACTTTACCACATATTTGCAAGCCAAATTGGGATTGCTCATGGTCGGGATTCAAACCCTAGCACTTTCGAATGGCTAGAACGTTATGCTCGTCAGTGTAGCGCGTTAGCCGGTTCAGCCACTCAGTGCATAGGAGTAGAAAGCGCTTACTTGGTTATAGACATTCCCGGTGGCAGTCTAGTGCATTAGAACAGCAGGTTCGGTTGCTTGCTCCCAGGCGGCAACACGGTCACGTAGTCGCTAGTGTCTAACAAGTTCACTAAACTGACGACAGATGCCTCCACCTGCCACTTCTTATTGAATATGTAAATGCGTTGTGAATTACGACTTTGCCAGTTCTATGGTTAAAAGCCATGCAATGACTACATTTTTTAATTAGGCTGTTCACACCCAAGTTTTGAAGATCACCTAAATGGATGAAAATAAACCCTTACGCTAATATTTGATTCTAAAATATTCGATATTCAGAATAGTAAATAAATATTCGATTTTGGTTCGATTTGAACCCAAATATCACTATTCGCACATCCCTAGTCGTCAGCACCAAAAAAGGATCGCGGACACAATTACAACATTTAAAGTATATAAATCTTCATTTAGTAATACCACTGATCATGAGGTTACAATGGTCAATAAAGATTCTCGATTCTTGACATAAATTTCATATTCCTCAATATTGAGACCCTCTATGCCCCTTTATGATACAGAATTATTTTAATGATTATAGTTATATACCACACACTTTCATGTACTTTATGTTATCCAGTTTTTTAATGTTTTTTAATATAAAATAAAAACACATTGACAAATATGTCAAGAAACAAGGTTAGCGAAAGTGAAAACAGAACAGAAACAGTTGGCAGTAGTGACTCGCGAGTTTTCTCGTTAAACCCAGGAAGGGAGCGCACGAATACGGGCTAAAGCCACCTAACAACTTATTTCAGTCACTAAATATTTCAACAAAGTCGCCATATTGGTTTTGTGAGTGCATAGAGGCTAAAGAATCATAAATAAGCACTCTGTCGGTGGTTTCATGAAAGCCAGCGCAGTAAAGGTGGCAAAATGATTGATCGCGAATAAACTCGTTTATCACGCCGTGCGACCCTACTGTGCTGCGAGAAATGGCATCAGCCACCCAATAAGGGCTATAAATCGTTAATCATATATTTTTATGATTAAAAGTTGAGTTGAGAAAGTTCTCCCTTTTAGCTTTGATTAACACGATCCTATTTTAAAAATATAAGTATAACAAGATTTTCAGAAAATAATTTTCTTGGCTAACTGTGGGTCAAGTAACTTGAGTCTGGATCTTTCGTGTTATTTCAACTTCAGTAGCAATTATTTTGTGAATTTGATGAAAATGGTCTAGATTCTAATCTTGTAACATAGACCTGGTTTTAGATGGAGAATTTTTGTTTTTAATTAATTATTGGATATGTGATATGTGACTTATTAGCTGAGAACTAGTTAACTGTTAACAGACCTGCCATTCCAACAATGCTCCACGAGGTAGTGCTGGGACCACAACAAAGTCAGTGATAGCGTTATTGGTTCTTCGCTCCCATTCCCGCCTCGCCGCAGCTATGTATGATGCATTGGTGACGTAACAAACACCCTGGAATCAAAACAAAGTGAATGACAGCGTTATTAGTTCTTCATTCTTATTCCTGTCCAGTCTCTGCTATAAGCAGCTCAAAAATTTTATGAAACAAACAGCCTGTAATCAAAACAAAGTCAACAATAGCTTTATTGGTACTTTTCTCCCATTACCTTCTAGCCTTGGCTATGTGTGATGAATTGGTTGTAGAACAAACACCTTGGAACCCCTATTCTTGGAATAATAAACTCGTAGTAAGTGATAGTATTTTTGGCCCTTTTCTCCAAATCACTTGTAGCCTCAGCTATGTACATTTTTTTGGTGATACATTTTCCTCTAAGTCTTAAAACTTTTTAAAAAGACTGTACACAAAAGAAAAGTAGGAACTTATTTTAATCTAATTTAAATAAATAATCAATGTTAAAATATTATATTAAAATAATCTAACAACACATTTTATTAGAAATACTTTCATAAAGTAAGTTCCGCTAAGCTCAAGCTCATAGCCTGAAGGAACACTGTTACGTGAGACCTAGCAACACTGGCATGTAGGCTGCTTCCCCAACTTCAATTCCCGACCTCTTCCGCTTCATGGCAACTCTTAGTCTTAACTCAGAAGCCATTAGCGATGAAGCCGTTACTTAAGTCTCCCACTAGTTGAAAATTGCTGAGCATAATTTTATTTTTGGCTACAAAACAAATTTCTGCGAAGGAAATTCTGAACTTTGTGCAGTAAATGGAAAACACTGTATGAGTTCAGGGATGGTGATAAGTAGGGGTGTACGAGCGTGGAATTTTAAGTTTGAGCCAAGCTTTTTAAAAAATTCCCAAGCTCGAACCTTTTCAAGCCGAGCTTTTTCAAACCTTACCTGATCTGAATAGGGGTGTGCGATGGAGCAAAAAATTTTCGATTTGATACAACGATACTATTCAAAGAATTCCGATTGAAATCAATACAACGTGACAAAATTTCCTGTTAGACAAAAATCGTATAACTGAAGACAATAAAACCTTGAAAATAAAGCTAAAAATATATTATACTATTCACCAAATTGTACAGTTTATAATTTAGTTTGATAATTTTTAGTCTGATAACTTTCAAGTTCCAAAGATTTTTTAAATTCAATTTTATCTACGTATATTATATCAACAAAGCAAAGTTCGCTAAAAAAGTGAGGCATGCTTGCTACAAGAGTAAAATGGAAAGATTTTTAATAGCTTAGAATTTTTGTAAGTAGCTTGAAAAGACTTAAAATGGAACCAAGAATTATTAAAAAAATAATGTATGACTGCAAATAGTAAAAATATATAATATGTCTATTTATAAACTACTCAACTAAATAACACACTGTTTTAACTATTGTTTAACTGAAAGTATTTGACCGTAAAATAAAATAATGAAGTTCCACAGTCAGTTGCATTAACAAACCCCTCTTCCCCTCCCCTGAGCAAGACTCAAGGTCGTATTCTTTGATACCCTATTGTCTGTCCATGTCCCCTCATCTCTTATCTCTAACAGCTTACACCCAGTGTAACTGGGGATCTCGAATTTAATTGTTTTATTTATGATTCATCATAATGATAAAACATTTAATATGATAGATGTCCACTGTAATGAACAATTTAAAATAATTCTTCATATACTCGAGGATTATATTTGGAATATATATTATTAAAAATTATGGATCTAATTTTTTTCTGCGTAAGAAAGGCAATGGAAGCTGTCAGTTGATTACGAAAAGAAGCCAATATCTATATAAATAAAGTTAGAGTTTTGTCTGTACATTGCTCAGAATTGTTCATTCTTTAGTTATTTTTACTTTTCGTGCGTTAGAGAAGCCGAAACCGGTCTTATCTCAATTTTTGTCTGTTTGTCTGTGACGCTCCAGGAGGCATTTTACGCCGTCTTCTCCGAAAAAACGGGAGAACTGATTACAATGAAACTTATTTCATGTATTCTCTACATTCCAGAGAAGGTTTATAAATGCTTTAAATCGCCCGCCCCCCCTTAAAAAGTAAATAACAAGCATTTAAAAACCCACTTTTACGCGATATTACACACATTTTATCCAGTTTTCAATGAATAACCTACTGGTAATAATCAGCCGTCTTTGTAGTTTAAAGATTTAATAGAAATCAAAACAAACAGCTGTCAAATCAATATTAGTTAGTTTATATTGGTCATTGATTTTAAACCCATTTCGAAATCATACTATATTAAAAAGTTATGTTAACGTATAACTAATTATAATAGTGGTATAAATGTTCTAATCTATTTAATTGTAAAGTAATGCTAAATAATAAATCTGGGTATTGATTTATTTTATTTATATTGATATGTTTAGGATTTCAGGTTTACATTTTGGTATGATAATCTTTCTTCCTTAAACTGAATCCCACAACCCGTACAAAGGACGTCCTTACTGCTAGTTAAAACTAAACTATTAACTAACTATGATTTAATTCAATACTATTCAATTTTGATTATTAGTATTTTCTTTGTATGTACTTACAAAGAATACTAAAATTAGTTTGAATGAGGAAAATTACTCAATTGTAGAAGATATTAAATAAAACATGGGTCTAATTTTTTTATATGCAATAATCGTACTACTCCTGATCGTACTACTCCATTTACGTGTACTACTCTGTATTCATCTGGAAGTATACTACTCAAGATAATTTTGAGTCGGCAGCACTACAGCAGGTTTCTTGGTTAAGTTTCATCTGATAGAGAACAATGTCACCTGTTTTGCTTTTTTAAAACATATGAACAGAGTTATTTAAGATTACGGCGTAAATTAAGAGTGTTTTTACTTACCAAAAGATTGGCTCAAATTTCGAGCTTTCTCAAAACGCCTCGAGCCGAGCCGAGCTTTAAAAAGCTCGATGATTTGAGCCTTCGCACACCCCTAGTGAGAATATAGGTCAGGGACTTTAAAAACAGACGAACCAATATCCATAATGAGTAAGGCCCTAGGTGACCAATGACCATTGGTTTCAGTCAAAATGATTGCCTTAGACAGACCAATAAGGCTGGGAGATCCAAGGATAACACCTAAAAGGCTTCATGAATTGAATTCCACCAGAAACACCCGTTGCAGCAGACCTGCACCTTCACATATTTCCACTTATTTATTAATTTTTGCAGCCCCATGCTAGTTTACATAATTAAAGCTATAATCAAACCAGCTGAAGTATTGTTATTTTACATATAAAATAAAATCAAGAATATGAATGCAGGTTTTCTGCAGCGAGCATTGCAGAACAGTTTATCTTTATAAATTAATATTTAAAAACGAGACAGTAAATAAGGTATCCTGCAAATTTTATAAAAATATACCAACTACATTGTGTGGCAAAGACGCTTATATTTAGAATATAAAACCCATTATATAAATAAAGATTTAAAACCCATGTGGCTAAATAAAGCATGCCTTGGCATTGCTCATAATAAATATTGATCTTAAGCTGTATACATGTTTCTGTTGGATGCAGCTTAAAAAAATTAAAACAATGTGGTTTTAAATAATTTCTCTAGGTTTGGATGATGATTTTGCTCATTTGTAGATGGCCGGAAGTGACTTAATTTATATGTTTTAAATACATGTTTATTTCTTGTGTGTGTGTTAATGTCATAGATCCCACTACGTGGGCATCAGATGAAGAAAAAGGTATACAGTACAGTACTTCCCTGTCTTTAATTCACCGCAGAGGCCCTAGGCATATTGTGATTGGCAGTTGAAGTTATTTTTTTTAAATTACTGGGCTCACCATAAATATTATCGATGAGTCCGGTGGAAGAGACGTACCTGTACAACATCCCTAATCTGAGTGTTGGCATCCATGGCTCGTATGATTCTGTCAACATGCCTTAACACCAGTCGGCTGTGTCGCTGGATACCTTAGGGGAAATACATTGCAAAATTGATTAAAAAAATAGTTACTCAAGATATTTACTTATTTCAGTAGGAAATAATAAAAATAACTTAAAATAACTTAAAAGCAGATCGAATAAAAAGTAACATTTCTTTGTATTTTAAGACAATACATGAGTATAAAACACTATATCACAATAACTACTGCTTCAATATTAAAATACCCCCGTCGCAGCAGACCTGGGTTTTTAGAGAATGTCCAAATCAATAACATATTAATAATAATATATGACAAGTTTGATCATTATCTGTTGATAAATATAAGAGTTATTTACCTAAACTCCATAAGATTAATATGGGAAAGCGTCTGCAGGTTTTCTGCTGTGAGGTATGCTGAAAGTAGGTGTGTAAACAGTTTATATTTTGACCATTTATGCGGAGTTGCATCAACATCTGTCCACAAATAAAGGAGTACATAATCTCTATATGATTAACATGGAAAGAGTATGCAGGTTAACTGCCATGATAAACACATAAACTAGGATTTTTAAGCATTAATAATGGATGGATCTCAACCACATGAAGCTAAATATAATCTTTCATCCAAAAGTATTGGTTATTAAGTGAAATATTAATTTTTCCTTATCCTCCAGAAGATTAAATTGGAGGAGTACAACACCAAAAAACGCCCCAAAATACAATGTACTGTGTTTAGATTTTTCAATATCTCGGTAACTGTTGGAAATAGAGAAAAACTTTAAGGAACTAGCTGGTTCTAATGGTGAATGATTAAATTTAATTTTTTTTAACTACATATGAAAAACGCAAAAAACCCAATTTTTGAGTACAAACCCCCCCAAACTAATTGATATGATTGCCCGATTGACTAGTTTACAAACTTGTCTGAGAAAATGAAAGAATACACGTCTCTACCAAATTTGTTCTCGATCGGACCTTTTTTACCAGAGTTATCGTGTTCACAGACACACACACACACACACACACACACACACACACACACACACAATATATATATATATATATATATCAAATCAAATATTCTTCATTCTGAAACATATTGTACAGAGTTACAATAGTGTATAGGCTGCGTCAAGTAGACTAAAACTAACTACAAGGTTTTTACGTTGAAGTATTCATCCAAGTTATAAAAACAATGTTCAAGGAGAAATTTCTTAATAAATATTTTAAAATCGTTCAAAGGCAATTTTTTAACTTTATCAGGTAACTCATTGTACAATTTAGTACCAGTGAACTTAAAACTTGCTTGAGTAATGCTATACTTACACCTTTCAATCGTAAGTTTTTTACGGTTTCTAGTCCCATAAATATGAACATCTTTGTTGCACAAAAACTTATCCAAGTTATTTTTAACATACAAAAGACGCTGAAAAATGTATATACAAGCCAATGGCATCACAGAAAATTTCTTAAATATAGGTTTACAATGAGTACGTGGTGAAGCACCAGCTATCAGTCTCATGGCTCTTTTTTGTAAAACAAACAAGGAGTTAGCACAGCTACTATTGGCCCATAGGATGGCACCATAGTTCAAATGATAATGAACATAGCTAAAATATACAATGAGTAGAACATCATTAGAAACCATTGATTTAAATTTTCTTAACAAAAACAACCCTTTAGAAACTTTGAATGATACATAATCAATATGAGCATTCCATTTCAGATTACTCTGAAGCATTATACCCAGAAATTTTACTGGTGTCATAAGATAATTATCATGAGATATAGCCACACTTTGAGTTTTGTTCAGATTAAGAGAAAGTTTATTAGCCCTACATAATTCAACCATTGTGTCGATCATGTCAACAGTAACACTATAATGTACCTCTTTATTAGTCTTAATATTGAGACAGACATCGTCAGCATACATAAAACAAGAACTATTAAAATTCTGAATGTTGTACGGGAGATAATTAACGTAAATTATGAAAAGAAGGGGACCCAAAATGGACCCTTGCGGCACGCCATGATGAGTGAGTTTGAGTTCAGACAATGAATCATTAAAATAGACAGCCTGGTATCTATTACTTAGGTACGATTCAATTAAGAGAACAGCATTATCACTAAAACCTTAAAGTCTCAATTTACTAAGTAACACATTATGTGAGACTGTGTCAAAAGCCCTCGAGAGGTCAAAAAACTTAGAGCAAACATTCTGACCTCTTTCCATGGCTTCAAGTGTATCTTGGATACACAACAACACTGCGTCAATGGTAGACCTATGTTTACGAAAACCAAATTGCATACTTGACAACAACTCATTTTACTTTCTCCCCTTATACGTAGTATATGGAGAAAGTATTGTTTTCGTCAAAATTTTTGAATTTGAGTTGAGGGTGGATATATCCGTTTTGGGGTCCCCTGAATCCAAAAAAAGTGGGTTTGGACGTGATGTCTGTCCGTCCGTGTGTCTGGATGTGTACAGAGCCACAGCCTACCCCGTTGGTCCGATTTAGATGAAATTTGTAATGTATGTACATATTCACCGTATCTTCAGGGTTTTTATATTTTTTTTAATTTTTGATGTTTACACGGGTAGTTCACCCCTAAAAACCCATAAAAAACGTCCAAATCCAAATTTCTCAATAACGGCTCTAACGATTTTGATTAAAATTTGATAGTTTATAGTGCACAGAGTACTAAATAACTTGACACTACCCGCATGTCCGTAAAAATGACGGTTCAAAAGTGATGGACTTTTAAATGTCAGAAAAATCAAATTTTTTAATTTTCAGCAAAAAAGTAAAGTATAATTTGACTGGCACCATTGAAACCAGCTTAAAAAACTAAACAAATTAGTATTTTGAATTATTTGTCTACGACTAACGGTTCCAAACACAAATTTAAATTTGAGGTCCATGATAAACGCAGTACGTTAACTGAAAGCGCCCAATGTTATTCTTATAAAGAATATTAAAAATTCAATTTCTTCCTTATTTTCTAACCGTTTTGCATGAAACTTGGTATGAAGCGTAAGGTCAAATCACCCAACAGAACCAACTCAAAAAAGCTTTGTATCACCGGGGGGGGGGGGGATGTTGACAAAATAATTAATAAGAAAAAGAAAAAAATACACAGACCTTCCACAAACCAAAAATCAAAAGCCGAATTTATATGTTTACCGTACAGTTCCACAATGAATAAAGCAATAAGAAAAACATTTAACATCACTAATTATAAAATCAGTTTTAAAACAAGAAACAACACATTCAATATGATAGACAAATTAACACATTCCAAAAATCATCATACTGATAACCATGAAAGATCAGGAATATATAAAATAAATTGCAATGAATGTAACAGATACTATATTGGCCAAACTGTAAGAACATTTAAATCAAGAAAAAATGAACACATACAAGCAGTGAAATCTAACAATTTAACAAGTCAAATATCATCTTTTGCAGAACACATTTTGGAAACTGACCACAAATATAAAGGAATTAAAGAAGATTTAAAAATTTTAGACTTTGAAAAGAAAGGGGAAAAATGGACACAAAAGAAGAGTTAGATATATACATGAATAAAAAAATTGATCAAGAAAATATGCTAAATATAGCAAACTTAGAAAAAGAAAACCCTATTTTTGATATAATACTAAACATTAGGAATAATCAATCTACAACTTAATCTAAATCACATAAATTTACACAATTTTATTTAACATAAATTTACATAAATAAATACATAAATTTAAGATCAAATACACTGTGAAAATGAACTAAGAATCGAAACACGTGTCATGTATAATGTAAGAAATAAAATGTTTAAAGGGAGCACAAGTTCATTTAATTTAATAATATATTTATATATATATATATATATATATATATATTAAATTATTTAACAATTCACAATGTAGGGCTACTTTTAGTAATATAATAAACAATAAAACAATTAGTACCCTTTTTTTAAACTTTAATGGCAACATGTTTCGGCATTTATGCTATTTTTAAGCCATATTTAACCTAACCTATATTTAAATTACAAATTTTTATCAAAATCTTTGATAAAATTTGTAATTTAAATATAGGTTAGGTTAAATATGGCTTAAAAATGGCATAAATGTAGGGATGTGCGAATAGTGATATTAGGGTTTGAATCGAACCCGAATCGAATGTTTGTTTACTATTCCGAATATCGAATATTTTCGAATCGAATATTAGCGTAAGCGTTTATTTTCATCCATTTATGTGATCTTCAAAACTTTGGTGTGAACAGCCTAATTTAAAAAATGTAGTAATTGCATGGCTTTTAAATGATGTAGGGCCTGTATATATGATTTGCTATTCAATCATCTCAATTCATAAACGGTATCAGTGGACTGACACATACTTTCTTCCTTAAGTAAATTTAAAAAAGACAATCTATAATAAAACTATCATGTTCTTCAAAGTTTATCTAAATATCTTCTAATAATTTATTGTTACAAAAATAATCATCATATTTCTGAAAAGAAAAACAAGAGAGACAAAGTTAAATTAATTGTTCAAATTGTATGGGGGAATTTGTATTTTTGGATTCAGGGGACCCCAAAACGGGGATATATCCATCCGCTCTCAACTCAAATTTCGAAAATTTTGAGGAAAACAATACTTTCTCCATATACTCTGTATAAGGGGAGAAAGTAAAAATACAAAAACTGATTTAACCATTGTTACAATTAAACAAATCAATCTCTTTAAAAAATAATACATATTGAGAAATAAGTAAAATTTGACATATTAATTATAGACAATTGATGAAATGATCAAAATTGTAATACAAATACTGAGGTAAAAATCATTTTTAAATTAAAATTTTGTATCATATCATAAATAAAATCAATTTACTAATAATCCACAATTTACAACAGTTGCATAGCACAATTTCTTTTAATTTATAATGCTAAATTATGAATAGTTTAAGAATTCTTTTGAGTTGTTTCTTATCAAGTTCACATTTATAAAATTAATTAAGATTCAACATTATAAAATTATTAATGTAGTTATTTTTACAGTTGATATTTATTATTATTATTGAGTGTGCCCCATTATTGAGTGTGCTAAAAGTATCTATTTTAGTAAGAACGTAGTTATAACTTGTTTAAACCAGATAGTAATAGGCAGGGAAGTGAAAATATTTGACTTGAGAAATGAATTGAAACAACCTGGTTCAAATGTAAACAAACCCTTACACCTGTCTGCCTGTCCAAAGCTCAAGGTCATAGTTTTTGTAACATTGACCCAGCCACCTGGCTGCCTCTATTGTCTGTTGCTCTTGTCAAAATACATCCCGTTATACTGTGAGACACAATTTTACTGTTTGTAAAAAATGGTTTCCTCCAAGCTTTTAATACCATATTGAAACAATGTTTTATGCAACAATAATAACTTCATGTTTCACTCTAAAAGTGCAACCTAGATTTTTTATCACTGTGGCCGTGGTAATAGCGAGACTAGGAAAATACAAAACATTTTATCTTGACTAGCCATACCATGAAACTTCTGAAATAATGGCCGTCCATTGTAATTGCCCCTTTGAATTTTGCATTTTCCTCAAAAGTTTTTTTGGAATAGATATTATCAGTGAAAATATGGAACTACTTTTATGCTGCGCAAGGAAGGAAACGAAAGCTGTTAGTTCGGCATCGACCTAAAATCGGTATCTTTCTTTATCCATCTGTTAGTCAGATGATAAAGCATTGGTTACATTATTAGTTTTCAACTGAATTAGCTGCATAATGGTATACTAATTCTGAACTTTGAAATGAAAACTCTATAGCTTTGCTTTGACATACGTCACTTTTATATTATTTATCGTCTTTGAATATTCGACCGTCTTCGAATATTCGACCGACACCGAACTTTGTCAGATATCTCGAGTCGAACCGAATATCGGCAATATTCGAGACACGAATATTCAAAGTTCGAATATTCGCACACCCCTACATAAATGCCGAAACATGTTGCCATTAAAGTTTAAAAAAAGGGTACTAATTGTTTTATTGTTTATTATATATTTATACTTACATTATATTTACGAAAAAATAACATGGTCCCGGGCTTAAGTCTTGCCATGAGACCTACAGTAATAGCTTATTCCCTATGGGAAATTCGCTAAAAACATTTTGGGTCAGAGTAATTGTAGAGGTTATTAAAAGTAGAGTACACTTAAACCTCGTGTATCCGGTTTTGATGGGACCAGGTAAATTTCGGATAAACGAATTTTCGGATAACCCGTTTTATCGATTTTTGGAAGAAAAATTCAAACAGACTCCTTCAGTTTTTCTATACCGTATCGTAATACGGGAGCGCATTACAATTGCGTTTCTTTGATTACAGTTTTTATACACAGTTGAATTTTTTCGACCAACAGTACCGGCCGAAAAAACCGCACAGTACCGGCCAAAAAGCTGCACAATGCCCGCACAAAACCGTCGTGCAGTACCGGCTAAATTTGCCACGCAGTGCTGGCCAAAAACGCCGCGCAGAGCCGGCCAAATACAGTCCGCGCCGTTTAGGTTGTCGCAAATCACGCTGTACTTTCCTTGCTGTATATTTATATTTTTTTCTTGGAACCATTTTGGATAAACCGGAATTTCGGATAAGCGAGTACCGGATAAACGAGGTTTTAGTGTAATCAAAACGTTAAACTTGCTTAATTAACCATGAAAATAAAAAAAAGGCTCACCTCCTTCAACTAGCTGCATGGACCCAGGTACCAATGCAATTTGTCCAGCCACGTAGATCACATCCCCAATCTGAAATAGATTAAATTTACAATGAATTTGAAATAAATTGTTACGATGTATAGTATAAATGGTGTCAGTGAATCAACAAATACCTTCTCCAAACAAAAGTAAACAAAAATACACACCTTTAATAAACTCTAACATTATTAACCTTTTACTACACGTGCCAATTTTTACCTTACAATAGGTGCGCAGACTATTAGTCCGCATTTGCTGCCACTTGGAATTACATGTATATGTCAATGCTATTTACAACTTTATATTTATTGTTATTGTTGGTAGTAAAACAATAACATGTAATTAAAAATTATTTATTTCTATTTTAAGTAATGTATTTGCTAGTTAATAGTTAAAAAAATATACTGTACTCATGTACTCAATGTACTGTACTTGGAGGTGAGGGGGCGAGAGCGCCCCAGGCAGAAATGTATGCCTCACGCTTACGTGAGGGGACTCTGCAAGACTCCTGTGAAGTGGCCTGTCCGTCTATCGGCTGGCCCACTGTGCGCCATGCGCACAGCCTACACGGGGTGCCTCTGTTTTGCTGAAGGCAGCGGATCTAGACCTGGCGGTCGATAAAGTGCTTGTGGACTGAGTTGCAGCAGTTTCACGTAACGACCAAGGGGCGTAGTGTAGGTGTACACAGATCAGCCCGGGTTGGTCAGCGGTGGGCGAGATGTAGGTGTACGTTAGAACGGCCACCGCACTGCTTCTGTAACAGGTATGTGTGCAGCTGTAACAGTACCGTGCCGGAGACAAGGAGAGGTGCAACCTTGAATGGGTCCAGCATGGATAGTGACATCGTCATACTGCTAACATGTGATGTTTTGTGGTTAGGAACATGGCTGATGATCAACATACGGAACTACCCCAGGTGGGTCGCTGCTCTGGCAGTCAATCCCACTCCTCTTCGGAGGACATGCCCGTGGATTCTGGGGAGGGCAAATCACAGTTGTCAACCAACGTTGTTATATCACAGGAGATGGAGACAGGGTCGGGTGAGGTGAACGTGTTCGCGCGGAGCTCACTCACCGAGAGGTCCCCGCCTGGAAAGATGGTTCTTCCGTCAAAGGAGGAAAAATTGGAGGATGTGTCTGTGTCTGTCCAGGTTCTTCTTGAGACACCCTCTCAGTCTGGTGAGCCAGGGTCCGCAACTGTGCTGGCGCCCGGCTCTAGTGCTGAGGGGATGCCCCTACTGAGAGTAAGTAAACTGTCTCTCAGCTCTCCCTCTTCGAGGATCACGGACATATGAGGAAACATCTTGCTCGAATGGGACTCTTCCCCGGAGATCCAATCTGCAGGAAGTGTGGGCAGTCCGAGGAGACTGCTGATCATCTGCTGTTTGACTGCACCGAGCTTGCCGGGGTGAGAGCTGCCACTCTCGGCGTCATGGAGAGGGGTTGTCACCTTCCCCGGGAGAAGCTGGTGGGGGGACTACGGCAGTTTGTCAGGTTTTTGAACTTGGAAGGTCCGTGAAACATTCAATCTACAGGGGTGCGCAAAAAGCCACTTGGCTGACGTGCTATAGGAACTCTGTTCCGCCCCTTTGTGTAATGTAACTGTACTCATTTCACTTAGAATTCTCACAACAAGATATTATTTTTACAGTGACAGTCCGAAATTTATTTATTTTGGATTCAGGGAACTTCTAAATAAATATATACACGCTCAACTCAAATTTGAAAATTTTAACCAGTACAATACTTTCTCTCTATATAATGTAGGCCCTACGTATAAGGGTAGAAAATTAAAAACAATAACCACGCTCTTTATTTTGTAGTTTAATTTTTTTATGATTAGCATGACTTACAACAGGATAAAAGAAACAGGCTACTTTAAACTAAACAAAAATTTAGAAGAAAATTTTGAATGTGGTGACTATTTCTCAAATTAAGAAATTCAAAGAACACCAAACAAATCTAGATCCGGGCTGGGGCAACAAAACACCATAATAAGATTCATGATCTAACCCAACAAGTCCCAGGTCCACTGGTCAAGGCAAAGCTGTACTCCTCAATCTTAAGTTTGAGGATACACGTCTCAGGATAGCACATATCCCACCCAGGATACCCTTGAGCATGCCAAGTAAGCATACTTCTTCCAGGGAGGAAATTAAGGAGATATATTTTCCAGTATCAGACTGGATTTTTAGGCTCAGTCAGGAGTGAGCCTCTGTGAGAGACATGAACGTATCAAGGTGATGGGGGAGAGGGGAGGGGCACTGGAGAGCCAAAGGACTTATCAGTACAGTCACATGTTATTTTTCACATACACTGAGGGCTTTTTCACAATAAGGTTTCAAAATTTAACCAATTAAAATAATGTTTCTGACTGGGACCAACGAATATTATGAATTTACTATTTAAATCAGGGTACTGACTTAACACTTAAAGTTGCCTATGATGTAGTAGCTTACCCTCACAGCTTGGCTGTAAGGTCCAATGTTAGCCGGAGCCCAGTGGCTGATAGTCTGCACATGCATGGTGTGTCTTGAAAAGTCACTGCTGCGGTACGCAGTGGCTTCCAAGACTACAGTGTTGTGTGGCAGAGGCACCTCCACACAGACTCGCACTGGAGGGTTGACATGACACAGCACACTCACATATGCTGCATTAATGGCAGTATAGTTGGACATGCTGCTGACGAACATGCATACACGTACCAGGTCTACTGGTGATAGACCCTCTGTCGACAACAAGGCTGCAACAATGACATGGAGATGTAAGTCCAGATACATTTAATTTCAGATGTGACTCAGCACTCTCACATAGGCTAGGTGCCTATGACTTAATTTATGTCACAACGAAAAAAGCAATGAATTCAGCTCTTGACTCATATTGCCATTCTTTTTCTTGAAAAAAATCATTCATATCATAAATAAAAATTGTATATCTGGATTCAAAAATATTTGAACCCGGTAACTGGGACTAGCGGGTTTGGGACACCAAGGAGCTTCTTCACTCCACCCAATTATGGATAAAATCAAGCTTTTTAATCAAATATTAATTCAACTATCATAAAAAACAATTATAAAGAATACATTATTAAAACATAATTAAATTTAATGACTATTTACCAAATTATTTTTATTTCAAAAGACCAAGAATAGGCTTGAAAGACTATTCATTATCAAGATTATTCATTATTATAATAATTGATGACGGAATATGTAAATCCCACAAGTATTTATTTTCTCAGGCATATCTCAAATATGGTGAAAAGAGAGAGAGAGAGAGAAAAATACTCTTATAGGTCAGAATCGGTGGCGTGATCTTGCAATTCAACATATCCCTCTAAGGAATATTTCGGTTCCGACCCTTCCCCCTCCAAAAAATTTGCTCAGTCTCCTTGGCATCTTTCAAAACCTTGAATATAAAGACGTTCGCCGGCGGTCACTGCATCTCCTCGGCTATACCACTTTCTTTTAGCCCTAATTTTATTTATTCACTCACATATTTTAGTATTTTTTATTTAATACTAATTTTTTTCTTTCTCAATAGATTTCACTCCTCCCAAAAGTGTGTAAAAGTGTCTCAAAGTTCTAAACTTTGGTGGTTCTAGCACCAGTCCTCTTCATTCTCCTGATGAACGACATGCCACAATAACTTGAATGAATGATTGTATTGCTTACTTACTCTATCCCCTCCGGATTAATAACTATCAATGAGAAAACATAAAACTCAATTTTCATCAATAACTAGATGATAAAATACATAGAGTAATGAACATATTAGACTGGAAAATAAAGTAATGAAGTTGCACATTCGGTTCTAAACATCAACAAAACCCCTAACCCCTGAGCTAAGCTCGAGGTCATAGTTTTTGTTACCCACTGCCCCTATTGTCTGCCCTTATCTTACAACCGCTTTAACTGAGAATAGCTCAATAACTTTAATGTTTTAATTTAGATCCATACTGATAAAACACTTGATATTATAGATGTCCATTCTAATAAACAATTTAGAATAACTCGTCACATACTCAAGGTTTATTTTTGGAATAAATATTGATAAAAACTATGGATCTACTTTTTTGCTGCGTAAGGAAGGCAATGGAAGCTGTCAGTTGATGATGAAAAGGTGCCATTACTAAAACTAAACTTTTAACTATGATTTAATTAAATACAATTCAATTTTAAATGTGAGTATTTTTATTTGAATATACTCACAAAGAATACTAAAATTAGTTTGAACGAGGAAAAATAATCAATTGTAGAAGATATTACGCAAAACATGGGCCTACCCCGTCGCAGCAGACCTGCGTACTCAGGGAATTTCTAAATTAATAACATAATAATAATAATATATTAATATATGAAAAGTTTTATCATTATCTGTCAATAAATATGAGTGTTATTTGCCTACTCTCCATAAGATTAACATGGGAAAGAGTATGCAGGTTTGCTGCTGTGAGGAACGCTGAAAGTAGGTGTTTCTAGCGTAAACAATTTATATTTTGACTATTTATATCAAGTTTCATCAACATCTGTCCACAAATAAAGGAGTTTACCTCAACTCTATATGATTAACATGGGAAAAGAGTATGCAGGTTAGCTGCCATGATAAACACATAAACTATGGTTTTTAAGCATAAATGTATGGATCTCAACCACATGAAGCTAAATATCAAGTTTCATTCAAAAATATTAGTTAATAAGTGAAACATTAATTTTGTACTTTTTCTATATACAATAACTACTTAGGATAGTCAGTGAACTTGTTTCCCCTGCAAACCAAGGCAGAGCAAATGTTATGATATCGGTGAGGTTCAGATATATAATTTAACTCAAGATTTACAGGATTTACAGGATTTATACGAGTTTGTTCTGTTGTGTCCTCCGGAGGAATATCTAACCATGAGCAACTTCCATTACAAATTGTAATCGACACCGTTATAAGCTGTATCTGAGTTCATCAAGCCAGCAGATGTAAATACGACCGTTTGAACAGAGTTATTTAAAATCACAGGTAAATTAAGAGTGTTTTTACTTGGCAAAAGCTCAGCCCGTATTTCAAGTTTTTTCAAAACGCTACGAGTCAAGCTTTAAAAAGCTTGAAAAAGCTCGCTTATTCGAGCCTTTGCACACCCCTACTAGACACCCTGTCAAACCTATCCATTACACTTTTTCAATTACCTTGATAAAACCCTCTGAGGTTTGTAAAGGAAGCACTACTACTTTATAAGAAGTAGTTTATAAATTACCCACCACACAGTTTGTCCAAAGCTTGCAGGGTGGCCTGAGTACAGTTAGGATTAGTTGCGGTAACACCCCCTATCCAGCACCAACCAGATGGATTCTTTTTAATTATTGGATGATCCACCGCCAATTCCTCTTCTCTTAATATCAGCAGTCTTTCTGGATCCACTAGTCTCATCTACAGACATCATATAAAATGTTAATAAATGTGAAAAGATTTGGTTCTTATAACAAAACTTTACAGAGATGACCAAATCAATTTTCAGTATATGTATAGGAATTGATAAATAGGGGTCCGCAGTGCACCGGAAAAATCGGTACGGTACGGTTCCAGCCTTGTACTGAACCTCGGTACGATACAGGAATTTTTTCGGTACAAGTTCGGTACGGTACAAATAAGGAAAAATTAAGTCACTATCCAGTCTAGGTTGCCATCAATATAACTATGGAACATCTCCTGCCGAAAACATTGAATAAAACCCAACCGTTAAAGGCTTTATATTCTACAAGTAATATAGAATTACAACATTGCTCAGATGTACGGCAAATACTGAACGTAAGACTGACTCATAGCGTGTTGGTGAATGATCATTTAAAATAAAACAATTTCACCAGGACTTCAGGAAAATTGGGCAACCAGCCATCTCCCTGCCGGCTCTAAATTATTGTGCATTCCCGGCTTATTATCATATCCACGTATACCAGCTTACGTGATCAGGGAACCGTCCCTCCTTTTGACGCAAGAAATGGTCGTACCAGTATGAGGCTCGTATTAGTCGTGTTTCAAATAGTGATGGGAATACCTGTGATTTTTCAATCACAGTGAAAACCTTTTAAACTGTGATTCATGATTCTTAAATTGATTCATTCTATTTCCTCTGACAGCCTGTTGACGATGTTATATGACCAATACAGAACTGTGATTTGCCGTATTGATCTCGCTCTTTCGGCATTTTCACTCAAATAAAATAAAAAATCATAATGTTAAGGATATAATTGAATAAAGGAAATAAATAACTTTTATTTTTTTAACAATATGTTCTGTATTTCCTCATTAGTGGAACCCCTCAAATCCGAACTAATTGGGACTGAAGCCTGTTCTTCCAGGGAAATAAATACTACGCACTTATTTCGTCACTGTATTCGCGCGGTAACCGACGGTTTATACAGGCCGTGCGTGACTCATAAGGGCAGTGACCTTGGCGGGTCGAGCCTGTGCTAAAAATAAACCATTCTCCCCCTACCCTTACTAACAGGGATGCGTATCGCGTCTGTCTACTGTCTATGTCTAGTTTAGTGAGCGTTTACCTGCTGATAAGTGCGTATCTATGACAACCGACGTGGCTTGGAATTACGGTCGTGTGAAGATTTTCTTCATTTCAACAGTTAAAGCACTGATTTTATAATCACAAAGTATGTAAATTAAATGGTTAACAGTCTTTAAGCGAAAAACCCTGACTTTGTTAAACCTTGAAGAATAAGCTTATGTGATTAAATTTTTTTTAATTTCCAGGTATCTCTTTTTTTGATTTCCCAAGAACATGTTCAGATTTGACTGGTTCCACTGTAATATTAAAATATTAACCACTTTATAGTAAAATAATTATTTTAGTCTAAAGAGCCCTTTGACATTTTATGAAAGTGTTTGATTTAATTTGAACAATTATTGTGATAGGTTGAATTAAAAATAATAAACCAGGACAATATAAAACATAGGTCTTGTCTAGGGGGTATTGACTCAGTATATTTTATGTATTTTTTGTTCTGCAATAAAATACATTATAGTTTTTTATTTTGTTTGTTCATCCTTAGTTTCATATAGATTTGAGAAGATTATTTCCTCTTATTAATTAGTTACAACATAAATTATAATGTTTAAATAATGATTAATATGTTTAATGAGATATGTTTTTTAAAGAATGGATTTAAAAATCATATTACAGTTTGAAAATTAGTACAGTAAAATATTTCTTCTGACCTTGTATATCTTTTTTTAAACTCCTTTCTCTATGTTTTCACTAATTAAGTTCTGGAAAATACTTATGAATAAAAGGATGAGATCAGTCAATGTTACTAGCAGCATTATTCTCATGTACCGTACCGAATTTGAACCGAGAACCGAGGTACAACAATTTGTACCGTACCGTACCGATCTCATAATTTCCTGTACCGCAGACCCCTATTGATAAATGATGTGATTATTCATTGATTATTGTAGTGATTGTTAACTAAAAGGAAGTCTTGGTTTAAAAAGTTGACTGCCACACCGATCCAATCGGGTCAGTAATAAACTTACTGACCCTATTGGATCAGTCAATCTACCTAGGTTGGCTAGATTGACCCGGTTTGGTCTGCATACATATTTTATAGCAATATTTTCGGTGCCGACCTGAACGGTTCAATTTTTTTCTTGCATTAAATAATAATTTTTATTTAGTTTGATTTACATAAATAAATCATTTAGACTAGATTTAGGTATTTTAACTAAGCTAAAAGAAGTGCAAAAATACCTGTATAAACTGGAAAAAAACTTACAATTATGTTTGGCTCTCTAGTAATCAGACCTGGGATAGGCGTGACTGTTAATGTATTTTACTGTTATTTTTGTAAGTTTTAATTAAAAATATTATACCAATTTAAGCTGTTACAATTTTTCCTTTAAAAATCTATTTTCCTTACAAAAATATTATACAAAAATGTTAATTCATCTCAGAATCAAATTTTATTATAACTACAAAAATAATGATGAAAATTTTAGTCAAATTTTTTTTAATACAGAAATGTGCCGATTTGGCCACAGCACAAAATGGCCAAATTAAAAAAAAATGATCTCACTTTCTAAACAAGGCAAACACATTGTGATATTGTAATCAATTGAGATGTGGACATAAATATTTTAATCTCCTAACAAAATATGTTTACGATAATATTCATTACCATATCAACAGTATTAATAACACACTGATTCTGTCATGCTCAACAATTGCTAGGAAGAATTGACACATCCCCAATTATTTATTATTATTATTATTATATCTATATTTATTTTGTGAAAAGTAGTTCAGTGAAGTGAATTAACTAGCTGGGTAAAAATATGTAGCTGAAAGAGTAAACGAAAATAAACATTTTTTAAACCAACTATTTTAATAAAAATTTAATGAATTACTTGTTCAAAGCAATCTTCAGTCTCGTTTTCGTTGGTTTGGTGCTCTTTATCACAGTCTACAATATCCTCTTCATCGATGTCTGCAATGTAGTCCAAAGAATTCTTGATAGGTAAACCAGCAAGCCTTTCAAGAAATGTGGATTCATTTCTTACCTGTTAGTAAAGAATTGATTACTAAATATTTTTTTGACGTCTGCTCAAAGTTAAGGGGATGAAATATTGTTTTCATTGGCCCTAGTGCAATCCAAACAAGTGTTTTTAGTCCAAAATGTTTTGACCTTGAGCATATAAGATTTCAATAGCTTTGTGTATAATTCATTTTAAAATCAAAACATTTAAACTATAATAAAATTATACTAGAAATTAAATTGAAATGTAGGAAAAAATTTAAAATGTCCTGATGGTAGAACTATTATCGGTAGATCTATTCTTTTTCCGAGTTTCCTTAGGTGAGAGCTCCACTACTGATTGCCTGAGTTTAAATATAGTTTTAAATATAGCAGTAGATAATAGTGATGATTTGTCGAATTCAATTGTACCGCTTGTTTATATTTTTATTGTTTAGTTATTGAAAAAATATTAATTTTAGTTGTATGTGACTCTATTCAGATGCTGTATTTATCATGCATTAATATGAATAAAGTTTATTTTGATTTGATTTGATTTGATTTCTTACATTCGAATAGGTTATGAATTGCGTAATTTCGTCATCTGCTTAAACATTTAAGTTGATCCATATCGCTGACGTATCTCAAACGGAAAGTTTAGCATTTATCTTTCGGTTTTAACCTCATTTTATACAGTCTATCCGAAAGTTCGGATATTTATAGGACTTTTTCGGATACTTGTTTTGCATTCGGATCGGAGCCGGACATCCGATCCGACTTTTCGGATATCTGCACACCTATAGTATTAGTGTAGATTTAGTATAGAAGGAGATCTCCTAATAGCTAATTAATTTCTGGAAAGTGTTCTATTTCTAAGGGTTATATTAATAATCTTTGTATAGTTATGAGTGCGGAATAGCAAAATTTTCAACTCCATAAAGTTTTGGAATTTTGAAATGTAGATAGATCTTTAAAAGTTTAGAAGTGAATGTGTTTCAGGGACGATTTACACAGAACTAATACACCTTTATTTTTATCAACTGTTTTGCTTCGTTTGCTCTTCCTAGTACCAAACTCACTCAATCAAGAAAATATGCCCAAGTTCCTGTAAGAGGGAAGTAGAGACTTTTACATGGTGCAGGCGCTGTTTTGTTGGCATAATTTTAGCTGACAGGAAGAGGGTGAGTGGACCAGCACAATTTGACTATGCATATATGCATAGTTAAGAATGTTAGTTAAGGGATTTTCTGGGAAAATATAACGAGAATAAGATGACATAGATTAAGGTGATTTATCATGAGACAAAGCATGAGATGTAAGCAGATAAAAGGAGTTAGTAGTTTCCCTAAAATAAAAAAGGACTCAAATATTCAAGCGTTCCCAAAAAGATAGGTAGTTAGATAATTGATAGGTACTAGAACATTGTGGTAAAAGTGTAAAGAGCAGACAAATAATAATAATACGCTAATGAACCCTGCTAAGGTGTAGAAAACCACTGTGCACAGAGGGAGAACTAACTGGTCAGTACAAAAAATGTAAAATACCAGAATTTTGAAAACAGAAAAAGGTGGAAATTGCTTCTCGAAATAAACACATGGGGTATAGCTGGAAATAATGAAATGAAAGGTAACTAGATGCGATAGAACTAGCGGAGAATATTGACGGTGTGCAATTCTACAGTAGAATCTCAACTATTCAGTGGCGGTTCATCCAGGCTTTGTTTCTTGTTTAACTTTTGTACACACACACTAACTATAATAAGGCTATATATTTATTGTATTTTTTTTATTTCACCTGCTTTTCTTCAATCCGAAGCTTGAGGAAGTTGATATATCCCACTGGGGCAATAGCATCGTTGGAGTGAATCACAGTCTCGAATTTGTCTCTGCAAAAGAAAAAAAAGTAATTCTCTATCTTGACATTGATTTTCAAAATAAATGTGTTATATATGTATTAAACTAAACTTGTTTAAAAGTGGAAACACTAAACACTTGCGTTCATTAATATCCTCCACTATTGTAAGGACTCATTTAGGGTTGATTTAGATTATTAAGTCTGAGACATACCAGTTAGTGAAAACCATTTCAAAGTAGATTAATACTTTCAAATTACTTTGATAGGAAATTGTTTAAATATTTTTATGATATTTGAATATAGGAGGGTTAGCAAAATTAATTGAATATAGATGATAGAAAAGTATATAAAAACAGTTTGTCAGGTTTCACCTGAGCCCTAAGTTTCGGATGCCCAGTAGACTATGATGCAAATATGGTGGTGGGGAGGAAGGGGTATTGTGTTGGTTACTTACCGGCTGATAAAGAAATTAAATAAATCTACATATAAACATTAACGGAACCCCACCACAGTTACTTTACCTCCCCTCTCTCTCATCTCAGGGCTCAGATGAAACCTGACGAACTGAATGTCTGAACACTTTGAACTAAACAAGAGATTCTACATTTAAACCTACATGGAGACAAAAGCGAGTAAGAACTGAGTAGATGCCTCCCCGCAAAAGCTATTAGCATTCGAAAAAGGTCTGGGAGCATGTAGTAGAGGGATCGAGAACTCTCTGTTGTCTGACTACCAAGAGGTGTAGATGAACACGTGAGTTTCATGTAGTGGCAACTGTATTGTAATCACTAGTCAGACTAAGTGAAAAATTTATCATGAATTCTATTTACAACAAATTTCAATTATTCGTATAACTATAGGTTTCTTCACAGCAATGACTATGATTCAAGATTTATTCCCGATTTTTTTTGTAAATTTATAGAAACAAATTAAAACTAAGATAATCTGAACATTTCCTGTTTTTATTTTTAAAATATTCATTGTTTTGTAGTTGAAGGCACAGTATTTGGCGCATACTGCTCTTAATTTATAAGAACAAGAATATTTTTATTTTCTCCCATGTTAACTCAGTACAAAAATCCATAAAATTAAAACAAACATTACAATATCCATAATTGCCCTTTGTGTCAGACTGACTACTACTGTAAAATGTAAAATACAAACAAAATATCTGTGAATGCAAAATCAAAAAACATTAAAAATTAATCATTTTAAAAATTTTATTCCTCTGATAACCTAACCTTTTTATAGTTCAGACCTTCCTCTTGACCCAATAGGGGAATTAGAAGAGTTCTCCTGCATTTAGGTTTAACATTTTGGTTAGAACAAATTCGATACACAATCTATAAGTCATGTCTCTTTGTTGTGTTACGTTGACTGTAAAAAATAGTTAGCTTAATACTACGCAAAACCAAACATTGGCTTGTATTAAAGCACAGGTCCTTACGTTAACTCTTTGTCATAACTATTTCTTTAATGATTATCCACTAAACTTAAGATTCCAATTTAATTGAAAATTTCAGTGAATGATGAAAATGAAGAGGTCACAGCAAAAGAGCTTCAATATCCGAATGTCAAAAGGTTCCAGTTTGCATGTAAAGAAAATTTTGTTTTTGCTATAATAAATTAACCAGGATGATTTAGGAATTAATAAAACAAAATTTTTTGAGGGATTGGCTAAAATTTGTGAGAAAATTTAAGAGCTTCACACATATCCAACGACAGCCTCCACTATTTGTCCCACATTAGCCTAACTTGTTTGGTTAGGGTTCTAGACGCCCTTAAAAGTTATCAATATTTTCATGTCCCATATACTTACATTACAACAGTTTTTGTGAACAAGGGGCTGTCAAGGGTAAAGGTTTCGTACTCTCCTCCTTCCCCACATATATTTAAGCCATATTTTTCATTCTGTAAAGAATTACAATTGTCAAGATACAACAAACCCTAATGCGCTCTACGATACTGATATTTTAATAACAAATTGAATTTTATTACATATAGTTTGATGGACCAGATAACTTTTAAATAATTGAGGAGGAGGGTAACTAATTTTTAATACTCATTATAGCAATTCAATATTACTTATTTTCATAGTTTAACACATAAAAAACAGTATTAAAATAAACAGATAAGTTTTAATACTTCTGTGAATTCACGTAAAAATTCCAACTCTCAATTTAATTTTTCAAATTTTAATAGACAATAGACATTTTATCATAATTCGCTGACTATTTGAATATACCGATACCAATAAAATTATTTGTTTTAAGATTGCTTGGTTATGTTGCAATGTTATTATATTGTATTTTGTTACAATAATATATACTGTATTATGGTTACTGTTTGTTATATGTATGAATTTTTATATTATTGAACTATATTAATGTATTAGTATTATTATTATTATTGTATTGTATTATGGGTCTTTAGTATAAACTTTATCATTGTAAAATGGTTGTACCATAAATTATTAATAATAAGTATTGAGAATTGGTACCCAGCATATCAAAAGTTATATTTTTTTAACTATTTCATAAATGTTTTTAAATTCAAATTCAAAACTCGTAGATAAACTATTTTTAAGGTTGGTAGTATGTCTAGTTTGTTCTTTGAGTTCAATCTCTTGTAAATAGCGTTATCCCTATATAAGTCAATCATTGTATTGGTTTCTGTGCCCCAGCTCATTCCCAAAGGTGGTAGCAAGCGCAGGGTGGCCACTGAAACCAAATTTCAAAATTCCCGGTTATTTCCCGGTCTGAAAACTTCCATTTTCACGGTCATATTCCATAACGGACGACGACTTAAGACTACTTCATAGATATTACAAATAATAGTAAAATACAGGGTGTTCATTAAAGTTGGGAACAAACTTCGAGGGGAGATTGTACTCATCAAAATAAACAAAGAATTTCCTATTAAGATACGTCAAAAAATCCTTCGTTTAGCCGCTAGCCGCCATTTTGTATTTTATACAAAAAACGTTATATATCTAAAACTATTTAAGATACAGAAACAAAACTGCGCATATATTTATTGGCTAAAGAGGAAAATATTCTCAAAGTATCATTTCGATTTTTTTTTCCAAAATGGCGGCGGTTAAAAATCTTTTAGTTTAAATAACAAAAACCCTATTACTTTATAAAACTTTCACTAAATATAAATAATATTGCAATTTTAATTTCAAATCAAACGGTACTTTGATAAACAAAATTCGTCCACAAGTAAGCGAGAAAATGCACTTTTAATGATAAATTACAGGGCCCAAGCGACACCGCGGCGCGGCCGTGGCGACGAAGCCGCGGCGCGATGTGCCAGCTGAAATCCTCTTCTTAGCCAATCACCAACCAATCTTAGGTTCAATCATTATGATTTAGGTTAATTTGAATAGTTTTTATGTGGTAACCTTATACAGTAGGACTTGGATAATTCGAACCTCAAGGGACCAGAAAAAATTTGAAAAAGTTAGGTTAATGAAGATATTGATTTAAAATCCAAATGTCCATAATGTGTTTGGAGGGATTCCGAAACTTTAACTATTTCAAACTTTTCTTAAATCCGTTCTCTACCTCCTTGATTGCCGCTATTTATTCTTGCAACGTCAGAGATTTGTAGATTCGCTTTTACGAAGCCATCACACACGACGTGTTAACCCTAGAACACAAAAGCTCCCTGAGCCAAGCGTTGTTACAAAGGCGTAGTTTCCCAGACTACTTTTTTTTTAAATAAATAAAAAATACTTTAAATGACAGAGAATTTTTTTAAACTATAAAAACAATTAAAGTAAACATTGAATTAATGTTTTATAAGAGTTAAATGTCCAAATCTTAATTGTTCTGGCACTGGCAGCAGATTGTCCCTAGGTGTTCGCCACACATGACATTCGGGCAAAATTCACAAAAATGTTTTGTCATGCGCCGTAATCTTTGAGGTAAGAAGGCATACACCTTCCTACCTTGTTGGACTGGTTGTGGATCTCATTTTGCACACTTACATTTAAAATATAAGCAATAGATTGCCGGACGAGAGTTCGTGGCAATATTGTGGCCTGAGGCCAGGACTTCAGGAGTTCTCTGTGCATTTCTCTAAAACATTTTGCCGACTTAGGGGCTTAAAAAATTAGCTCAGACACGATTTTCTACATGTAATACGTATATATAGTTTAAAGTGATGTTTATGATCTTATAAAACATGCATAGGTGCCACTTCCTTGTTTTACGACTGCAGGAAGTGTTACTGCACATTTAGTCAAATTCAAATAAATATTCACACTATATACAACATATATTTCCAATATAATGTTTAACTAACACCATAGCACGCGAAAAATCGAAGGTATACTATAATCTGCAATAAGACACCACAATCCGTACACATCGCGAGTCTGCCGCGAACTGTACGTTGTTACAAAGGCGTAGTCGACCTGACGACGCGAACTTAAAAAACTTTAAAATCTCGTTAAACGAAGGACGCAAGCGAACACCAACCAGACCCTTTTAATATTAGGCCAAGACCGACAGCTACACGGAGTTTTGTAAATTTTAGTGGAGTTGAAGGGGGTAAAGGGTAAAAATGACACCTTGCGCGTCGTCTCTCAGACGACGCCTTTGTGTTCTAGGGTTAACATGAACGCAGACGAAATTACAAATGCCAACACGAAACAAAGATGACGAATATCGGAACAAACCACCCTTAATGATACACACGCTACTGAACTGCGCCGGCGCCGTGTAGTGACAGACTAGAGATGGCAATGTTGTGATTTATGAGCAGTAATGGACTGGGGAGGGGGAGGGGGCGGGGGTTGGGCGTGTTGATTTAGCTTAAAATAGTCTACGGTCAGGAAGCCCGAACGTCGTTTCCTGGAACATCGCACACAATAAGTTCTTGTTCTCTTTATAGATTTACGCTCTAAAAAATTCGAATCATCCAAATAATGGCGTATGTTGAATTTTTTGTTTTGGTTGTGTGGCCCATCATTTAAAATACAATCAAGTACAGTTATTTGGTATTTTTAATATTATAATACTCTTTTTAAAATTATACTTGATGAATATTCGTGCATAGGTTTAGTAATTTTATTCTCATTAACATAAAAAACAATTCCAAGAAAGTTAAAAATTTCAAGATTTTTTTGGAGGAATCCGTTAAAATTGGTTTTTATAAACACTTGGCGAGGCCATGATAGTATTATTAAAAATAAATTACTGTATTTGTATTTAAGCATAAAGGGGTGTGAATGACTGGTCGCATCGAAATTACTGACGTGGGTGGAAGGAAGGTGGTGACTCATGAGCGACTGGTCCACTAGTCGATGCGCAGAATCACTGCGTTGCGTTGTTTTGATTTCTCAGTGACGACTGTCGTCCTGTTTACTCGCCCCCCCTTCACACCCCAGCCGTTCGGGACAGGCGCTGTAGGCTTCTCCCTCCCCCTCTTTGGTCTACTACCTACAGCCCTGACTCGGCCGCATCTACCCATACCCCTTTCCCCCTTTACTCCTCTGCCATTGTCTTGTGTCCACGTTGCACGTACACGTAAACAACCTGCCGAGTATAGCTGTCAGTGTTCTCTTGTTTCGCGGCTAAAAATAACCAAGAATCAAGAGCTTTATTGTCGTTGACCTTTAACAAAGAATAGACATAGTCAAAAATTATCAGGTGTACATGATACAATTAAAATTAAAATTGGTGCGCTGGAACCTATCTAAAAGTCTATATTTACAGTGCCATCAAGAAATTCATTCAAACAATAAAATGGGTTTTTAATAAGCCATTCCTTTAATTTAACTTTAAATCTATTTAAATTTACTAATTTTGCTGAATGGTGGAGTTTATTAAAAAATCTAATACTGTACTATTGATTTTATGACAGTAGCTTGTTTTGGCTAATCTATGTATAGGAATATCTAGCTTGGATTTGGTTCTGGTGTTATAAAATTATGAATATTTTCCCTGCATTTCAATTCACTTAGGTTAGATTTGGTATAAATTAAAACATGATATATATATGTATAAATTTACTACTGTCATTACTTTAAGGCTAATAAAAAGAGGACGACAGTGATCCAGAGGCCCAGCCCCACAGATTGTGCGTATGACTTTTTTTTGTAATAAAAGAATTTTATGAACATGGAACATGGTCCCCATAGCAATATTCCATAAGATATGTGGGATTTAAAAAAAGCAAAATAAGTGGCTTTTAAACATTTATCACTGACAAATTCCTTCAATTTCCATATTAAAAAGTTTACTCTAGAATTTTTTTTACAAATAATTTCAATATGTGTTTTCCAATTTAATGTTGAATCTATATGGAATCCCAACAATTTAACTGCTTTATGCTCATCAATTTTCTGTGTCAAATTTATATGAATATTTTGTGTTTTTCCCTTATTGCACAAAAGTTTATTAGTAGAGAACCATTCATTGCGGCGGTAATTGCCTCATCGGTAATCAGGCTAAGGGTGTTAATATCTTTGTGGTCAGCCATCGTCATCTGCATAAATAACAGATTCCACAGCGACGCACCCAGGTAGATCGTTAATTGAAATCAGGAAAAGAAAAGGTCCTAGGACTGAGCCTTGTGGTACACCTATCCCAACCCCCCTTAATTTAGATACCTTGCCACCAACAGATACATACTGTTTTCTGTTTGACAAATATGATTTTATTACTAGTAATGCCATATCTTTTAGTCCATAATATTTAAGCTTTTGGAGCAAGATTTCAAAAGGCACTAAATCAAATGCCCTAGTCAAGTCAAATAAAGTCAATGAAACTGTTTCTTTATTCTCTATAGCACTTAGGGATTTATTAACTAAATCTAAAACAGCCAATGTTGTGGATTTCCCCTCTCGAAACCCGAACTGGGCAGGTGAAAAAAAATTGTTAGACTCAAAATAATTCCTCATCTGCTTATAAATGAGACATTCAAAAATTTTGGAAAATATAGGAACTATTGAAATAGGACGGTAGTTGTTAGGAAGATTCTTATCTCCTTTTTTAAATACAGGTGTAATTTTAGAAATTTTTAGGGAATCAGAGAAGTAGCCAATCTTTAAACACTTTCCAAAACAAAAAGCAAGAGGTTCACTTACTAAATTAATTATCTTTTTAATTACATGATTTGAAAGCCAATATATATCTGTGGCTTTTGAATTTGAGAAACTAGCCACAACCCCCTCAACCTCCTTTGCTGTTACTTCTTTCCAATGAAAATTTAGACCCTTTAGTTAGGAAATGATCAGAAAGTCAGAAACAGTCCTATCTGATACTGATAATTTTTTTCCCAAACCAATAACAGAGTCTATAAAATAATCATTTAATTCATCTGCATCCAAGACCACAGGTTCAGTCGATGTAGGAGAATTTTCATCAGAAATGACCTCCCATGCAGCATTGCATCTGTTGGTAGCTCCCTCAATATAATTTTCAAAAGCCTCCCTTTTAGCCAATTTTAACTCATAATTATACACCTTCTTACAGTTAATATATGCCCTATAAGCACTTTCTACATTACGAGACTTAGTTCTACGTAAGCCCTTATACAATTCAAAATAATCTAACATCTGTTTTCTAAGTTTTGTCAGTTTTTCAGTATACCAATTATTGAGTTTACTTTTCTTTGAATTTCTATTTCGTTTGACTTTAATTAAAGGCAAACTATAATGCCATAAATCCAAAATTTTTTTCAAAAACTATCAAAGAGCAATTTTTCATTAATACAGTAGAACTTGGATAATTCGAACCTCAAGGGACCAGAAAAAAAATTCGAATTATCCAAAAATTCGAATTAGAAAAGTTTATGCAAGTGGTCGAAATAAAGAATCAAACATCATGTTTTAACATTGTATATTAAAAAAGTTAGGTTAATGAAGATATTATTGATTAAAAATCCTAATTTTTGTTAAATGTCAATAATGTGTTTGGAGGGATCCTGAAACTAGCTATTACAAACTTTTTCAAATCCCTTCTCTACCTCCTTGATCGCCGCTATTTATTCTTGCAACGTCAGAGATTTGTAGGTTCGCTTTGACGAAGCCATCATACACGTGTTAACATGAAAGCAGACGAAGTCACAAATGCCAACACGAAACAAAGACGACATAAACCACCATCGATGATACACACAGATGTCAATGTTGTGATTTATGAGCATTAGTGGACTAGTGAGTGGGGTGGGCGCGTTGATCTAGCTAAAAATAGTCTGAGGACAGGAAGCCCGTACGTCGTTTCCTGGAAAATCGCACTCAATGACTTGTTCACTTATACACGCACTATAGATTTCCGCTGTAAAAACTTCGAATTATCCAAAAAATTATTCGAATTAACCAAGATATTTTAACATTGTTTTTATATAAAATTCTAGGGACCAGGACAAAATTTCGAAATAAAGAAGTTTTCGAATTATAGAAGTTCGAATTATCCAAGTTCCACTGTATTACCCTTATAATAATCTGAAAACATCTCCCAATTTTCTTGGCATAGCTGTTTACAAAAGGTGTCTATGTTTTTTTGAGTTTGCCCCCTTATAAAAACTTCTTGAAATGTTTTTTGGTTTTTGGTAGATAATTTAATCTTAGGAGGGTAGAGATTCAAGAGTATGGGATCATGATCTGCAAAACATCCTCCCACAATATAAACTTTATACATATCTAAAGGCCCGAGTAGGGCCTGAATTAGAACATACTAAATTGAAAAATTTTAAGACTGCGCAATAAATTAGAAAACTCTATGGATGACTGTTTAACCATAGATTTCATTTCTATATTAAAATCCCCACCTATAATTAAAAATTTACCCAACTTCAAAATTTTTTTTTTTTCTGATTTCTTTTTTCAATATAATTTTTTTTTTTTTTTTATTTTTTTTTGTTATCCCATTATCTGATAAGTTTTTTTTTTGTTTTTCTAATTTTTATTCTTCAATAATTCTATTTTTTTTATCAGATTTTTTTTGATTTTTAATTTTATTTATTACATTTTTTTTTTTTTTTTTTATCAAAAAATTTTTTTTTCATTCAAAAATACTCATTTATAATTCTTTTGAAGAATTTTTTTCATTTTTTTTAGATTGTTTTTCTGTATTTTTATTTTTACTTTCTTCATAAATTTTATCATATATAATTATAATAAAATATAAATATTTATTTTTTTTTTTTATAAAACTATTAGGCAAAAAAATTTTTAGAAATAAATTTTTTAATTTTTAAATTTTTTTCTTTTTTTTTCTTATAGTATTATTTTACAAATTTTATATGCTCCACAGAATTTTAAAAAAAAAAACAATCTTTTAAATACACTTAAAACTATAAAGTCAAAATCAATCAGTTTAATACAGCTAAATTCACAATAAACTTCATAACAAAAAGGACTAACTTCAATTTTATTAAATTTAAACCCCCCTCTCAGATAAATTCCCGCTCCACCATTCTTTTTCAACCTCCTACACATAATATCTGCTACAAGAAAACCCTTAGGAACAAAAATATCTTTTTGATCTTCTTTTAACCAGTGTTCAGATACACAAATTACATGAACCTGCTCAATGTTACAAAAATGTTCTAATTCTAAGATATTGTTTCTAATACATCGAATATTTACTTAAAGGATATTTAAATTTTCATTATTATTAGCTTTTTTATTTTTAATTAATTTAAATATAGCATTAGGTTGTGTTCCAGTTGACAAGTCTATTGATTTAGCTGTTTCATTCCTAAAAAAAAACACATCCTCTTTAATTATTTCTTGACTATTTACAATATTAGTGCCTAGAGTAATATTTACAGATTCTTTCTGAGAAATATTTTCAAAGCTTTTACCCCCCCCCCACACTTTCACTCTCACGTTTACTCTGCTTTAAACATTCACTGTAAGTGAGGACACCCGGTCCTAGTTAACACTTCGTGACCTAATATAATTATAATATTAGCTAATATTAAAAGAAAATAATTTTGCTTAACATAAAAATTAGACAAGAAGTAATTTTCCCGTATTTATCTCAAATTTTCAGTATTCCTGGCTTATTCCCGGTTTATTCACAGAGACTATTGATTCCCGGCTTATTCCTGGTTTCCCGGTTGAGTGGCCACCCTGAAGCGTCAGCACCATTAAAGTAAATAAGCTGTATCAGAGGCAACACATACTTTCTCCCTTCAATCAATTTAAAAAGGACAATCTTCAATAAAACTATCATATTCTTTAACGTTTATGTTCCAGATACCACAGAATGTTACCTACATACCACATTTCATGAAAATCTGACCAATAGTTTTGTCTTTAGGCTTCTGCACATCTCCACAAACACATCTAGACATCTCTCTAATAAAACTTTTTTTATTTAGATGGCCCTAAATTGATAAATATATGCACCAGAAACTCGAATTTGAAAATTATGACGAAAACAATTCTTTCTCCTTATACTTTCTTATAGGGGGGAGATAGTAAAAACAAGCAGTTTTTATACATCATTAATAGCCATAAAACTTTATTTTTACAAATTAAGACTCAGTTTCCCTTACCTCCCATCAGAGCTTAGAATTCAATCCTATTGTACTACATGTATTAACTTACATATAGGATAATATTGTTACAGAGTTTTATTTGTAAAATTCAAGACTGAAATCAAATCAGAAGTTTTAACATAAGGGGGGCATGGGGAACAATGCCCCACCCAGACCTCTTAAAGGTTTTCGAATTTTTATTATCAATCTTAACTGTGCTATTATAATTAGGGGTCTGAGGTGCACCGAAAAAATCGGTACGGTACGGTTCCAGCCTTGTACCGAACCTCGGTACGGTACAAGAATTTTTTCGGTACAAGTTCGGTACGGTACAAATAAGGAAAAATTAAGTCACTATCCAGTCTAGGTTGCCATCAAATATAACTATAAAAAACCTGCCGAAAACATTGAATAAAACCCCGTTAAAGGCTTTATACTCTACAAGTAATATAGAATCACATCACTGCTCAGATGTACGACAAATACTGAACGTAAGACTGACTCATAGCGTGTTGGTGAATGGTCATTTAAAATAAAACAATTTCACCAGGACTTCAGGAAAATCGGGCAACCAGCCATCTCCCTGCCGGCTCTAAATTATTGTGCATTCCCGGCTTATTATCGTATCCACGTGTAGCAGCTTACGCGATCAGGGAACCGTTCCTCCTTTTGACGCAACAAAATAGTCGTACCAGTATGAAGCTCGTATTAGTCGTGTTTCAAATAGCGATGGGAATACTTATGATTTTTCAATCACGATGAAAATCTTTTAAACTGTGATTCATGATTCTTTAAATTGATTCGTTCTTTTTCCTCTGACAGCCTGTTGACGACAAATGACCAATACAGAACTGTGATTTGCCGTATTGATCTCGCTCTTTCGGGATTTTCACTCAAATAAAATAAAAAATCATAATGTTAAGGATATAATTGAATAAAGGAAATAAATAACTTTTATTTTTTTAACAATATGTTCTGTATTTCCTCATTAGTGGAACCCCTCAAATCCGAACTAATTGGGACTGAAGCCTGTTCTTCCAGGGAAATAAATACTACGCACTTATTTCGTCACCGTCGGTGCGCGATAACCGAAGGGTTATACAGGCTGTGCGTTCATAAGGGCAGTGACCTTGGCGGGTCGAGCCTGTGCTAAAAATAAACCATTCTCCCCCTACCCTTACTAACAGGGATGCGTATCGCGCCTGTCTACTGTCTGTGTCTAGTTTAGTGAGCGTTTACCTGCTGATAATTGCGTATCTATAACAACCGACGTGGCTTGGAATTACGGTCGTGTGAAGATTTTCTTCATTTCAACAGTTAAAGTATTGATTTTATAATTACGAACTATGTAAATTCAATGGTTAAAGATAACAGACTTTAAGCGAAAACCCCTGACTTTGTTAAACCTTGAAAAATAAGCTCATGTGATTAAATTTTTTTTAATTTCCATGTATTTATTTATTTGATTTCCCGAGAACATGTTCAAGTATGAGGGGTTCCACTGTCATTTTAAAATATTAACCACTTTATACTAAAATAACTATTTTAGTCTAAAGAGCCCTTTGACATTTTATGAAAATGTTTGATTTAATTTGAACAATTATTGTAATTGGTTGAATTAAAAATAATAAACCAGGACAATAAAAAAAAGGTCTTGGCTAGGGGGTATTGACTCAGTATATTTTCTGTATTTTTTGTTCTGCAATAAAATACATTATAGTTTTTTATTTTGTTTGTTCATCCTTAGTTTCATATAGACTCGAGAAGATTATTTCCTCTTATTAATTAGTTACAACATAAATTATAATGTTTAAATAATTATTAATATGTTTAATGTGATATGTTTTTTAAAGAATGAATTTAAAAATCATATTACAGTTTGAAAATTAGTACAGTAAAATATTTCTTTTGACATTGTATATCTTTTTTTAAATTCCTTTCTCAATGTTTTCACTAATTAAGTTCTGGAAAATACTTATGAATAAAAGGATGAGATCAGTCAATGTTACTAGCGGCATTATTATCGTGTACCGTACCGTACCGAATTTGTACCAAGAACCGAGGTACAACAATTTGTACCGTACCGACCTCATAATTTCCTGTACCGCAGACCCCTAATTATAATTATTTTATTTGACACAGAGTTTTTACAGTGGTTTTATTAAATGTTTCTTTTTCTCTATTTTTAGGCTATATTGTGACAAAACTAGGAAATTAACTCTGTTCCCCCTCCCCCAATGTGTAACCTCTAACTCAGCCCATAAGTTAAAAGGCATTATATTGTTTAGTATCAATTTTAGATTTTCTGCATAAGAATGCAGTGTTAAATAAATGTGTTTTAGTTTAGCTAATTAACTTATCCAATACAATAATGTATTATTCCATCCGAGCAAAGCGGTCTCCCGGTACGTACGGTAAGTAAAAATGTTTAAAGAACGGCTTTTGATTTTAAAGCATAGATAATGCATTTAATAGTTATTATAAACTCTGACAATAGATCTGGTTATTCTGGCCATATTTGGCCTCGAAGTGGTTTGACAAGATGACAAAATTAGAGGTAGAGCCTACTGTCATAGTTTGTCTGGAACTAAGAAAAAATCTAAGCAAAACAATTTGTTGTGGTGCATGCAACATTTAAGTTTTAAAAGTACATGGTGTACAGTGCAGAAAGTCAGCTATTTAAAGTTTAGTTAAGGTACCATTTTCACAAGATGAGGTTGTATATCAGAAATTCGCATTCCAAGATGTTTGGCAGGATCCAGGCCCAATGTCGCCACCTTGATGATGATAGCATTGATGTTACACTCGACCATTTCCTGCAGTAATTCAGCTTGGTCCCTGCGCCACAGGTAGGCTAAAGCTACCAGCCCTAGTCTGCTACAACTGTTAAAAAAACAATATCATAAGATGCGTTAAAATGCTTAATACCTGAATTTCAGTAAATTTTTGATTATCAGGGGTAGCTTATTGGTTGGCTTATTAATTTTTCATATCTAGAATCCACAGATATTTATTAGAGTAAAAAATAGAACAGCAATAAATTTTAGGAACAACTCAAAACTGAAAATGTCCAGTGGGGTTAAATCTCATCTAAGGAAACATAAGCACAAAGTTACTTTGTAGCATAGTGTTGTAGCCTTTTGCATGGCACAACTTTACAACAGCTCTTTCAGTGAGGACACTAAGATTTCATTTTTATTTTTAATAAACAATGTTTGTAGGTTAAATTGTGGGATGTAACTAAGATAGTTAAGTGATTTTGTTATTATAATGTAACCTAAGTTAATTCAGACAGCTGTCAGCCTCTTTTGTTAAAAAAAAACTTGTAATTTAGTATTTTTAATTTATTATTTCAACTCTCTTTATCTTTTATTCCATTAAGGTTTTTCTACTTTTTATAGTTTTAAATACAGTAAACCAGAACTGTATCTAAGAAGTTGGATCAGAATGATATTGGATAGATATCCGGCTCAAATCCAAAATATGTTTAACAATCATACCCAGATTTTTAGATGTTAATCAAATTTTTTTTCATGAGTCATGACTCACCGTTCGCCGGATTTGCCACGCTCTCGCCCTAAATTTATAATTTGGCTAAATTAAATGTATTTTGTGTATCGATGTTTCCGTGTATGTTAGTGTTTTGAAGACAACTCATCACTACGTCAGTGTTGAGGATAAATTTTATTACTTAATATTGGTATTCTGAGTTGATAATGGACTTTTAAGTCTGAAACCATTGGTCAACTCATAATAATTACCAAATGCATCATGGCAGTGGTATGGGAATTTTACAGGTCTCTCCCTAAAACTGCGCTAAAGGTTCTGCCAACTTCAGACTGTTCCTGCCAGGTACATTAATGTAAGAACATATTTTTGGGACAACATTAGTGTAGTAAACATTTAACTTAAAGTTACATATTTTTTAAGTTTTCACTCAACTCACACATTTTCTACTCTTATTCTCTGGTAGTCTGAAAGCACCGCTCCCACAGCTACAGCCTCAATGAAGATTTCATCCTGTTACACATATGCAAAACATCAATTTTGATTAAATTAAATTTTAATATTGTTTAGTTCTTTTCAGAATTTTTTATATGTTTTAACTTTTTAGACACTAAACCATAACTTGTTTTATGGCAATTTTCATCAATTAATTGTCCAACAAAAGACATTTCATCCATTATTACAAATAATTGTAACGAATACTCACAGTAAAAGTTACATAAAGAATACATATTTAAACACTTGTATTAAATAAAAAAATAATATATAATTATTTAAATAAACTTGACACATTAGACAAATATCTGCACTCTCAGAGACTGTGGCACTGACTGAACAAGCAGGTGTCTCACTATTACCATCATGTAAGTAAGGCTTCTGTCCAGACATGAATGACTTTACAGACATAAACTTTTTATCTCCTTAATTTTTTACTATATTTTTAAAATTAACTATCTTATGTTAGAATACTTTAGTGTTAAGTATATTTATTTATTTATTATATTTTTATTTTACACATTTATCATGATTGTATTTGTTTCTTTTTTACACTGAAAAGTGTATTTTTGTCAAAATTTAAAAAAATTATAGCTTGATTAGGGATTTGTAAAAACAAAACAAAACTAAATAACATAACTTAGATAAATACATATGTATTTTTTTAGAGATTTTTAATCAAAATATAAACTCTGTATAGCCAAAATTGAAACTTTTACATTAGTTTACTATCATAAAGGTGCACCTTGTGTAAAAATTCAGTTTTTTATATTTTGCCCCCCCCTGAGTTATTAAGCCTCGAAATTTCAAAATTGCGCTTTTTGAAAAATTATAGAAAATTGAGGGGAACTTATATAAGCCTTTTTTCTCTAAAATTGTAAGTATTTATCATATACTAGCTGACCCGGCAAACTTTGCAACGCCTAACAGAAAATACATGTTAACTTTAAGATTAGCCATTTTGTGAAGTCAAATAGCATTGCGGCTTTGTTGTGAAAGCTTTAAATATTCAACAGCTGATTATTATAATAAACTTAATATGTATAAACATTATGATTATTTTATTTGGCAAACATATAAACACGTTACTTTTAATCATACAGAAAATAGAAAATATAAATACAGTACATAACTCCCAAAAACTGTAAACTATTAACGAAGTGAATAAAGCTGTTCACTTTGCACAGCACATATTTACTTCATAGTTTTACATTAATGAATGATTCATATGGCATTGGATAGTAAAGCATATTGCTAACGGAGAGTAAACCAACAGCTGTTTTAAGAGATCAAATATTTTTTAAAAATATTTATAATTAGAAATATATAAGGATAAATTAGATTAACTGAAATATATTAAAACGAGCAGATAAAAAAATAATTGAATTTATGGAAACTGACATAAAGCATCTCATTCATATCCAAATCATACATAGCTATCATTTCAGTCCATCATTTGAGTTTATTACGTAACTAATGAATATTTTATATATTTAGATTATAGTCATATATTAGTTGAGGTACTTTATTCTTTCATTTTTTTATTAGAAAATTTGTCAAACTTTGATAGTTAACTTTTTGTATAGGAAACTATTTTAAACTGAAAAAGCTGAAAGACGAGCAAAATTCAAAATCAAAGATCATTAAAATCAGTCCATCCATTCTCGAGTTATAATGAGCGTAACTAACGTGACGTCATTTAAGCTTTGTCTTTTCATAGTGAACACTCCAAAATATTATTAAATAGTTAATATAGTTAACTTTGGTTGTGTTTTTAATGCTTTATAATTTTAAAACGAAAAACAAAATTCTTCATGATTTACTTGAAGCCTGATGAGCATCAATGTTTATACAATATCATCAGTTGTGTCATTTAACTTTGTCCTAGTGAACACTCCAAAATTTATAATTTAGTTTAAAACAATACTATAAAACGAAAACAAGGGCTTGTTTATCATGCGGTCCAGTCCCAAAAAACTGCTTGACTGTAACTAACTAGATTGGTTATCGGCCACATAAAAACAACTGAAAAAAACAACCAAATATTGAGCTTTATCTGAAAAAATTGACTGCATTATCAAAAGAGGTTGGCAACTTAAGCCAAAAATTTTAGATAAAGCAATCACAAACCTTAACACCAGCCAACAGCTTATACAAGTCCTCCACTTCATCTTCAGGGGTAACAGTGTATACTTTATCATGCACTAGGGCCTTTCCCTGTGTCTTCTGACGGAACAGTGGTAGACCAAGAGCATCGGAATACAACTCCACTCCTTGGTGTCCCACTGTCTGGTACATGTAACTATCCAACTCATCTATAATCACAAAATAACTTGCCAACTAATTTGCTAAACTGACATGAAAAAGGTTTAACCCTTAAAGTGCTACTGAAAATCACAATCCCTGCTCATTTAGTGTAAAAAAATCAAAATATTATTTTCCCAATGTTCTTTTTGGATTTAGGTAGATTAAATAAAGTATAAAACAGAAATATGATTCATTTTTACTATTAAAGATTTTAAGTATATTTTTTAGGTATTAAAAAAGCATTTTTTCATCTGGATGAGCCATTTCAGTTAATAATATTTAGTTAATAAATCCTATTCAATGAAAAAATTCATACTGCTAAAACACAATGAAAATAAACACTTATAGCAAAAATGTCAACAAACAAGGTTAGCGAAAGTGAAAACAGCTGGCCGTAGTGACTCGTGAGTTTTCTCGTCAAAAGCAGTATTGCAGTGCACAAATACAAGTCGCCTAGCAACTAATTTCAGTCACTAAATAATTGAACAAAGCCGCCATACTGGTTTTGTATGTGCATAGAGGCTAAAGCACCATAACCATGCACTCTATCGGTTGTTTCGCTAACCACAGCGCAGTAAAAGTAGCAAATGATTGACCGTGATCGTGAATAAACTTTGTATACTGCTGTGTGCGACCCTACTGTGCTGCAAGAAATGTCGTCAGCCGCCCGGTAAGGGCTAAGTATTCTATTGTTATACTGGCGATTGCAATAAAGAAAAATTTTGTATTTAATACTTTATAATTTGAATACAAATGACTGTATTAATGTTGTAATAGGGAACATTCAAAATTCTGGATTTGTAACTATTAAAACTGATCTATTGTACAACACTACCTACCACCTTCTGCAAAACTGGAATCACAAGTACAAGTTATTGCAAATTAACATTTACAAATTACTACAAAGCCATTCAAATCCATTTCTATTATATATCAGCACGTCGAACGTTGCAAACCCTACGTGAGCCACTTACTAACAGGCTGAAGGTACCATATGCTACCCTGGAATTATTTTAAACATGTCTTATGGGAAATTTCGTCCGCTGTCCACCAATTTTGTCATTATTTATAAACTGTATATGTACCTTCACCTACCTACGTATACATACCTAAGATAACTCTTGAAAAATAGTCACTTTGCCTGATTGGCTATATAATATATATGTGTAAAGGATGATTTTTGGATTAATTTTTAAAACCACACACATCTCTCTTCAAAGAGGTTAGGGGGATTTTGTAGCCCAAAATTGGGGTTTATGGATTCTTGCACTAATTAGTTAACTCAAAAAAACAAACAATTCAATAATTTGAATTTTTACCCTATACCAAACGGTTGCTGAGATATACAGGATTAGTCGAAAGTATAGATACCCCTACATATCTATTGAATAAGTTAAGTGAGGTTGATCGAACATGATATACCTATAAAGTAATGAAAAAAGACTTCTTTGTGGATATCACTGTTTTTTGCATCTGGCACCCTAAAGGGGTGTTTTTGAACGTCTAAATTGTTTTTAAATGTAAGTTTCATTGAGAATACCACTTCATTTTAAAGTCATATTAATAAAGAAAATCAACTATTTTCTTCCCATAGAACCTTTTTGTCCAGATTGCTGCATGTAATCGAAGTACCCTAAACAGAATGAATAATTATAATAATAATAGTTAGAATTCCAACCTACCTCGCAAGTTGGACTCAGGTTTCAAGTTGGCCAAGGCAACAATTTCATGCCCAGCTGCGACACATTGCAAGATGTTAAAACAGCTATCCTTTCCCCCACTCACTAGTGCTACCACCTTCATGGCTGACTACTGACTGACCTTGAACAAATATCAAAAATTAAACATTGTAGCCTAATGCTAAAACCTATACACTATCAGATCCTACCTATTGTGTCAACCGGCTGGGTGGTGTAGTGGTTTTATAATACCTGCCTTCAAAACTGAAGGTCGCCGGATCGAATCCCGCAAGGGTCGAGTCTGGATCCAGTCGCCATTTGTCATCGGGCTATTAATTAATGATGCTTCCTAACAACAGGTTGTCATTAGGTAGTAACAAGACCGGAGTTTGGACTGTTAAAAACATGTCTCTGGCATAGAAATATAGATAAAAATGAAATTTTCAAACAACTATCATACGCTCCTACAGAGTAAATACAATGAGCTACCTGCTTGCCTAATGGTAGGAACTTGGACTATGGAGAACATATGACACAAACATGGGTCCCCGGTTCCTAGTTCTTTGTCTGTATGTCTTTGTCACACTCACCTTTCAATCATATTCACATTATAATACTCACTTAGAGCTTCTGTCGGTGTCTCTTAAATATAAATGAATGAACCAATCAACAGTGTGTTGTAGTAGGGAGCTATTATAATCTTTAAATATAATTTTTTATAATAATATGATACTGGCTGTAGACCTGGTATACAAATAAACACTATAGGAGAAGTAGTATTTTTTTATATTTTATATACCCCAAGGTACAGAAAAATATTTTCAGGCCTCTCCCTTAAAAATGTTTAAGTAAAATGGATAGTTTTAAACAATTTCAGCAGTTGAATATTTCCTCTACCCAAAATGTAGAGTAAAACTAAAGACCTTCAAAGTTGCTTTAAATAAGCTATTAATTTTTTTACAAATAAAAGGTAAACTATATCACAAATTTAAAAAATTCTTTTCTAGGTGACCGTACATGCATTTTTATGGTAGAAAAGATAATCGGATGAACTTGTTACCAAGATGTTTTGTGGTCTAAATACCATATATCTAACTGAAATTATATAGCCTATATCCACATTTCTCATAACCTTATTCAATTTTATACCCAGACATATTATATTCTTAACATCAATTCATCATACTTCCAACAAATGAAAATACATTCACCACCAGCTGTACTAAGTTAATACGAGTGAGTATTTGTCATCATTAATATCATACCACATTTTATGATATACAGAAACTACATCATATGTAATTATGTCACGTAATAATGTTTTTAACTATAAGTTACAAATTTTCCTATAGTACATCAATAAGGGCATTTTCATCTTTAGTGGATAGCCTACTTACACAATGTTTAAAAAATACAACGGCGGCAGTAAATAGAGCCTATTTCAACCTAATCTGTAAGGCTATCAACAAGTGTTCAGCTTCTAATGTTACATTGTCGTAGAAAAATATTTAATTTTCACATCTAATGGCTATATTTCAACCGTATACTCTGATGGCACCGGTTATTAAAATTAAGCTTAGAGAATTAATTCACTTATTCCCCAACAATTAACTTCCAGGCTACCACTCAAAAAAATTAGCCTAAATCCATGAAATATAGTGAAATTAGTGAACCAATAACTTGTAGAAACAGAAGTAAATTGTTGGATATACGGTGGATTTTTTGTAACCATAGGTCAATTTACTGAGAACTCTAGGGTAACTTCTAAAATCAAAATTGGTTTCTAAACGGTGACAGCAGCTGAATGCAACCATATGGTTGCTATGGTTAATGTATACAAACTAAGTTACCATATACTGAACAACATGACAGACAGTTGGAGTTACATACTATCTTCTCCGCCAAATAGAAGTACAACAAATCAAATTCGGTCCTAACAGCAGCATGGACAGTCTTTATCAGGTTTATATACAAACTTTATCCTTGATAAATTAAATCTAAGATAAAACCAATGATAAAAATTTTAATTTATTAAATTGGTAAGTGTAAATGGATAAGATTTTGTTGTTTGGCAAAATCTGACAGTTTCTAAAAAATCCTTGGCTAAATAAAGTTGTGGCAATATGCAACTAAGTCTAAGATCAACTATACTTAGTTTCAGTTTCCAACATTTTAAGACATCAAAAATATATCAATATACCTGACAATACCCCAAAGGATAATTTAGAGCTATGTTAAATATATCCATTGACATACCTGGGAATTTAATGTAATGTAAACATACTAATAAAAAATGTGAATAGGGTCTACAGAGGAAACTGACTTGGTTTTGTTTCTCACATTAGAGTTAGCAGTTATATATTGTATTCATTAAATTAATGATGGTATCAATGTTTGCCATACAAACTTTTGTTTGTTTTAGGTGGGTTAGATGGCAGTAGTTAATATTAGTGTTGAAAATAAAATTATCATGAATAAAAGTTAAGTATAGAGAGAATTTTCAGAATTCTTACCATATGGTAAACAGCTGCCAGCTGAAAATTAATGTAAAAAAATACAGTGTTTGTTTTCTTTTTCAAGACTGTATAAATCATTTCAACGCTGCCGACTATACAGACCAAATAAGATTGCAAGTTATTAAGATGTACTGTGTAAAGTAAATGTTTCATGGGGTTAAAGTTTTTTTTTAATTACATCCGTTGTTCCTATTAGAAATTTTTGTTTTAAGAGTGAGTTGACTTATTCAACTTTTCTATATTTGTTTTATGGGAATGTTATTAATATGTTGTATCGTTTCAGTATTGTTATTCACTATGCAGCGACCCAGAATATATAACCTTTCACAAGGATCCGTATTGCTTGCTATTCGACTTCAGAACATGGCCAATCTTAAAGTTAACATGTATTTACTGTCAGGCGTTACGAAGTTCGCCGGGTCAGCTAGTATGTATATATATCAAATTACTTGAATGTCAAGAACTGTGGACGCTAAAATTTGACAGTTCGGAAAGAAGAAAAGTGAAAGTTCATTTTATTTTCTTATCCTATACGACAGTATAAAGAGAAAGTATTGTTTTGTCAGAAATTTAGGCTTTTGTGGATATATCCATTTTAATGTCCCTGAATCGGTATAACATAGTTTTAGGTTTGATGTCTGTCTATCCGCGTGTATGTGAGTGTGTGTGTGTGTCCGTGAATACGTTAATCTTCATGAAAAAGGCCCGATCGAGACCAAATTTCTCGGACGCGGGACGGGTAGTTTGGGGGAAAAGTGTCATACTCCGAAATGGGATTTGGCGTTTTCATGTGTATTAAATGTGTATGTAAATTTTTTACATTTTTCCTTTACCATTTGAATTCAAATATGGCTAAATATAAACATTTATATTACGTAAACATTCGTATTTGTTGGCACAAACAATTATATTTCCTTTTAAGAAAATATAAATAGTTGGCTGTTGTCCCTCAGTGCTGATAACGCCGAGAGCTTCATTGTTTCCAGGTATGGGCGGGCCTGAACCTTCGCATTTTTTATTTGGACTTGACTTAAATGTTTACAAACTTCACTTCTCTCCTCACTCACTCAATTTCACCTGTATCTTTTCATTTACATGGAAACACATGCTCGCATACATACACACACACACACATACGTTCCTGCTTCATTTCGCCAAGATTTGGGTAACCTTGCTCCCAATTTCATCTGGGCTCCATTAAGTGGTTTATTTTTTTTGTACTTGAAATAATATAAATGAATAGTAAGAATTTGGTGTGTAAGAATGAAAGTTTTCATTCTTAAAATTCTTCTTTTCCTCTCCTGTTGACGGACGATTGATACAATTATTTCCTAATCGTTTCCATCATATTTTTTATGACTCCGCACCTGAGCCTACGCACAGGCATTCTTGCCCATGTAGGCTTATTCCATAGTTATTTTTGTTAAAAATTTTCATCATGTGTAAGTTAAGATTGTTGTAATTTTGTCTCAATAATTGTATTATCTATATTGTTGAGGAATAAATTTCTGTTTAGTTCTGGATTTTGAATCAGCTCAAAAATCTACACAATTCAGTGTATAAAGTTTTGCTCTATCCACAACGGTTAACGAAATATTAAAAAGTCAAAACACAGTACATTGTATTTTGGGTCTCCAATGTTAATTTTAAGGAGGATAAGGAAAAGATAATATTTCACTTAACTTAGATGAAACTTGATATTTAGCTTAATTTGGTTAAGATCAATCTATTTGTGTTTAACAATCATAGTTTTCTTTATAATGGCAGCTAACCTGCATACTCTTTTCCATCTTAATCATATAGAGATGAGGCAAACTCCTTTGTTTATGGACAGATGTTGATGAAACTTGGTATAAATGGTCAAAATAAAAATTGTTTATGCTAGAAATTCCTACTTTCAACTCATTCCCATGTTAACTTATGGAGAATAGGCAAATATCTCTAATATTTACCGACAGAAATTGATAAAAGTTATTGTTATATTATTACTAGCTGACCCGACGAACTCCGTACCGCCTAAAGTGTCAACATTTTAAGGAATTAGGAAGTTCAAATTAAAATGTTTGTATTTACGTCCTTATGGGAAATAGGTTAGTTCATGGATACATCTATAGGAATTTTTTTCAATTCATCTAAACAGCTGTTCTAATTCATATTAAAAATTCAATACAATAGCTCTGGTGGTTTCTATGGAAACCTGTTTCAAATTTTCATCTTAAAAATTGCCAACCCCACCCCCAGAGCTAAGACATATCTATGTCAAAAGTAAACGAAATGACGTTAGCTGTCGACTGATGTAAATAAAGCAACACAAAATCAGCGGTTAAAAATATTTAAATTGATATATGCATGACTAAAATTCATTTCGTCTTCTCTTCATAAGCTTTATATATACAAACCTTACAGGACAGTGGGGCTTAGCCCTAAGGTTAGTTGCAAAACCGAATATGATTAAATGAATGGGTCCCTTGGAAAACGTTCCAAGCGATAAAAACCTAGTTTCGAGTTATCAAGCGTAGAAAGTTGAATTTACCGTGAAGTCTCACGGAGCGCGCCAATTCGCGCCAAAAGAAGAAATCAGGGTTGCAAACTCAAATATCTTCAAAACAAAATATACCACAGTATAGTTCGTGGGATATAGAACCTTTCCACTAAATATCTCGGTTTTAGAAATTTTGTCGCTTGTAACGTTTTCCGGGGGACCCATTCAAATGTTACTCGGAGCAGGGACGAGTCCATAAAATCAAATTTGATCCAGCTGTTCTTGAGTTATAAATAATGTAACAAACACGACTTTGTTCATTTTAGAATCTATACGTTCTCATGGCAAGATTTAAAAATTTTTTTCTTCTTTAAAAAAATTGTTTAAAATTTATATATATATAAATATATATAATATATTTTTGTTGTTTTTTGTTTTTTTTTTTTTTCTGTGACACGAACTCTCGTAAAATTGTCAACATTTTAATGTGTACAAATTAATCAAAACCAGCATACGTCCAATTATATTTTAGTTTCAAAATTTTTTTTTTTTGCTTTTCACATTATTTTAAAAATTTCTAATTTTATTCTCTTGGAATCATCAAAAAACTACACAATTAGTCTAAAGTTTTTCTCTATCTTCAATGGTTACGATAAAAAAAACAAAAAACACAGACGTTATTTTAAATTTTTATGATAAAAAATTAAATTTTTCATTAACTAATAATAAACTTGATATTTATATGGTTAGCTAAACATTGCTAAAAAACCTAGTTTTATGTGTTTATCAGCAGCAAAACCTGCATACTCTTTTCCCATGTAATCATATGGAGATTAGGCAAACTCCTTTATTTATGGACAGATGTTGATGAAAGTTGGTATAAATGTTAAAAACAAAATATAAAGTAGTTCAGTGTTCCTCCGCAGCAAACTGATTCATTTTAACTTTGGAGAATTGAAAATAATTTATGTTATTGACAGTTTTTGATCAAATGTCATATATTCTATTATTATAAATTATTGATTTGTAACATACGCTTTGTTTTATATATTTAGATTACGTTCAATTACATTCATTCTAAAACTCGCATAAAACAAAAAAGAATCTCATAATTACACTGGAACAAAATAAATAAACCAGTAATCTAAATTAATTGTTTATTTTGAAAAGAATCACAAACATTTACTGGAAATGACGCACAGTGACGTTGGCTGTCGACTGGTAAACCTACACAAAATCAGCTATTAATAAAATATTCACATTATTGATGTACGCATATGATCAAAATGCATTATGTTTTTTCTCCACAAGCTTAACATACACAAACCTTACAGGCCAGTGGGGGTTAGCCCCAAGGTTATAAATACAAAACTGAATATGCCTATATAGCCTACTTGGCGCACAGATGAATTCAAAAAATTAAAGATCATTAAAAAAGGCCTAGCCGTTCTCGAGTTATAAATGATGTAATTGACGCGACTTTGTTTTATAGCTGACCCGGCAAACTTCGTAACGCCTCACAGTAAACACATGTTAACTTTAAGATTGGCAATGTTCTAAAATCCAATAGCATTACGGCTTCATTGTGAAAGGTTATTCTGGGTCGCGGCATAGTGAATAACAATACTGAAACGACAAAACATATTAATATCATTCCCACAAAACAAATAAATCTGAGTGGATTAATTCACAATTTTCAAATCCAATCCAAACCCAAACGAAACCTAACTGTAATACGGCTTTTATAGGAAAGATATACAACAGCTGATTATTATAATAAACGTAATAATATAAACATTGTAATTATCATATAAACACATGACTTTAATTAATCAGACAGAAAATAAAAATATAAATACATAATCCCCTAAAACCGTTAACTATTAACGTGGTGATTAAAGCTGTTCATTTTTTACAGTACACATTTACTTCATAGTTTAACATTAATGAATGATTCAGATGGCATTGGATAGTAAAGCATACGGTATTGCTAATGGAAAGTAAACCAATCAGCTGTAGCTAAGAAATCAAATGTTTTCATTGTAGACAATTTGTAAACAAACTTACTCTCCATAAGGTTAACATTAGAAATTTAAAACGCCATAAAATGGAAACTTATGGGGTTTTCGAAAAATTTTTTTCACTAAAACCTTCCCGGACACATATAGAGCAACTTCCTAAAATTTCATGGCGATCGGATGAGTAGTTTGGCAACGCATAAAGGACATACAGACAGACAGACAGACATACATTCAATTTTATATATTACTAGCTGACCAGGCGTACTTCGTAACGCCTCACAGTAAACACATGTTAACTTTAAGATTGGCCATGTTCTAAAATCCAATAGCATTACGGCTTCATTGTGAAAGGTTATTCTGGGTCGCGGCATAGTGAATAACAATACTGAAACGACAAAACATATTAATATCATTCCCACAAAACAAATAAATCTGAGTGGATTAATTCACAATTTTCAAATCCAATCCAAACCCAAACGAAACCTAACTGTAATACGGCTTTTATAGGAAAGATATACAACAGCTGATTATTATAATAAACGTAATAATATAAACATTGTAATTATCATATAAACACGTGACTTTAATCAGACAGAAAATAAAAATATAAATACATAATCCCCTAAAACCGTTAACTATTAACGTGGTGATTAAAGCTGTTCATTTTTACAGTACACATTTACTTCATAGTTTAACATTAATGAATGATTCAGATGGCATTGGATAGTAAAGCATACGGTATTGCTAATGGAAAGTAAACCAATCAGCTGTAGCTAAGAAATCAAATGTTTTCATTGTAGACAATTTGTAAACAAACTTACTTTCCATAAGGTTAACATTAGAAATTTAAAACGCCATAAAATGGAAACTTATGGGGTTTTCGAAAATATTTTTTCACTAAAACCTTCCCGGACACATATAGAGCAACTTCCTAAAATTTCATGGCGATCGGATGAGTAGTTTGGCAACGCATAAAGGACATACAGACAGACAGACAGACATACATTCAATTTTATATATTATAGAGATTATTATTATAGAGCAATGTTGATCTTTGGCAATATTAGTGACAACTCGATAGTCATAAAAAGATAATTGAAGTAAGTGTCAAATTTAGAGTAAAGTAGTTGGTTATGTAGGGAATGACGTTTCTATTTTTAACGCATTTCCTATGGAAAAGTGAGCTATCCACTTGACCGGCATTGTGACAGTTAAACCTGGAACCACTATATAAGTTCATAACTCAGCCTCCTGAACACGTTTTGGGGGTCATTCAAAATTTTTTATATTTAGGTAAGCACATATATGTGTCACCACGAAAACTGCCGCTATCATTGTCTGATTATTATAAAATTTGGTGGAGCTGTTCCTTTCTATGATATCTTGATTAAATGATATCAAAAATGGAGTTTTAAATTTTTCATGTATAATTTTTTGAAAATATCTAAATTTCGTTTTCACCATTGGGTTCGGCTAAGAAAAACAAACAATTTACTACTTGGAATCGTAACTCTATATCAATTGGTTATTGAGGTTATTAATCATTATTAATGTTAATAGTTATTGCGGTAGCAAACCTCTACGTATTCATTATAATTCTTACGGATAAAGGTAAAATTGGTATAGCTTTTTTAGTTATTGACATAATTTGATCAAATGTTGTATGGTATGATATGAACCATATTTAAAATGGTAAACACAGTACATTATTCAATGTTAATCTTATGGAGGAAAGCTAAAAATCAATAACTCACGTATTTACTTAAATATTACCCCAAAATTTGGTATGCAAGTCCATCAAGTTATATTTTATGAATACATCCATAAAACCCCAAATGTAATGATTATTACGGCAGCAAACCTACGTATTCATTGTGATTCTTACGGATAAAGATAAATTGGCATAACTCGTTTAGTAATCAACATAATTTGATAAAATGTTGTATGTGTAAAATGTTTATTTAGTGAACAGCCTTAATATTACCATGTAAAACAACCCTTATTACAGCATCAGTACTATTTGATAAAATGTTGTATGTGTAAAATGTTTATTTAGTGAACAGCCTTAATATTACCATGTAAAACAACCCTTATTACAGCATCAGTACTATTTGATTACTGTGATGAGAATTATAATTTCTGTGAAATTCGCTCTACTCACACCAGCGTGCTGCGTGCGATCTTGTTGCTTTATTTTAAAAAGATACTTACTTGTTGATTAATTATAGGATATAATGCGTAATTAATAATTATATTTTTCCAGGAAACAAAATAATCAAACTATAGCTTTGACTACGTAATTCCCTAAATAAACACTTAAGCTTTAACTTGACACCTCAGCAATGTTTTTACGACTATCGTGAACCGGTGATGCTGTCACAAAATTATCATTGTTCTCATAGGATTAAAAGAATTATTTCGTCAGTAAGGTGGACATTTATTACAATTGTACACTTTATTGGAAATTATGTTGGTAATAACTTAAAATTTAATTGTGGTATATTTAATGTGTTGGATATTTATTTATCAGGTGGGTGCAATGGTGTTACTTATATTATTAACTAGCTGACCCGGTGAACTTCGTAACGCCTAACAGTAAATATCAATATATGTTAACTTAACTAGCATTACGGCTTCGTTGTGAAAGATAAGATATTCTGGGTCTCCGCATAGTTAATAACAATACTGAAACGATAAGACATATTAATAACATTCTCACAAAACAAATAAATCTGAGTGGATTGCTTCACAATTTTCTAATCCAACCTAATCCCAAACTAAACCTAACTGTAATACGGCTTTCATAGGAAACATTAAATTTTTTGAATAGCGACATTTTTTATAATAACACTCGCGTTATTGAAAAGCAGTTGTCAATTTATAAATGGTGTAACTAACACGACTTTGTTTTGTATACTTTATGTAACAACAATAATATATTAAATATGACAAATTATGTCTTTGTAAGTTCTGGCTTGAACTTTTCTGGCTTTGTGAGTTTCTAGTTATCAGTAACTGGCATAAAATTAATAATATTGAAACAACTTAATACTAAATGCTGTATAAATGGAATGTAATGAATGCTACATATTTTGTATTTTGAAACGTGTTTGTCAAGCGTTTAGGCACGTTACTGTCATAAGAACTGGGAACTGTCTAGTGTCTTCAGCTACTTTTCTCCTAAGTTTGTTAATCCTTGTCAAATTGAATAAACTTGAAAGTGTCACATCATATAACGATGTTAAAATCTCTGTATGACTCATCACACGTCACAGGGATTCATGACCAAAACAGACCCCCCTGAATCCCCACTCCTCCCACCACCATTCCCCAACAGAGACCACCTTTGCTTCTCCAGAGACATAAATTGTGTTTTTGATCAGTCTCCCGTGATGAATTAAATTGACATTTTCAATTTCGAAGAAAAACTAAAAAAAATATTATTTACAGTTTGACGTTTATTTATCATAATCTAACCATTTCCCCCTAAAATTAATAAACGGTACCAGTGGACTGACACATACTTTCTCCCTTAAGTAAATTTAAAAAAGACAATCTGTAATAAAACTATAATGTTCTACAAAGTAATTCTAAATATCATTTAATAATTTATTGTTCAAATTGTATGGGGGGAACCCCCCCCCCCCGGTAATACCAAGCTTTTTTGAGCTGGTTTTGTTCGGTGATTTGACCTTACACTACATACCAAGTTTCATGGAAAACGGGTGGAAAGTAAGGAAGAAATTGATTTTTTATATTTTCCATAAGAATAACATTGGGCGCTTTCAGACAACGTACTGCGTTTATCGTGGACAGTAAATTTAACTTTTCTCTGGAACCGTTAGTCGTAGACAAATAATTCAAAATACTAATTTGTTTATTTTTTAAGCGGTTTTCTATGGCACCAGTCAACTTATACTTTACTTTTATTCTTTTCGCTGAAAATTTAAAAATTTGATTTTTTTGACATTTAAAAGCCCATAACTTTTGAACCGTCATTTTTACAGACATGCGGGTGGTGTCAAATTATTTAGTGCTCTGTGCACTATAAACTATCAAATTTTAATCAAAATCGTTAGAGCCGTTTTTGAGAAAATTGGATTTTTCACGTTTTTTAAGGGTTTTTAGGGGTGAACTACCCTTAAAAATCAAAAATTCAAAAAAAATGAAAAAAACGCCTGGAGATACGGTGACTATATATATACATGCCAAATTTAATCTAAATCGGACAATTGGGGTAGGCTGTGGCACTGTACACATCCAGACACACACACACACACACACACACACACACACACACACACACACACACGGACGGACGGACGGACAGACATCACGCCAAAACCCACTTTTTTGGATTCAGGGGACCCCAAAACGGATATATCCACCCTCAACTCAAATTCGAAAATTCTGACGAAAACAATACTTTCCCCATATACTATGTATAAGGGGAGAAAGTAAAAGGAGAAATTATGTGTCAGTCCACTGATACCGTTTATTAAATTGTATATAAGTACTGTATAATTTTTTATCGAAATAAACGGATTTAATTTGATTTGATAATAAAGACAAAGTTTTTCAAATGGCGTGATGTTTTATCTAATATATTATGCAAAAAATTATTTATTTATTTGTTTATTAATTATTATTTGAATACTTTCTTGGTTAGCATTATACGTATTGGTTTTATAGGATGAAGTATAAACTCACGTCTTCCAACACTACTTTATATATTTACACTTATACTCTAATTATATACAAACGGTATATATTTATCTATATATGTTTATATACTATGTATATACCATGTGCATATATATATATTTATATATTCGGAGACTGTCTCCGTTTGGGAAATCAATCGCCAACTAAACCCATTTGTATTACCGTACCTTTGTATTGTTGTATATAACATGAGTTATTATTTTTTATATTCATTCATTTATTAATAAATAAATAAACTCGTTTAGTATGCTGGTCTTCTGTAATGGTGGAATAGGTTCAAATAAAGAGTTTATACTCAAAACTCTTAAGAAATAATAATTTTATCATTAATCTGTTTAATCAACAAAGATCATACTCGTACAATCATTCTCCAACTACGTTGTCTCTCTGAATTGTAGGAGAACCACTATGATTGTCAAGGCGAGTTCCGAAATCTGCAACATAGGACATTAATAATTATTTTACTTTCTCCCCTTATACATAGTATACGGAGAAAGTATTGTTTTCGTCAAAATTTTCGAATTTGAGTTGAGAGTGGATATATCCGGTTTGAGGTCCCCTGAATCAAAAAAGTGGGTTTCGACGTGATGTCTGTCCGTCCGTCTCTCTCTCTCTTTCTTTCTCTCTCTCCTTGTGTGTGTGTGTGTGTGTGTGTGTGTGTGTGTGTGTGTGTGTGTGTGTGTGTGTGTGTGTGTGTGTGTGTGTGTGTGTGTGTGTGTGTGTGTGTGTGTGTGTGTGTGTGTGTGTGGATGTGTACAGAGCCACAGCCTACCCCGTTGGTCCGATTTAGATTAAATTTGTAATGTATGTACATATTCACCGTATCTTCAGGGTTTTTATATTTTTTTTGAATTTTTGATTTTTAAGGGTAGTTCACCCCTAAACCCCCTTAAAAACGTGATAAATCCAAAATTCTCTTAAACGGCTCTAACGATTTTGATTAAAATTTGATAGTTCATAGTGCACAGAGTAACTTAATAATATGACACCACCCGCACGTCTGTAAAAATGACGGTTCAAAAGTTATGGACTTTTAAATGTCAAAAAATTACATTTTTAAATTTTCAGCAAAAATGATAAAAGTAAAGTAAAATTTGACTGGCACCAGAAACGAGCTTAAAAACGAAATAAATTAGTATTTTCAATTATTTGTCTACGACAAACGGTTCCAGAGAAAATTTAAATTTTCTGTCCATGATAAACGCAGTACGTTGTCTGAAAGCGCCCAATACGGAGAATTAAAAAAATCAATTTTTCCTTATTTCCCAACCGTTTTCGATGGAACTTATGAAGTTATGAAGCGTAAGGTCACATCAGCTAACAAAATAACTCAATAAATCGTGGTATTGTGACGGGGGGTCGTAGTCCCTCCTATTAAGATCTAACAATCAATTTAATATCATTTCTCTTGTTGTTATTTTCAGAATATGGATGATTATGAAACAAAAAATATTTAAATTCATATTATTAAAATTACTAAATTATATTTCGATAAATGTTAAAGAATATATTGGTTTTATTATAAAGATTGTCTTTTAAATTGACTTAAGAGAGAAAGTATGTGTCAGTCTACTTATACCGTTTATTTGATTTTTTTTAATATTATACAAATAAAATGTTGTCCGTGTCAGTTTAAGGGAACAATTAGCTTAACAATTCTGATTTGATTTATATCAAGTGGTCTGTTGTGCTTGGAATTAAAAAAGAGAGAGTCAGTAAGTGTGGGTCATATCTCAACCTCAATAGCTATGATGTACTGTACGGAAAGTAATGGTAATGTAACTAAATTACTTTTTATTTAATTTATTTTTATTTATTTCATTTTGTGTATTTCTACGCCAGTGGCATTTTTAACGTTTTGATGGGGAACGGTCCAAACCACGGTCTTGTTACTACCTAAAGTCGACCTGTTGTTAGGAAGCATCATTAATTAGTAGCCCAATGACAAATGGCGACTGGGTCCAGATTCGACCCTTGCGGGATTCGATCCGGCGACCTTCAGTTTTGAAGGCGGGTATTATAACCACTACACCACCCAGCCAGTTAAAAAAGTTTTGTATTGTTTATGGCTTTAAACAACGTACAGCATGTCTAGAGATGGATTTCCATACCAACTACTACCGTATTTCATTTTTTAAGCATCAGGTTTTTAATAAACATAATAAACGGTTCCAATATACTTTGATTACTATAAAATAACAGTCAGACTTTAAACCTATTACTTATTATTGTGAGAGGAACCCGTAGTATTCAAACCCCTCTCATCCTAGCTGAGATGGAGAACACTTCAAGCTACTCCTGCGATGAGCAAACAATAAAACCGCTCTACTTCCAACATCTTAAATTCACAGAAATGTTATAAATATGAGTTTCAAACTTACATTCAATAAGGTATGGCGTGTTGGTTCCACCATCTTCTCCAAAGAAAATCTTTCAGGGCAGTTTTCAATGGTGGATAAAAATAGTTCAATCTAGAAATAACAATCTCAAATCATTTGCTTAAAACGCTGATCAGAAAGAATGGTTAGCAATGATTGTTTCATTCAGCATAGGTTTAATAAGTCAACGAGCGTTTATTGACCTAATGAATCTAATTTCAAATATGCAATAAATTGAAAATGTTTATTGATAAGACAAAAGTTAAATTACAGTACACTATTTTACCTAAATTATTGTAATTAGAGTTTAGACTGTACTATAAATTGTTCGGTAATTTTAAGTTTTCTAGACCATAAAATCCAAAATCGATCTTAGTTCAATCTATCAAAATATCTTGCTCTCTGTCTGTCTTTAGAGCCCCGGAGTCATTTCTGCTTTTCTTGTTCGTAAAAGTAATGAGCTCTCAAAAAGTATTGAGTGGGAAGTTACTGGACAAAAATGTTTGTATTGACTTCCCTGTGGGAAATAGGTTAGATCATGAATATGTCTAAAGGGAATGGTCTCAGTACATCTAAACAGCTTTTCTTATTATTTTATATTAAAAATTCAATACAATAGCTCTGGTAGTTTCTATGGAAACCTGTTACATGTTTTCCATCTTAAAAAATCGCCAACACCCCCAGAGCTAAGACATATCCATGTCAAAATGATCAATTAATTACAGAGATTAAACAGAAATAAATAATCAACTTGTAATTTCCTTATAAAATGCAATATAATTTGCAACATTGATCACTGATTTTAAACCTAACTCAAAGTTATTTTGTAACAAATTGCCATTGTGAGGAGATGAATTTTACTAACGATAAAGCCCATATTTTACCAATAAATCCACCCATCGCAGCAACTTCTCAGCAAATTTCCGTATCGTTTATAAAAATCTACAGTATCTATACAGTCCAAGAAAATTCCACGAGTGCTTAAAAATGCCTTTTGGTACTGGGTTGAGATTAAGGCCTATAATTTACATAATTCATTTTATTTTAAAAAGAGGTATCGCTTAAGGAGGCTTACATATTTAAAGATTTTGAGCTGTAAAACCCAGATTAAATGGTGAGCAAGGACCTTCTATATAAGGGTATCATAAAAGATTATAAATGTTTATTACTTTAAAATTATCGCATGGAACCCATGTTTAAGAGCATGATTTGATGCCATCACATACATACATATTCTGGTTAGGCTATAAGAGATTAAGTTTTTCATCTAATTTAATTTAGTTGTAATTTGGGTACATTTTAATACTAGTTGCAAAAATAAACTGTAACTAAATCAGTTACTTACTTCATCAATTTCATCTTCCGTAAACTCACGATAGTCAAAATTTAATATTTTTACGATGAAATCCCGTCCAATCTATGAACAAATTGACATGTTTTACTAGCTTAATCATTTCTTTAGGTATCTGATAAAATTCTAACATTTGTATTACCAATATTGTAGGATTGTAGATGGTCGTTGTCAGTCTACTGAAGCTAGGTAACTATCATGTATACATTAATGGATTTTGTCTCAATCGGAGACAGTTATTTAGTTGTACTTGAAGATATCACAATTTATTTCCCACCAGCGGAGGTTAGTGAAGCAATAGACAAAGTTAGGCAGTAGTTAAGACTCAAATACTAGCTGGAAACCTCGGATAAGAAGTCAAGGCCCTGGAAGGGCGGGGCTTAGCTCTTTATTTGGTAGATCAGCTGACATAGCCCGTTCTCATATTTATAACATGATCCTTCTCATCTAACCCATCTTATCAAACTAATACTGAACATTTAGCGATAAAGGGATGCTCACATCCCCCATGTAGGTTTTGTACCCCAAAAATGGGGGTCTCAATTTATCTATGAATAATTTCTTAATTAGCATTATACGTGTTGGTTTTACTATAGGATGAAGTAAAAACTCATGTCTTCTAACACTACTTGATATATTTAAACTTGTATTATAATTATAAACAAACGGTAAATATATACAAAATGTGTTAAATTGACGATCCATTTCGTCCAATCACACCAGACATTATCAGGCCCAAACGGAGGCTGTCTCCGTTTGGGAAATCGATCGCCAAATAAACTCTTTTGTATTACCGTTTGTATATAACTACAATATAAGTGTAAATGTATTAAGTAGTGATGGAGGACGTGAGTTTTTTTTTCATCCTATAATTATTATTTTTTTATATTCATTCATTTAATAATAAATAAACTCGTTGAGTATGCTGGTCTTCTGCAATGGAGGAATAGGTTTAAATGAAGAGTTTCTACTCTAACCTCTTAAAAAGAATAATAATTTTATCATTAATATGTTTTATCAACAATGAATATACAATCTAACTACGTTGTCTCTCTGAAGTGGAAGAACCACTATGAAAGTCAAGGTTTTCAGACCCTAACGAAGAATGGGTGAGTCGCTCAGTCTCCGTTTGGGCCGGAACTGCATGTAAACAATATCTATGTATGCATGTAAACCCTTAAAGTATATCCAACAATAGTTCTTTATACTGTAATGGATGTTTATTGGAAAAAATACATTGTTTACAGTTGATGTGTTTATTTTTCAAACGGCTAATCTCTAAAAATTTCTACTTGTTTTATTAATAAAACTCTAACTAAAGTGAAAACATTTATTGAAGTATAAATGTTAAAAACTGAATTTATTTACAAGCTCAAAACAATAATACTTATTTAAAATCATATGTTCATATTATGACATCTCCCTTTATTTAAAGTTAAAATCTGTCCGGTGGTTTTATCGTTCTTGGCGATCTACTTGTAGAGTTAGTTGGCTTCGGTAAAGTCAGTAAAGGTCCCTAGTTCGTTCCCGGGGTTTGGCACCATGTTTATTAATAAAACTGTAGTTAAACTGGAAACATTATTATAGAAGTATATAATACAAAACTTGAATTTGTTTACAAAAACAAAACAATAATAGGTATTTAAAATCATATGTTCTTATTATGGCACCACTCTAATGTTCACTTTTCAATTTCAAAAAATAAATTTTTGTTGCATTATTATAATTTTCTTAAACACATGAACACTTATCATACTCTAACGACAAAACCCGGAAAACCTATCAATCACCTGAAACCTGTCAGTGGTGATGTTTGTGGAGCAAAGTAAGAGATTTCTATTGTATTGGATGTTACCGTTAAGGACTGCTACTCAAAATACATACAAGTATATTATCATTGAGATTAAATAAGACTTAAGAGAACGGCTATTTATAGGAAATAAATATGCGATAGACAGATTCCAAAGGGTTTATGGGCAATTGGGCATAAGTTATGAATACAGAAATTTATCTCATAAATCAAACAGGCTCCGTAATTGAAGGTTTAGCTCCTTTATGGACTTCGGTTTGAGAAAGGGTAGATCCAATGGAATATTTTTGACCTTGTCACAAAATGTTTTGTTCATATTCCAACGTACAAAATATTAAAATATTCTGCAAAGTAGGCACCAAAACTCTTCAAGGATTATTGTTGTGAAATAGATGGTTATTGGATATCAAATACCGTAGTCATAAGGTCTTAATAATTCAGTAAGGTCTTCGTATGATGTGTTCAGTCTTCAGATCTATAGAAGCAGAGAGCAAGAAGTCACATCATGATGTTAGTTTCGGAGACAGAAAAAGAGACTTATTCATTTGCGCCATACATAATTCAAGCCCCTACTAAGTTTACCCGGATTAAGATTAAAAATTACCATAGTGAATTTAAAAATACAGAAGATGACAGTATTGAAACTAAAGTTCGACGTGCAGAGGAAACTAGTGGAAGGGATAGACCGCAGAGACGAATACTCACTGGCATACCTTCAAAAATATGCCATGTTAACTGAAACGGACCAACCTACAAAGACGAGACAGAGCTGGATGGAAAACTGGTATGTAAATTATAATATCAAACAGCAGGAGGTTGTGTAAATAACCTCCTGAATGGCACGTCCTGAATTGGTTTCTAAATCTGTAGCGTATCCCAGAGGTGTCCTGCTGTTTGGTTTCAGTCACAATGCCTTTTTTACTGAAAATATAAAATTAAATAATATATTTAACGCCACTACATTTAGTGACACCTTTGTTGCCATTTCAACCATAGAGTACAGTATTTATCTATATACAACATTAAAACAGCTATGATATAAATCATTGGCATAATGTGTTTGGTGTTTAATAATTACTCACTGCATCTAAGTAAATTAGTCCTTGCCTGATCATCAGCAAGGTAAGAAGCATTATTCAGAAGAAAAGTGGCCATCCCTCTGGAGATAAGTGGCACGATTATGTTGATCTTGATGGAGCCTTTCACAAAGGAGATGGCCGTGGCATAGACGGAGAGATAGAGGGCGATGACGACAGTGACCAGCCACCCTCTGACCGTGTTGCCGATGGCTGATGTCACGGCGCATGCGTACTTGTGCAGCTCCAGCCACACAGACCGGTGATGGCGCAGACTCCGCACACTCGCACTCGCCTCACCGCGTCGCATCATCCGCTTGCAAATTAGCACTCTTTATTGTTAGTACTTGGTGACCGAGCTTTGCTCGTATAGAATAAGACATGTATTATAAAAATTAATTAGAAAAATTAAAACACATTTATTACTCAATGAAAACATTTATGTGGTCGAAATAAAACCGATTTAATACACCATAATTAATATAGCACTGAACAAAAAGTAATGCCCCCGGTGGGGATGGAACTCGCGGCCTATTATAACTCGCGGATATAACTCGGCCGACACGCTACAACTCGGCTACGACGTTAGTCAATTGAGCGATGCCGTTTAACGTCTTTTAGCCAAAGCCGATCATTTACTGTTTAATTATCCATACCGTTATTATTAGCCTGTGATCAACTGATTTTGTTATAAACGGAATGAGGATTGAAAAGCAAAAGATAAATTTAATTTACATCAATTAATTGGTTTGTTACAGTGGCTTCAAGCAATACAACGAATACGTTTTCTATCAAAACACGGAAGATTTTGGAAATACTTTTTTCTGCTTTTATTTCGCACAGCTATGTTATCCTTAAGGTTTTACAAATTGTTTAGTAACCTGATAATTTTGCATTTATTTAATTCATAAAATAAATATTAATGCATAACCTCTATATTGTTCCCCGCAGTCTTCAATCAAGAACTGTCAAACGGTTATAAACAGCTGTTTTGGTTTGTATTGTTTACATTTTATTCTCCATAAGCGTAATGTTAAATTTTTAGATTTTAAACTTAATATTACAGTAAAACACGAATTTTCCTGGACATTAGACCTATCTAGAACTTATTTTCTACTCGGAAATTAGTTATTTCCAAAAATTTAAGAAAATCCTCGGTGCCGTTTTCGAGATGCGTGTGCAAATATATATATATATATATATATATATATATATATACAAACCTTGCTCGTATTATAGTATTGGATTAATATTTAGCAACTATTGTCTATGTAGTTTAAACTGGACACAGCTGTTTTAACTGTTTTGTTGGATATGTTTGCCTTAGTAAGCCTATTACAGAAATTTGACGTGAATAAAAAATTAAATCTTTAATTTAGGTTTTTGTAGGAATTCCTCTCATGTAGTAAAAATTATTCACATCATATTATTTTAAAAATTCCAAATATAAGGACATTAATGGATGGAAACTGCTTTATTGGGTTTCCTACTTATGCTACTCTTTTTGGCTCAAGGTCCCAGATAGCATAATACAAGATCACTATTCCGGAGATCGGTTTTCTCACACAATCGTTTAACATCGACTATATTCGTCTGTTATTTTTGTTTCTATAAGACGTTCTCGGTTTCAACGTTTAGATTTGGGCGTTTGACATTATATACATGCAATCGCCATCAATCAATCATAAACATTGAGGTTGTATATTTTTTAAATAGATTACCACCACTAAAACGTGTTATTAGTATAAGAAGTTTAGCATTCAAACTAGTAAACAAAACAATAGACACAAAAAATTTTCTACATTAACGTTTTAACCAGCAGATAGGAAACTATAATAGGTAAACTCCTATTCGAAATAGGCAAACGCTACTCTGATGGCAGCTATCCTTCCATCAGAGTAGCGTCACTGTCCGCCTCGTAGTAGGTAAAAATAGTAATTGATATATCAAAGTAATCTTACATCAACTAATCATGGCTATTACCCGGGGGAAATAGGCTAGATCATGGATGTCTAAAGAAAACGTTTTCAGTTTCTCTAAAAATAGCTGTCCTTATAACCATGACGACACCGTTTCTAAATTTGGTCTGACGAGTTTCCAATACCCCCACCAGAGCTAAAACATATCCTTGTCAAAATGGAAGATATTTAACCATCATAAAGATATAATTTAGTATTATTTACTATTGGATTAACTATGAATATATCCAAATGAACCAATATTCCATTACAGAATTAAAAGTGGAAGAAAGTAAAAAGAAAATGTATGTAAAAGGGAAGAAGTATTACAAAGTATTACCTCAGCTAAACTCGTTTTCAGTATTTTTGCTGCCTGTGATATGGAGTGGGTAAATACCAACCAAGTCCACAAAACTAATTTGATATACCAAGTTGCTACTAAAAATACGATAAACGTATGTAGGTGTGGTACGTCATGCGGCGCTTCTTGGTGCACGCTATAATCAATTAGTACTGGGATGAACTCAAAGAATATGAAGAAACAGGTGACAAGCGTTACACCGGCATACGGGTGGTCGAGGACAAGAGAGGACACTTCGTGGCCAGTCACAACTCGGAACGAATCCTACAACAAAACAAATACTGTATAGATCATCCTTACAAGAGAGGACACTTCGTGGCCAGTCACAACTCGGAACGAATCCTACAACAAAACAAATACTGTATAGATCATCCTTACAAGAGAGGACACTTCGTGGCCAGTCACAACTCGGAACGAATCCTACAACAAAACAAATACTGTATAGATCATCCTTACAAGAGAGGACACTTCGTGGCCAGTCACAACTCGGAACGAATCCTACAACAAAACAAATACTGTATAGATCATCCTTACAAGAGAGGACACTTCGTGGCCAGTCACAACTCGGAACGAATCCTACAACAAAACAAATACTGTATAGATCATCCTTACAAGAGAGGACACTTCGTGGCCAGTCACAACTCGGAACGAATCCTACAACAAAACAAATACTGTATAGATCATCCTTACAAGAGAGGACACTTCGTGGCCAGTCACAACTCGGAACGAATCCTACAACAAAACAAATACTGTATAGATCATCCTTACAAGAGAGGACACTTCGTGGCCAGTCACAACTCGGAACGAATCCTACAACAAAACAAATACTGTATAGATCATCCTTACAAGAGAGGACACTTTGTGGCCAGTCACAACTCGGAACGAATCCTACAACAAAACAAATACTGTATAGATCATCCTTACAAGAGAGGACACTTCGTGGCCAGTCACAACTCGGAACGAATCCTACAACAAAACAAATACTGTATAGATCATCCTTACAAGAGAGGACACTTCGTGGCCAGTCACAACTCGGAACGAATCCTACAACAAAACAAATACTGTATAGATCATCCTACTCGGAACGAATCCTACAACAAAACAAATACTGTATAGATCATCCTTATACGAACTTTTTGTAGTTAATGAGAAAACGATTCATAACATTTGAAGTGACTGTTGGCGATAACAAATCTTATATTATATATTTATAAAGTTTATAACTTTACTCTGATATGAAAATCTAATTCCTAATAATAATTACCGATACAAAAATTTTTCCTAGCTAATTTTCAAATTTCTTATTCTTTTAAGAAAAGCTTTAAAATATTTTTTTTTCTTTCTTATTATTTTTTTCAATTCTTTTCAAAATTTCTTACTGTATTCCCTACATTTGTTAATAAGGATAAATACCCCTGTAACAGCAGACCTGCTAACTTAGTGAGTTTCCAATGGTTTAGGAATGAATTACGCTGATAAAAACTAAGCTTAATCATGGGTTAAATTAGGAATTTATGTTTTTTTATTCTCATATCTTAATTTTTTATTCTCATGGGAAAGAGTAAGTAGGTTTGCTGTCACGCGGGACAAAGGGATTTAGATTTTTCAACATACAGCAGTAGACTTTAACTAGATGGAGCTGTATATAAAATTTGATCACAATATTTAAAAATAAGAAGAAAGTTATATACATTTTGATTACTGCCCATAAGAATGAGATGGGGCTTGAAGTAGGTTTGCTGCCACTATGAACAAAAGATTTTAGATTTTTCAACATACGGCAATAGACATTAAATAGATAAAGCTGCATACTACCTTATTGAAATATTTTTGCGAATAATAAATTATTGAAATGAATTATAAGTGCTTTTTAAATGCCAAATTACTAACAAATATTTTTAATACTGTAAGTAAATAAATGCAAATATATTTGCACATAATAGTGCACTTTTCATTCATTTTAGCGAATTTCCCATAGGGAAGAAGCTATTACCGTAGGTCTCATGGTGAGACTTAAGCCCGGGACCATGTTATTTTTTCTTCTTTAGGTGCCCAGAGTCCAAAAACAATAGTAGTTAAAATTTATATATATATATATATATATATATATATATATATATATATATATATATATATATATATATCTGTGAACACGATAACTAACACGATGGTCCGATCGAGACCAAATTTGGTAGAGACGTGTATTCCTACAAATGCTCGGACGAGTTCGTAAACCAGACATATTGGTCAATGGGAACGGGTAGTTTGGGGGGGGTTTTGTACCCCAAAATGGGGTTTTTTGCGTTTTTCACATGTAACTTTTTAAAAATAATAATTTTATATTTCACCATTGGAATCAGCTTAAAAAACTACACAATTAAAATCCTTAAAGTTTTTCTCTATCTCCAACGGTTACCGAGATATTAAAAAATCTAAACACAGAATGTTGTATTGTGGGGCTCCAATGTTAATCTTATGGAGGATAGGGAAAAATTAATATTTCCCATATTAATCAATATTTTTGGATAAAACTTGATATTTAGCTTCATGTGGTTGAGGTCTATCCATTTATGCTTAAAAATCATAGTTTATGTGTTTATCATGGCAGCAAACCTGTATACTCTTTTCCCATATTAATCATATAGTGAATAGGCAAACTCCTTTATTTATGGACAGATTTTGATGAAAGTTGATATAAATGCTCAAAAAATTAATTGTTTACGCTAGAAACACCTACTTTCAGCGTTCCTCACAGCAGCAAACCTGCACACTCTTTCCCATGTTAATCTATGGAGAGTAGGAAAATAATACTCATATTTATTGACAGATAATGATCAAAATAGTCATATATTATTATTATGTTATTGATTTGGAAATTCGCTGAGTACGCAGGTCTGCTGCGACGGGGGTATTATTTATTCATTATTTGAAAATTTTATATTACTTAAGTAAAATACAATTACATCCAAAGTCTAACAAAATTGAGATAAATAAATGAAAAATATAATATTAATTGAGAAAACACCAACAACTTGTCATATCATTTACAATAACTTGAGCATACTGATTCTACGAGTATTATCCTGGTTAGTATGATGAATGCACGGTTTATACTGTTCCCACCTCACTCTGCCCACATCTTACATATAGTTAGCCAACGGTAGCCAATCCCTCCCATTTAAATATTATTCCCTTTATACAACACACACATTTTTTGAAAAATTAAATTTAACAATCTGCTTGAAAATGGGATGGCGCGCCAACATTGGGAACATCGGGAACATTCTCTTTTGATCGTAATTGCATAAAGAGCAATGATCATTTTCCCCTTGAACCCATAGTTAATAATTTTAATTTAATAAACCAACTCTGAACCTTATTTTCAATGACATAATAATGATTCATAAGCGGACTTTTATAGTACAGCGTATTCTGTATACTATTATCGCGCACACTTATCATGTGCTAAAAAATGGCATATAAATAAACAATAACTAGTGAAAATTTAGTTAATGAAAGAAATTTAGACGGTTAAGAACTGTCTGTGAAAGTCGCAAACACGAGTAGTGCGTACTTGAAGAGGTGTCCAGAGATTTAGAGCTTCGGTAATATTCCGGGAATTCCTCCAAGTGAACAGAACCGGGTGAAGCATTGTGACAAGAACCGCAGCATTCATGAGAGAGGCGACAGTGGAGTCGTAGCTGGACCACCTCTCCTTCAAGAAGAAGTGATCCTTCAACACGAAGCCCGTCAATGTCATTTGGATGGCCATGGAAATGAGGCAGTAGATTGACCACCATGAACACACGTCGAAGGAGAAGACCCCTACAAACAATATACAGTACTGAACACTATTTGTCTCGTTCCTAAACATAACGCTTAATTCTGTGTAATATAATTTAACCGTCAAAGTTCTTCTCAGTATCCTCCCGCCTTAACTTACATCTATCCTAATAAATTTTTTTTATTTAATGCCTCCTTAACATTTTTATTTACTCTATATCCATGTCATTTTTTCTTATAAAGGACTATGAAAAATGCACTTTTTCATCAAATTATTAGAGCCGTTTTTGAGAAAATTTAATTTGACGTTTTTTCTTGGGGATTTTTAGGGGTAAAATGCTCTTAAAACCAAAAATAATACTCCGTGTTACCGTGGATTGTTACCGACATACCAAATTTCATGAAAATCGGACCATAAGTCTTGTATACAGACCTCTGCACATCCCCACACACTAACACACACACACACAAACACACGCCCGCGCGCGCGCCGTTTTGGCTTCATAGCCTTAAGTTCGGAGGGAAGGTTGTAGACTTTCCTCCGATAATCTAATGAACTAATGAAACTAGAAACTGATGAGAAAATCCCTGACCATCCCAAGTGACCGCAAGGTACAGTACAGTCCTCTCTTACAGTCCCCTCCTACTACCCAACGCTCGTCGAAAGTCGTATGCGAAATGTCTGATAAATTAGGATTGCTATCAAACTATTTATGCGCCATTGAATCAAAATGTTTTAGATAAATAAATAAATTTGTCGTATTATATATTCTCCGCCCCTTCTGAATCCAACAAGTGGCAGGGGCGTAAAGAGCCAGCCTATCGGTCACAACGGTTGCAGCTTCGAAGACCCGCTTAGAGTTCTAAGAACCGCTCGAGACTGATCCGGCCAAGTCAAGTATCCATTAAGTAAGTTTGTACTCAGACTCGTAGAAACAATAATAATTATGTATTCCTAAATTCACATGAAATACATTCATTATTGTTCCTTTTTCTAGTGTTGGTGCTAGATTCTCCTCGTACCAGTAAATATTTGAAAAATAGCAATTTTAAAATCGAAATCAAGACAATGGCATTGTTGTATAGCATCTACAGATAAATGTCAATTATTAATGGATATATTCATTTATAACAACAGACATTTTGTTTTAGAATTGTGTAGTCTCATTACAGCTAAATTCTTTACCTCAGGAGATGAAAGAACTGCAAAGTGGAAGAGAGGTAAAAGAAAAACTAAAATGTTATTTTATGCATTATTCCTAGATGTCAATGGTTTTGTTAATATTTTAGAATTAGTTTTGTCTTGATGACAAAGGAAAAGAATAAAAAAAGTTAAAATATGTACTTACTCGTACATTTAGTGGTTAGAAATTAGTGTGGTTAGTTGTTAGTAACTAAGGTTAGTTTCACAAGAAGCAATAACTTTTAAGCGTAATGAGATTTTGATTCAATTTTTTAAATAGGGATTAGTTGTAAGAAAATAGGTTGTATTGTAATGGTGAAATTTTATTTTCATGTTCAAATTTCTCCATCTTATACTGTTAATGTAGACTATCATTCACGTTTTATCCTGTAACTAAACAAACATTCTCTCTCCCTATAGTAATAGGCAAGTGCTATCAAACTATTTATTCGCCATTGAATCAAAATGTTTTAGATAAATAAATAAATTTGTCGTATTATATATTCTCCGCCCCTTCTGAATCCAACAAGTGGCAGGGGCGTAAAGAGCCAGCCTATCGGTCACAACGGTTGCAGCTTCGAAGACCCGCTTAGAGTTCTAAGAACCGCTCGAGACTGATCCGGCCAAGTCAAGTATCCATTAAGTAAGTTTGTACTCAGACTCGTAGAAACAATAATAATTATGTATTCCTAAATTCACATGAAATACATTCATTATTGTTCCTTTTTCTAGTGTTGGTGCTAGATTCTCCTCGTACCAGTAAATATTTGAAAAATAGCAATTTTAAAATCGAAATCAAGACAATGGCATTGTTGTATAGCATCTACAGATAAATGTCAATTATTAATGGATATATTCATTTATAACAACAGACATTTTGTTTTAGAATTGTGTAGTCTCATTACAGCTAAATTCTTTACCTCAGGAGATGAAAGAACTGCAAAGTGGAAGAGAGGTAAAAGAAAAACTAAAATGTTATTTTATGCATTATTCCTAGATGTCAATGGTTTTGTTAATATTTTAGAATTAGTTTTGTCTTGATGACAAAGGAAAAGAATAAAAAAAGTTAAAATATGTACTTACTCGTACATTTAGTGGTTAGAAATTAGTGTGGTTAGTTGTTAGTAACTAAGGTTAGTTTCACAAGAAGCAATAACTTTTAAGCGTAATGAGATTTTGTTTCAATTTTTTAAATAGGGATTAGTTGTAAGAAAATAGGTTGTATTGTAATGGTGAAATTTTATTTTCATGTTCAAATTTCTCCATCTTATACTGTTAATGTAGACTATCATTCACGTTTTATCCTGTAACTAAACAAACATTCTCTCTCCCTATAGTAATAGGCAAGCACTAGCTTCTTCTTCTTCTCTCCCCGAGGAACAGAGACGATAGATTCCGTTACTCCTTTTATCGTATATTTATTTTTTATATTTAAGTATTTTTATATTAATGTTTATTTTTACCATATATTATTATTAAGTTTTTAAAGGTTTTTCATAGTTTATATTGAGTAGTTGATTATTGTGGGTCTCTCAAATAGCTGTTCTAGCTAGAGAGTCAATGATATGTACTGTAGTGTATTTGTATGTTATTTTAGATATAAAATTAATTGAATTGTATTAACCCACTATACGAGTTGTTCATTATAGGCACATGGATGAAGCCGAGTAATTACGTTCACATCGGAAAGTGAACGATATAGGCCTATGGGGTGTACTCCTCAGACAGTGTAGGCCTACTATCTCACCTGACGTCGTCTTAGTTAACGGTGTGCGTCCCAGAATACGAAGAGAGAAAATGACAGCTTGCAGAGGATGGACCTGTTTCGTATCATGTTCCAAATCATCTGGTATTTTGGTTGAATCTCTTAAGGTTTCAACCTTATGAAGATTCGGTAGTCCATTCGATAATGTTCCCATGGGCTGGAGACAGAAAGCATACAATATGTATTAACTATTTACTGATTTTTAGAACAAAGAAACTGTTCACAATGTTCAATAGTTCCTTTAACATTGTCGAAACCTGTTTAGAAAAAATATTTTTTTCTTTAATTTTAACTCAATGTTGCCTGCTCCAGAGTGGATTATACCTTACCTAAATACCTTTCTACAAACCCTCTCTTTAGGCCGATCTACAAAACTACTAGATAATGGCAAAGACTGTTTGCTACATTGAGTCTAAATAAACTGTATCAGTGGACTGACACATAATTTATCCCTTAAGTAATTCAAAAACAACAATATTTGATAAAACTATCATATATTCTTTAAAGATTACCAAAATATTATTTAATAATTTATTGTTTCAAAAAATATCATCCTGTTTTTGAAAATAACAAGTGAAACTAAGTTAAATGAATTGTTAGATTTTTATGGGGCATTACCCCCCTCCCCGGCAATATTAAGATTTTTGAGTGGGATTTTTTTAGGTGATGTGACCCCACGCTGCATATCGAGTTTCATTGAGAACGGTTTGTAAATAAGGAAGAAATTGATTTTTTAAACTCTCCATTAGAATAACAATGTGTGTTCTCAGACAACGCACTAAGTTTACTATGGACAGTAATTTTTACTTTTCTCTGGAACCCTTAGTCTTAGACAAATGATTCAAAATACCAATTTGTTTAGCTTTTTAAGCTGGTTTTAATGGTGTAGTCAAGTGAAACATACTTTACCTTTATTGGTTTCGGGAATAACTTAATTGATTTTTTTTAAACAATAACTTTTAAACCATGGTTTTACAGATATATGGATGGTTTCATATTATTTACTACTTCAAGCTCCATAAACTTTCAAATTTCAATTAAAATTGCGAGAGCCATTTTTTTAAATTTGCATTTTTTACGGTTTTAAGGGGTTTTAGAGGTGAAGTGCCTTAAAAAAATCCCGTGATATACGGTGAATATATTCATACAAACCGAATTTCATCTAAATCAGATCAACGGGGTAGGCTGAGGCTCTGTACCTATCCAGATACAGTCATCGACAACACGTTGAAATCCACTTTTTTGGATTCAGGTGACCCCAAAACGGATACATCCACACTCAACTCAAATTTGAAAATTTTGACAAAAACAACACTTTCTCCATATACTATTGAATAAGTGGAGAAAGTAAAAGGGAGGATGAGACAATAATTTAATTAGTTTTACTAACGAAAAGTTTATTATAGATATTTACAAAATTGAATTCACCAATGTTATTCGTTTGTGAATCATAATTGAAAACATGCTGCGCACTATCTTCAATTCAAAGACAAATTTTGCCTCCAGTAAATAAAGTCGTGTACACGATTCTTTCATGGATATTACTTTTTTTGTTTTTTATACGCCAGAGGGATTTTGTAACAGAGTCAGAGAGAGATTATACACAAACGCTTTTAGGGAGAGCGGTCTAAACCCAAACGGGGATCCTGGGATTTGAACCCGTGACCTCTTGCACCGAAGTCCATAACGCTAACCGTCAGGCCATCGAGACGCGCATCTTCTGTTCATCATGCATGCAAGTATACCTGATAACAAAATTAAAATCCGATAAAAACCTTGTAAACTTGATACTTATTTTGTGCAGGTTAAAACCTGACTTAGTCCCTTTCAGTACTACATTAGAGCCTAAATTGATTTTTTCTGAGTAATTTTTGTAACCATAGTCTACAATGTGGTAAAAATTTAATGATTCCAATATGGCTCATGAATAATAATTATATAAAATGATTTCTAATCTTTCGAAAATGTTTACTCATTTAATATATTTATGTATGTACATACCTGAAAAATGTCAGCTATATCAAAATGTTACACAATACATAAAGGTGGATTGAAAAAAGTATTAACATTCTCATGCAACCCTATGCGGTTAATGTAACATATTTGGTTTGAGTCAGTTCAATTGGCTTGTCCCCTGAGGACTGGATCAATAGCGTGCTACTGTATCAGATAACACACACGTTGAGTTGTAATTACTTTATCGTTTTCCTATATTATTGCATTTTTATTATTATTTTGAATTATAATAGCTGTTAAATAATGAAATCTTAAAAATGGATGTTTGTTGCATTGCCTCCAAATAAATATATCTCTCGTATTTATATAAATATCAATTTTTACATACAGTGTTCCTATAAGTTTAACAAAGGAGTTCCAAAAGACAGCAAGTTTTACCAGTTTTATATCTCGGTAACCACTTCCTAATTAGCAAAGATTCAAAATCTTTGTTTTTTAGGTGATTACAATGGTGCTAATAAATTTAATGTTTTAGTAAATTACATATGTATAAACCCCCAAAACACCCATTTTGTGGTAAATCCCCCAAACCTCTCTTCGGATAGACCGATTTGCCTCGTTTTCAAACTCATCTAAAAGTATTACACACTAGCTAATAGTACCAGTTCTTCGCACGGGTAAAAAGGCTGAGATGTGTGCTACGTAGTTTTGTGTTGTTACTTTGAAACAGAACTGGGACTAGGGAAAAAGGTTTGCACTTAACAGCATTTAAAGCTTTGTTTTTATTTGGTGAATATATACAGAATATAACCACTTAATTCTCGAGAGTAGGCAAGAGTAGGCAATATTATGTTCCAGCTTTATTTGAGGTAAAATACTATTCACATTAAAAGAGGTATTTACTAATAGTGTTTTATACTAATTATTACCTAAAAAATGCACAAAGACGAGTGCTTACAAAATGACAAAGCAACGCCTGTTAAGAAATATTGGGACAGGATAAGGAATAATTTAATAAACAGGCATCGGGAGAAAACTTAAAATCTAGAATTTTCAGCAAAATCTACTCATTTCGATCCTGCAGTTTATCTGTAAAAATGAACTTTCGATCATCTGCTAGCCCAATGGTTAGCGTCTTGGACTTCGATGCAAGAGGTGACGGGTTTGATCCCCGGGATGTCCACTTACTTTCTTTCCTCTTCTTCCTGAGCTGTCAAAATGAAGTCTAAACAGATGTTGCATAAAAAGGAAAATTATAAAAATAAATATGAATTAATTGAACGGAAATTCAGTCTGCCTGAATGATGCCTTGAGGGAGTCTTGTCCCCAACCGTCAGTGATTGTCGAACAATTTGGTGGGCCAATTTTTACAGCACTGGGAACAAGTTGATGTGTATCCATGAATCTTTGTCAGCGATAGTCTTTAAAATCTTTTATTGTCCTTACTCCAAGTTCTTGGTGAATATGGTCGTTGCGTACAAACTATGGAGAATTTATATAGAAATACAGAGAAATTTGCTTTGACGGATTTGGATTCTATTACGTTTTATTTTTGATAATGATAATCCCCATTTGGGGCAGGAATACATTACTTGTGGTCTGATGATGGTTTTGTATATCAGAATTGAACAAGAATGTTCAAAGTACTTTTTCTATAGTAATAGGAAACAATGTTGCTAGACGAACATTCCCTTGTGTTAACATTTTGTTTACATGTATATTACAATTTAATTTTAACTTCTGTCACTTATACAATGATATATGGAGAAAGTATTGATTTCTTCAAAATTTTCGAATTCAGAGTGGATATATCCATTTTGGGGTCCCCTAAATCCAATATGTTTTCGACGTGTTGTTCTGTCCGTCCATCCGTGTGTCTAGATATGTGTACAGAGCCCCGTTGATCCGAATTAGATGAAATTTGATATGCATGTATACATCGTATCAACGGTTTTTTTTTTTTTTTCTTTTATTTTTTTTTTTTGTTTTTTTTTTTTTTTTCTCTTTTTTTTCTTGTTTTTTTTTTTTTTCTTTTTTTTTTTTTTTTTTTCATTTTTTGGAAGGGTGGTTCGCCCATAACACCCTTTAAATACGTGGAAAATCCAAATTTCTCTAAAATGGCTCTGGTTCCAGAGAAAAGTTAAATTTACTGTCCGTGGTAAACGCAGAACATTGTTTGAGAGCGCCCAATGCTATTCTAATGGAGGATATGAGAGATCAATTTCTTCCTTATTTCCCAACCGTTTTTCATGAAACTTGGTATGCAGCGCAAGGTCACATCACCCAACAAAACCACTCAAAAAACTTGGTATTCCTGGGGGGGAGGTTCCCCATAAAACTCTAATAATTAGTTTAACCTTGTTTCTTTGTTTCTCTTTTTTATTTTCAGAAATTAGATGGTTATTATTGCAGCAATAAATTATTGAATGATGTTTAGATAAACTTGAAAGAATATGATAGTTTTATTACAGATTGTGGTTTTTATATTTTTATATTTTCAGTTGGCACTGAAAGGGTTGGGAGAAATAATGTGTCAGTCCACTGATACCATTTATTTAAATTTTTCTTTTAAGAGAGAAAGTATATTTCAGTCCGCTGATACCGTTTGTTTTATCTAGGCAAACATCCAAATATTGCATTGGGTTGTCATGACCTTTTCATGCCAGAAACGTTTTTATTTCATTAATTAATTAAAATACTTGACTTGTTATATAGCTTTTTTAAAAACGTTCCCGGTGACTCTCATTTAGAGCCAGTCCACTTTTATAAATACTGTGTCATATAAATGATAATTTTATGAATTTTGTGAATAATGTAAAATTGAACCTTCAATAAATAATTGTATAAAAAGTATGTTGACATTAAAAAAATGTAAACATTGAAATCTGGGGCGTTACGGCAGCTCTTTCTTCTTCTTCCTGGCCTGTCGAGATTTAGTGCCCACAGTTGTTAGTTGACATTTAAGTAATTTTATGTTGATATCCTTTGGAAATGTAAATATTGAAACCTAAGACGGTCACGGGGCGAAGCCCGAGGGGATTTTAAGGACATATGCCTGTGAGTTGCACAAGTTTAAGATCTACCTTTGTATAAAATGTCAAACCGGTATTTTTGCGTTAGGTTTTACAACAGACATACTAACATGCAGAAACTACCTCTTCTTATAAGGTGCTCAAGTTCATTAAATTTCCTAATAACAATATTCTATCGGAGTGAAATCGCATAACAATACTTGAAATACCCATAGGAACACAAAAAAATATGTTCACCGAATAGCAAATATGCAAAGACTAAAGCGTTTTCAATACTACAGGATTAACAACACTATCCCAGAAATCGCGTTAATATTGAATTTTTCACTTCTGTTTATATTATTCTAACGGTATCAATTTTTTGTATATTGTAGGAGAAACTGTAAAAGGCCGCCGTTTTGGCTAACCTTTCAGATCGGGGTTGTTGCATTATTTCTACTTGTTACGACATTTAAGTTGATGTTGTACGAGTTATATATAGTTGCCCAGATCTTCAACTTATTCCTCATAGGCCCCACATTCATGGCATCAAATGACGATAATTTCTTAAAAAGGTGCATTTTAAAAGCAATTCAGTACACCCATTGAATCTGTTTTATCAGTAATAGTCAACAGGTATAAAACCTATCCGGGAAGTTTCTACCAAGGTGTATGATTGTGTGTTAACAATAAAGTAATAATAGTCAGTAATAGAAGTAATAACGAATAACAGTTGAAGTAGACAATGCGAGCTGATAGCGTACTAGATGGGTCTGAAGATAGGCTTTGTGTGAATCTGTGTCGGGTAAGAAAGTGGAAACGCACCGTTTCTCTGAAAGTGTTACCAATGGGATAAAACGTGGTACAGTATTATACACGGGAAACAAACCAAACCCATCACGCTTGGTTTGCAGGTCCCCCCTGAGTCACAACCGGCTTGGACACTAGACAGAGCTTGGTGTAAGTAATCACGTAGGCTAGTCACATGGTCAGCTATCGTTACAGACAGACATGGATTTCACTGAAGTTGATTATCATGAGTTTAATTAAAATCTAGTAATGCACTATTTTACTGTCTATACCAATTCATACTAACTGGACTAAGCCTATTTCCCTTTTTGGCTATGGGTTTTCATTGAAATGACACATACTGTCTCGATTTGAAGGTAATTTACGTTCATATCATGTTCTATTTATATTAAAATAACTCAATTAATAAAGCAATTAAAGCTTTTAATTGCTTATAATTACAATTCAAGTTCACATTTTCTATGAGTTTTAATGCTTGCACATCACCTCATTCACAGGCAACAGCATGTTAACTACGTATTTAATAACGAATTAACTACATTTCATTAGGCGAATAATCGTATTCTGCATACCAAGTTTTCAGCGGATTAGTTGAGGGATATAGAAGAAATATGTTTTGTAAGAATAACATCGGACGTCTTACGCAGTTTGTCACTTTTTTGTTCTGTTTACTGTTGTACTGTTATTGACAGTTTATTATATACTAGCTGACCCGGCGAACTTCGTAACGCCTAACAGAAAATACATGTTAACTTTAAGATTGGCCATGTTCTGAAGTCAAATAGCATTGTGGCTTCGTTGTGAAAGCTTTAAATATTCAACAGCTGATTATTATAATAAACCTAATATGTATAAACATTGTAATTATTGACATGGATATGTCTTAGCTCTGGGGATGTTGGTGATTTTTAAGATGGGAAACATGTAACAGGTTTCCATAGAAACCACCAGAACTATTGTATTGCTTTTTTAAATATAAAAGAATAAGAACAGCTGTTCATATGAACTTGTAATATTCCCCTTAGACATATCCATGATCTAAACTATTTCCCACAGGGAAGTAAGTACAAACATTTTTTATTTGGCAAACATATAAACACGTGATTTTTAATCATACAGAAAAAAATAAATAAAGTACATAATTTCCAAAAACCGTAACCTATTAACGTGGCGAATAATGCTGTTCATTTTGTACAGCACATATTTACTTCATAGTTTTACATTAATGAATGATTCATATGGCATTGGATATTAAAGCATATTGCTAATGGAAAGTAAAACAACAGCTGTTTTAAGAAATCAAATGTTTTGATTTAAAAAAATATGTAAACAAACTTACTCCCCATAAGGTTAACATTAGAAATTTAAAACGCTATAAAATGGAAACTAATTGTATTTATGAAAACTGAATATGCCTAAAGCATGACCGGAGCAGAGACGAATCCAAAAAATCAAAGATCATTAAAATCGGTCCAGTCGTTCTCGAGTTATAATGCGTGTAACTAACACGACTTTGTTATATATATTTAGATTCCTCTGTAGTGAGCATGGACTACGAGTTTCTTTTAAATGCAAAACGGGTGTTAATAGAATGAATTTCATATAAGGATATAAGGCTATGACCCCTCCCTTACTCCTCAGAGATTAAAAGAGAACCTCTCACAGTTGCAACCAGGCAAGCAGTACGTTATTCATGTGAAAGTGTTAACAAAGTTTTCATTATTGTCACTATTTGTTAAAACCGTTACGTTAGCTAGTTAGTTACTGATATATGACAATGTATCCACTTCAAAACCTGAAGATCACAAGTTCAACCCCAACCATGTCGTTTTTTCTAACAATAGTTTGCAACAAAGCCAGGGCTTGAGTAATCCTTATCACATTGAAAGTTAAAACGTGAATCACACTTGAATTGAGATTACTAAAAGATAAAATACAAATCATGGCTGTCCAGTATCGTCAATTCGCAAGTATTTATCTTGGAATTTTCCTCTGGAAGTGGAATCCCTCATATTTTCCTAAATAAGAACTCTGTCTAAAAGAGGCGGATAAGCCACTTCAGCCTCAAGTAAATTTTTGTACACCTAATAAATCCTTCTCTTCAGAGCACACTCCTCATCCCATGCAAAAAGAAGGGATATTTCCTACCAATACATCTGTAGAGCCCAGTTTGCCGGTGGGTGGTCGTGATGCACGGGAGCGTATCCTGTGCCACATCCCTGGCCATTTATTTCACTTACAATGCTCCGTGCGACAGCAGGACAGAAGGAGTCGGGAGGGAGAGAAAACGTCTCTATCACTGTGAAACGCAGCACAATAGAAACAATATCGTCAATGAACTCAATTGAGTTCCTAACCTAGAAAAGTAGGTTTAATAACAGGATTATGGAAATCTGGAATCGGGCTGAAATAATGTGACAGGAAATAACTGTAATAATAATTGACTGACTAAATTATTAGTACTAATATCAGTCATATTGCTTTTACATTGGGTTGCTGGAGGAGTTCAGTTCCTCACCATAAACGTTTTACTGGGATGCACAGATTGTGTTGTACTTTTAATCATAAGATTAGAAAAGCAGGCCTATGTATTCTGAAAAATATTTAAATGTCATGGATTTGTATTTTGAATATAACTGAACTATTTTGTAGACTAATTTAGTTAGTCTTGATTTGTCTTTAAGTATAAAATAACAGTTAATAGTTGGTCTTTTAGGAGATAAATCAAGATTGTTTAATACTGTTATGGATTATGGCGTTTACTATGAGACGTCTCAGATAATAAGTTTGAGATTATTTAAAGGGAGTACCTTATCATAAATATATAATTACAATAAATTAAGTCAAAATTATAAATAAAATTATATTAGTGGAATTACTTTATTTACAATAATTATCTTTGGTATATTTTTCTAATTATTGGCAAACCATATATGCGTGATAAATTATTAAAATAATAGCCTTATAATAAAAACAATATTTATTGATTTAACAAGATATTGTATTGTTACAATAATTATAAAAGTATTATAATTAATTTAATATATCAAATCTCACAGTTGTGGTTGTCACGCAGTATATATTCACAGCTATCATATATCCCATAGTATGTGGTTTTTAATGAAACTATAAATAAACATATGCTCAATATTTCTTATTCTTTCAAAAATGTAAACGTTAGAGATTACACCTTTCCTAACTTTGCTAGTTTTTGCCTTGGAATAGCTTTCCGTCAGTAATCAAAACTTTTGAAATGTGTACACTTTTTGTGATAGCTCTGAAAAACCTGCAGTCAAGAAAATGAAATAGAACTAATTCTTAATTTATGGTATAATAGTTGGATTCATGTTGGTGAATAAATTTGAAAAATTGGGTTTTGTTCCTATATTAAATTTTCTTCATACCTTTTTCTCTACTTAGATAACATAGTTTGTGATATTTGTCATTAGGTTAAGTGTAAGAAGGATCACGTAGACCTTACTTGCCTGCATAGATAAAATAATTTTGATTTTAATTTTATTTTCAAAATTTGTAAAAATTAAGAGTCAGTGTCACGGTAGAATTTTCCATTTATACATACATGTAGATGGATACATATTGTATTGCAATGCATGTATTCAAAGACTTGTAAGGTATCGTATAGTGTTTATAATTCAAGGACTCAAGTTTTAGCTAATTATATAAATATACAAAATCTAACACTTGCATATTTTTACGAGAATCTTTTTACAACATGTCACAAAGTGGAGAGAGTGGCCTAAATGTTCTTCAAAAATATTTATAGAACCGACAAGATCATTTAGAGAACGAGATATTAATAGATGGGGATAAAGTTGTCAGAGAAACAATGCAATACAATTCCATTTTGGAATCAATATTAAGTTCTCGCATTATTAGACCAAATGTCAGCGAATGTTTTTGGGCATTATTGTTATTCTATAGTACAGTCTAAGCTAGTATGTGCATGTGTAGTATATGCATCTCAAAAACAACATAGTGTCATTATATATTTATCAGTCTAGGTAACATATATTTAGGCTCGAACGAATGATTTTGTTTCATATTGGAGACCTCATAACGAAAATCTTAAACGCGGATCGATAGACCTATAGAGTATAGATGATAAACAGTAGACTGGAAATAGATTCATTTTCCTGTAGAACACTCTTGCTAATACTAGAAACTACTTTATGAAATACCTTGCATTATTTATTTAATGGACATGAGAAGTCAAAAAATTACTGCCTGCTCCTCAGTGACGAAAGTGATGGAAGTCGAAAGTGAATACGCATTGTTAGGAAGAGGGTCACTATAGGACCTTGAACGATGGTCGTAGAAACAGGTCTTTGTCAGATGTGAATGGGATGTAATATGCTAAGAGTGTAAGGAAAATTGGAGCTGGTTTAGAGAGGCGATGATGATTTTTTTGGCGGAGGGAGTAGAAAATGACTGTTAAAAGTGGTTTATTCATCAGGGATTTTTATTTAAGTTAAATTTAACACTAGAGTTTTATTTTACTGTGAAATCGTTCAAATGTTGTTGATGTTGATAGAGGAGAGAAAATAATACACTTTGCATTAAAAACACTTTGTACGTTAAGTTACATAGATGCATTAGATATTGTGGACGAAACAATTAAATAGTCTGTTGTCATTGATGAAAATGTGGTTATTTTAACTTATAGGTCTATGTTATTTAAATTTTTACTGCGGACATTTTCCATCACGATTTTATGTAAAACAAAAATAGGTCTAATTCAAAAATTTTATTAAAACGGGTAAGCCCGTAAATCTATTTTCTAGCCTTTACAGCCCGTTCATTTTACGTTGCTAATACAATAACATATTAATCTGTGAAATAGCTTTTGTGTAACAAGAGCGCAAACGATGTCGTATCGTAAGAGAGCACTCAGCTGGCGCTCCGTGCTGCCATGTGAACTGAGAACTTAGAGGGTGGCCGTGACAGTTTGCACTCGTATTACACACAAGATTTTTCCCACAATAAAAAAGTCAGTACCTGGGGACCGAGCTTTGCTCGGATAGAGAAAGACATGTACTATATAAGTTAGTTAACAAAATTAAAACACATTTATTACTCAATGTAAATACAGTTTATTTGGTTTAAATAAAACCGATTTATTACATCTTAATTAATATAGCATGAGCGTTTTTTACTAACTAGCATAAACTCTGAACAAAAATTGTAACTTACCCCGGTCGGGGATCGATCGCACTACCTTCCGCACGTGAATCAATTTTTTTATATTAAAACTTAATATTACAAGAAAACCGGAATTTTCCTGGATATCTATCCAAGAACCTATCCTGGACCTATCTAGAACAAATTTTCTTCTCGGAAATTAGTTAATTCCAAAATTTAATGAAAGTCGTTACAGCCTTCTTTGAGATGCTTTGAGGTGGATATATATATATATATATATGTACAAACTTTGCTCGTATTATCTTATTGGATTTAGATTATGTTTGATTTTCCTGTGAGGATAGATGTAAACAACTTTTAGGTTCCCGGTAACCTCAGTTTCATTGCGCAATACCGGAAGTTAGTGTTGTAGGAACGTTGACAGTTTATCATCAGCTGACTGAGCGCATGCTATTGGTATTGCTATTAGTTTCATATAGATTTGGGGCGTTCCGCGCATGTGATTGGCCGGTTACTTATCGTGCGGATACGTTCTGCCAACAGTGCGAAATGTGCCTTTTATCGCGCCGTTGTAGGAAAAAATATGATTGTCCCTAACCTCTGAAACGCCGCCGAGGTTGATAATGCCGTCAGTCAGGCTGTGTCTGCCGCCTTAAATTTAAAAAGTTTAAGGTGACAGTTATAGTTTTTATATATTTAAACTTACTTTGTAATATTTGCTACTTAACTATTGCTAATAAAATACAATATCTGTAGTTTTAACCAAACTTATGTAAAATTTTAAATAAGTAGTCCATATTTATTTGTCTCCTCGTCTCTTTACTCGTAGTATACCCAGGCCTGTTTAGCTATCGCGCGTCCCAGATCAGCTTCCTTTGACGATTATATTCTGTCTCTGCGACAATTATATTCTACGCCTGCTACAATTAAAGCGGCAGTTTGAACGCGCCAGAGCGGCAAAAGCCCGGGAAAGCAGGGCGGCGGGAAAGTGTATTATAACGCGGTGGAAGGCGAAGAGGCCGTCAGTTGAGTGTACGTCGCCCGGGCCTCCGCTGTCCGTCCTCGGTACGTAGGCCTGAACCATATATACATCTGTACATTGCTTTCAATTATAATTCTTTTGTTTAGTTTATGTTTCATAACCCAGAAGAGCCGAAATGGTTCTCGTCTCGAATTCTGTGTGTATTTTCGTTTTTCAAATATAAAATACATTTTTATTTATTCAAATTGTAGTACATTTGTCTTGAAACAAATAAATTAGTAAAGTCTTCAATACGTTTCAGCTTCTCAAAAATTAAAATTCAATACATATTTGAATTGCTACTACTGTATTTCCGGCTGGACTGTGATTTTGAAGTCGGCGTTGTGACATTGTTCTCTGCTTTGAAAGACTTTTCGTTTGATGTAGCCTACATATCAAACTGTGCTTCTCTTAATATTTCCTACTAGCTCCTTGTAGCCCGTTCACCATAGCAGGTTCAGAGTTGGTAACAAAGTTAAAAATTAGTTCGTTGAATTGAAATAGAATTTGCAAAGTTTTACTCCTGTAGCTAATAAATTACCAAATCTATTCAATACTTCTCAGCACCTCAAAAACTTAAGTTCAAACCACTTATATATTAATGTCATTTCAAACTCGGTTGTCGTTTCGACGTCGACTTTGCTCCATTGTACTCTGTTGAAAAAATACCTTTAATTTAATGTAGGGCCTACACATTAAATTATGCTTCTATTTAACATTTCGTACTGACTCCCTGTGGGCCGTCCCTCAACTGAAGTTGATAGTTAACAATAAGCTTTAAAATTGGATTTCAGGTTCTAATTCAATTTGAAAAGTTTCACTCTAGTAGGATAATTAAATAACAAAATTATTAAGCCGTTCCATGACTTTTCACCACCCCTGTAAAATGAAATAATAGAAAGAAATAACAAACAGCTGTTAAAATAAAACCAATGTTATTTGTTTACATTGATAAGTCATTATATTCTTATTTCAAAAATATACTGTATTAAAGTTTTATTTTAACGTATAACAAATTTTGTAAATTAATCTAATTAAGTTGTTCACAATTTTCTCTTTGTATTTATTTGTTTAACATTAAGTATCTTTCCTGTAACGCCTATAAAGGTGATTCTACAGAAATAAATAACCATCGTCCATCAAACTAGGATCAATATTTGTATATTTACATTGATCGTTGATTTTAAATCAATTTCAGAATAGCAATAGTGTTTATTAAAAAGTTATCTTAACGAATAACGATTATCAACGGAGAGCTTTTGCCACACAAAGTAAAATAAAACGCAACTCGATAGCTGTTTAATTTAGTTTCATCTTTATTTTTATGAATAGCTTTATTTAGCGTAACTCTTTAAAGATGTTGTCAAAACCTCAAAAATTTTATACAGTCATTTTTTTAAATTCATGAAATGCTTAATAATGAAGCTGATAACTTATTTTTCTTTGTATTTATTTGTTTATATTTTATCATAAATATCTTTCTTCTTTACAGAAACACAAACACGGGCTTACTGCTAGTACCGTACTTTATAAATCCACCAAAACCAAAACAAATAATAATGAGCATTAAGTTTCAGGACTATACTGGGACAAAACAGTTTTGTGGTGTAAACTGTAGTAAATTTGAAACAGTAATAAGTATTCAAAATTTACTTAGTTATGACTGTAGCAACGTTATACTCGTAGTCGTGGGTTACCGACCAGACTCCGTAGTATGTGTCCTTCGGCCATTAATTCGAATTCGGCCTTCGAAATTTGGCCTTTAATTCGTATTAATAACGTGTGCCGTAACTATCTATTTGGACAATATTATATCATGTCATCCGCTACATGAAGTCTAATTAATCTTGAAATGGTACGTGTCTAGTCTAGATATTGTACCCCTCCCTGTCCCTCCGTGTATTATCACATGATTAATCATATCACAATACCACCTAAGCTATGGAGTGCAAACTTGTTAAGCACGTTAAGTAAAATTACTTATGAATTTACAAGACTGCTAAATAAATTTGTTCAAGACTTCAAAACGGTACATTTTATAAAAACTAAAGAACCAAAAGTTTTAAAGTATTAAATAAAACAATAATAGTGTACTTAATATTTATAAAAAAACTGCTGTGAAATTTCCGTTAAAGTGTTTTCAAATGTTAAAATTCAGTAAACCGAGTATGAATCTATATCTATAAAAGAGGATGTTTGTATATATGTATATCTATATTTGTATGTTTGACGTTTATGCGCTCGGACACCGTTGGGCGATTGGCCATGAAAAATGGTACACATAGATAAAATTTCATGGAGAAGGTTTGTGAATTATCAATTTTATTGTAGCTCAATTGGATTTCTTCCTAGAAGCCCAAAAAGGATCCCATACTGTGGAACCAGAACTTTGTTTACATTATAACTATTTTCCTTTCAACCGCTGCTGATTGCTTTACTATATCTGTTAGTTGAAGATATACTACGCAGATTGAAGCACTTGCATTTGTTTAAATTTTTTTCTTTACATTTTGGTTTTAAGGTTATGCGAGTGACTAAACAGTTTACATTTTGTAATTGTGACCTTTTCTTGCTCATTTTACTACTGTGTTATATTATTTTAGTTTATAATGGTATGGAATTTCACACACACATTCCCTACACCGCCATTATCTTTATTCTAATAACTAAGGACTGCCGACAACAACCACGGGGTCCCCAGCTAGCGAAGCTAGTCTTGTAATATTTTAAGGGACGGTCCCTCGCCTTAGGCCTCAGGACGAAATCTGTGGAGATGCGAAATGACATTGCGTTGAAGAGGTTAAGAAGACTCAGTAAAGCAAACTGCTCGAGACACCGGCCAACACTGTTCAACGTAACATGCCAGCAAGAGTAAAGTTTTACTGCTGAATCAATATAGTAAATGTGTTTATGAGTTAAATTAATTGTCTAAACAATACTAACATTTATTTAATAATTGTTTTAATATTTAAATTTTATTATATGCAAAGTAGAGGATCAAAAGTTGTTGCATATTTATTGTCGAGTCAGTGTGTAGAAGCAACCAACATACTTAAAGACATAACAAAATATAATCCTGATATATTTAACAAACAAGTACAAAGAATCCTTAGCTCAATTACATAGCATCAATTTACAATTAGATAAATTATGGTATATACTAAATTATGAAATGTGTATCATTATTAAAATTTTTTATGCGTAAAATAACATTTACCATAGAACGTATTTGAAATAAATTTAGAATCAATGATCAATGTAAAAAACCAATATTGATTTTAATTCCACAGATAATGATTATTTCTTTCTATTAAATCACTTTTATGGGACACATTTACTATAAAATATGTCTAGTATTGCTAAAAACTGGGTTTTAATGTTAATATTTTATTTATTTTTATAAAAATATATTTTTTTATAAAACCACAAAATCTTCATTCAAACTGATTAATACCTTCAAGAATATGTGTAGAAAATTTCATCGTGATCGACCCAGTAGTGAAAAGATAACAAACATCCCTACTTACACATTTATAATATTAATACGGTTATAATAACGACGTCTATTGGTACTCTTTTTGCCTTTTCAAACCACTCACTTCTTACCACACTATTATCAAAGATAAGTAGGTACATATCCACGATATCTTAAAGCAATTTTTAATTTATTTTTCTACGCCCTTATGCCTCCTAGATTCATTAAAAATCCAAATTTCTCAAAAACTGTTATAAAGATTTTTATTACAATTTATGGTTCATATACAGGTTTTATGACTCAGCGTTAACTAAATAGTTACCTAAAATCAAACTAAACAAAACAGATAAATCAATTCTCAGCTCAATTATTTAGTTTTAGTTTGAAAGTAAATATATGAGATGAAATCAAAAAATGTTTATAACTAGGAAAATTACATTAAGATAATATATGTGTTTATATAGAATATTTTTAAAATTGTTTTAAAATAAATGATCAATGTAAACAAACTAACGATAAACTTATTAATTTCACAGATCGGTATTTATTTTTGTTTTATCTCTTTGATAGATCCCAAAACTGTTACTAATGCCCCGTTTCCATTACAACAAAACTCTCTGCGACATGTCGCGGCACATGTGCCCGGGACAAAAATGTCGCAGCCGACTGCGCGACAAAACATGTGCCCGCGACTTGTGCCCGGAGAATGGAAACGGCCTGCGACTTGTGCCCGGGACTTGCGCATGCGCAGACCACTGTTTACATCCTCCAGACAGCAAAATCTAACCTCTCTGTCTCAGATTCCAACGTGTGTTTCGCGTGGATCAGTGTGTGTTTTGTTTTGTGTGGTTCTTCCCTGTTTATTTGTACGTATTATCACTGTAATACGCCTTTTTTTCTTGAGTTCACGGTATGCACCCGCGATAACCACAAAGGCGGAGGCAGCTACGACCTTTTCCATGTTTGTACACAATAAACGCACCTGCTCAGCAAAGTGTCGAACAGGGACTGAGTATTCCCCCCCAACATCTGTCTCAAGGAAATGGAAACAGTAAAACAAAACCGTGCGACATGTGCCGGGGACATGTGCCCGGCACAAGTCCCCGCGACTTGTAGGAATGGAAACGTACCTTAAACTCGCTCAAAACTGGAGTTTAAGAGATATTCTCTTTATTTGATTATTGACGCTAATTTTGGAAGGAGAGATTGTGGGTTTGTTGACAAAAAAAGAAAGTAAACAAAAATGTTCTCAAAAAGGTATAGAATAGTAAAAATAAGTTTCATCAGTGTGCTTGCTAGTTCAGAGGTACAAAATGAAAGACAATATACAGGCTGACAGTATAAGATGTAAAAAATTATCATAATTCTGAGCAATGTAAGACAAATTATAATTTTATTTTATATAGGTTATTTTCAGAGAAAAGTGTTCTATTTTTTAGTTTGATCTTGATCAACACTTACACTTTGAATGTTTATATTCTCAATGAAGGAAGTGTTAACAAAGTAATCACTGATAACTTCATACTAAAACCCCGTACAGATACTGCGAATTTAAAATCAATTTATAAAAATTTATATATGATTTTTTGTTAAAATAATTTTTGTTTTTAAATTAAAATAAAAGATATTTTTCTTTAAACATATAAAAATAAAAATTTTAAAATTTAAACAAAAAACGTCCATAAATAAGAGTTTGCCTATTATATAATAACATGAAAAAGTATGCAGGTTTGCTGTGATAAACACATAAACAACACAATAACAACCACATAACAAATATCAATTTTACAAAAATGTTAATATAATGAAAAATAATTTTGCCTACTCCATAAATTACATGATAAAATACAATACTTTTTAAATCTATACTCAATAAATAACAAAAAACAAAAAATTTGATCAAAGCTATCAATGTGATATACTTAGATTTTTAAAAATACATAAAAAAAAAAAACATTTTGTATCAAAAATATTTGCCATATGTTGACAAGTACATAGGTATATTTCCATTGATCGAAAATGAATATCGTTAAACATATTTTTTTTTCCAATTTTATAAAATATATACATATTATAAAAATAAAATGTATTTCTCTCAGTGTATAACATCCGTAAGACAATACGTAACATATAAATCGTAAAAAATAAGTTGATCAGATTTTAGGATTCAAATTGTGGCTTCGATGATCCTGTAGAATTTTTAGTTTGTTTAACATAGTATAATATTATGGAGTAGTTAGTAAAATGTTTTCTTTTATTATAGCCACTTTGATTTAGATTGCACACTTTATTTGAATTGTTTATATCGAGGTTGGAAAACACGGAACTACGTGATTATGAGAATTAAATTACTACTTTGTGCAGGCTATTAAAACCTCTTCGTAGATCAAAGGTAGTTTTGATTGAGTTTTTATTAAAACCGTTTATATGATGTTTATTTAGGCCTTATATATGTTACATTTTGTTGTTAAAAATAATACTAAATTAAAGTTATAATATTTCAATTTTTAATAATATTATTCATAACAATAATAATTTAAACAACACAAACTTGATAAGGGCAGAGTGGGACATTATATAGACGGATAGCTTGACCTCGTGTATTGCTGGGAGCCTGGTGTCATAAATACCCCATTCTCACGGAGGACGTCAACCGTATCACATGCCATTGTTGTCTCCTACATCAACATCACTGACTACTCACACCCATTGCCTCATCTGCGATCATATCATCTTGTGAATACTTAGCGATCGAATATGATTGAAATGTCGGTTTTGAATGCATCTTTAGTTTGCTACCGATATTAATTTGAATATTAAAAAAGTGAATGATTTTTCTCCACTAATAACCCCGTCACAGTAGACCTGCGTACTCAGCGAATTTCCAAATCATAACAATATATAACAGGTTTGATCAATTTCCATAATAAATAAGTAAGTGCCTATTATCCAGAAGTTTAACACGGGAAGGAGTATGCAGATTTGATGCTTTGAGGAACGCTGAAAGTAGGCATTTTAACAATAAAACATCTTTGAAACATTTTTGATCATATACCAATTTTTATAAATCTCTGTCCATAAATAAATGAGTTTGCCTATTCTCCATAAGATTGACATGATAAAAGAGTATGCAGGTTAGATGTAAACACATAAACATAAACACATAGTAAACACATAAACTATGATTTTTAAGCATAAATGCATGGATCTCAACCACTGATATTTAGCTTTACTAAATATCAACTTTCATAAAAAATATGGAAATAAAAAAACATTTTGCCATTTCTGAACACGTAGAATACGTACATATGTTTTTACAAATATGTTGTGTACCAATTATGTTGACAACAAAGTTCAACATAGCTATTATTTTGTGAAAATCAGGTGACGAGTAAAATATACTACTGCATATGTTAACATTGTTAAGATACGTCATAAAGATGAGCGGGACAGTTGATCAAGGTGCACAGCTGTTGGTAAGGGTTCCTCCGATCCGTCGTAGAGACGATCCGGATAGTTGATCACGGTGCACAGCTATTGGTAAGGGTTCCTCCGATCCGTCGTAGAGACGATCCGGATAGTTGATCAAGGTGCACAGCTGTTGGTAAGGGTTCCTCCGATCCGTCGTAGAGACGATCCGGATAGTTGATCAAAGGTGCACAGCTGTTGGTAAGGGTTCCTCCGATCCGTCGTAGAGACGATCCGGATAGTTGATCAAGGTGCACAGCTGTTGGTAAGGGTTCCTCCGATCCGTCGTAGAGACGATCCGGATAGTTGATCAAGGTGCACAGCTGTTGGTAAGGGTTCCTCCGATCCGTCGTAGAGACGATCCGGATAGTTGATCAAGGTGCACAGCTGTTGGTAAGGGTTCCTCCGATCCGTCGTAGAGACGATCCGGATAGTTGATCAAGGTGCACAGCTGTTGGTAAGGGTTCCTCCGATCCGTCGTAGAGACGATCCGGATAGTTGATCAAGGTGCACAGCTGTTGGTAAGGGTTCCTCCGATCCGTCGTAGAGACGATCCGGATAGTTGATCACGGTGCACAGCTATTGGTAAGGGTTCCTCCGATCCGTCGTAGAGACGATCCGGATAGTTGATCAAAGGTGCACAGCTGTTGGTAAGGGTTCCTCCGATCCGTCGTAGAGACGATCCGGATAGTTGATCACGGTGCACAGCTGTTGGTAAGGGCTCCTCCAGTCCGTTGTAAGGATGATCCGGGCAGTTGATCACGGTGCACAGCTATTGGTAAGGGTTCCTCCGATCCGTCGTAGAGACGATCCGGATAGTTGATCACGGTGCACAGCTATTGGTAAGGGTTCCTCCGATCCGTCGTAGAGACGATCCGGATAGTTGATCACGGTGCACAGCTGTTGGTAAGGGTTCCTCCGATCCGTCGTAGAGACGATCCGGATAGTTGATCAAGGTGCACAGCTGTTGGTAAGGGTTCCTCCGATCCGTCGTAGAGACGATCCGGATAGTTGATCACGGTGCACAGCTGTTGGCAAGGGTTCCTCCAGTCCGTGTTGTAAGGATGATCCGAACAGTTGATCAAGGTACACAGCTGTTGGTAAGGGTTCCTCCAGTCCGTGTTGTAAGGATGATCCGGGCAGTTGATCACGGTGCACAGCTGTTGGTAAGGGCTCCTCCAGTCCGTTGTAAGGATGATCCGGGCAGTTGATCACGGTGCACAGCTGTTGGTAAGGGCTCCTCCAGTCCGTTGTAAGCATGATCGGATAGTTGATCAAAAGGCCCAGCCGTTGGTAAGGGTTCCTCCGATCTTTCGTAGGGGTCATAGGGACAGTTTATCAAGGTGCAAAGTTGTTAGTAAAGATCCTCAATTACAAAGTTAACTAAATCGCTTAAAGATTCATTGAAATCTTTACTGCAGCATACTATTTTAGGATAGTACACAGTAAAATGCTATTTGAGAATGTTCGCCTTTCAACCAGGACAGTCCGCGGCCAAGAGAGCCGCTAATTGACGTGATCTTGTCCTGCGTGTTCAGGCACCCGCTGTTTAATGTCGATGCCTCGAGTCCCTTGGCACGCTAAATATCTCTACATTCCTGAATCAAGAATTCGCCTGTTTTCTAGTTAAATTCCTACAGTGACCTTAAAGCTCCATCACTTAAGTCACATTTTTCATAAGAAAATTATTGCTTGTGCGTGCGAGATAAACTGGAAATATGTTACACACCGTTCCGTTCACTACTCTTTAGTTGGTTTTTGTAAATAGGCTATTATTAAACGAAGACGCTGGAAGAATTGCCAGATAGCGTTCATCTGTAAAAAGACCACATTACGTATCAGCCTTGATCATTTATTCATACTTGTCCTAATTTTAGCTTGATTTATATATATAAATATATATGAAAATAATAAGAATAACTTTAGACAGCTTCAGAAAATTAACATCTCGGTTTCGTTTTCGCTACACAAAGTACAGCATGAGGTAAAACAGTCAGGTATCAGATAGCATATTGCTAGTATTAGGAAGTGTGATCGACTGAATTGAACAATCAACAATAGATTGCAAAAACGTTCCGAAATATTGACAGCAGAAGTAGTCAAATATGTCAAGGAGAAATCTCTCCGATGCCTTGAGATAAATAGTTTCGTTCGTTTTCGTTGAAAATCCCCACACACATAAAATAGAATAAATCTTCGTAGTATGATGGATCATTGTGGATTCAGTGTAACTTACTCGTATTTAGCCCATTGCTTGCGTGTCAAGTTTCAAATAAATATGTACAATAATGACATTATTTAGTTAAGGTAGTTCACTATTTTACAAAGACGATACATCAAATTAACATTATAATTTGATGTATCGTTGAGGTTTTGACATCAACGGAGGTAAAGTCAGCAGGCGTGATGAAATTGAACTTGCAATAGTGATATAAATGGTTTAACTCGTCATTTAAATCACACCCAAAAGCTTTGTTACTCTACACTACTCTACTTACAAGAATCACGTTTCAAAAAGATTAAATCAAGTAGATTTATCAGCTACCATCTTACTTATCTTACACTGGGACAAACAAATCAAAAAAAGTAAAAATGGGGTTTTCAAAAAATAACAAACATTCGCTGGAAATGACGCACAATGACGTTAACTGTCAACTGGTTATAATAAAGCATCACAAAATCAGCTTTTAAGAAAATATTCACATTATTGGTGTATGCATATGATCAATATGCATCACGTATTTTCCTCTTAAGCTTAACATATACAAAACTGTACAGACCAGTGGGGCTTAGCCCTAAGGTTAAATACAAAAGTGAATATACCTATACCCCACTCAGCGCAGAGACGAATCCAAAAATCCAAAGATCATTAAAATCGGTTCAGCCGTTCTCGAGTTTTAAATGGTGTAACTAGAACGACTTTCTCATAAATGTAGATAAAATTTAAAAACAATTATTTTTGATTTAACTTATACGAAGTAGCTTCTTGTCAAGGCTTGAAAATAAAAATTGAATATTTCGAGAAACAAGTCGCCTACTGACTATTATGAATATCTTATTAGACATTTTTAACGGTATGCTGTCTCATCATATTCAATTTTTTATTATATACCTCTTTTTACCATATTGTTCACATTTATCTGATCACCCATTGTTGTATTCAAATTAACATTCACGCACCATTTTGGTCATAACCGGACCGATTCATTGTTTTATACACGAACTTTATCAGTGCGATATTACAGTCCTCTATATTCAATTGTCCCGGTTATTCGTCACTTCAAACGAAACCGCCAAGGACGCCATCACGCATCACGCCATCTCTATTCATTCATTCACTCGCACTGTTCTAAGTCCTCTCGTTCAAGCTCTCAACTTAACATCGTCTACTCCTCTGCTCAGGTTATGTCAATGTTTTAATGAGAAATTAGTCACACAGAATCACAAGACATCGACGTAAGTTATTATTTATTTAACATCAGAAGATTAGTAAACTTGAAATTGAAGCCTGATTTTTTACCTTTCCCTCCTATTATTATCAACTACCATTGTAATGAAGTATTTTTCTTACTTTGCTTAGTCAGCAACTTGTAATATTGTTAATAACCTAACAGTACAAAACGAGGTTTTCAACAGGGGAGAATAGTTGTAAAGTACAATTTAAACAATTGAATATGACGAAATAGTATGCATTTTTAATTATTTTATACTACATCAGACATAATTCACAAAGAGACAATTTAAATAATGTGATATTTATTTTGTCATGTTTAACGAAAGGACGAAAGGAGAAGTGGTTCGCTGTAGTGGTTGAGATGTCGCCGAACGTGACGGTCGTGGACCGACAGTCACGGTCACGGCCGGTTGGTAAACACGACCGTCGGACCGCGCCATCGTTGCCTTTCACAAACTAAAGAAATAGTCACAAATCGTTGTACCCAGTCGCGGCAGACCTGCGTACTCAGGCAGTTTCTAAATCAATGATATGAAATAATATTATATGACAAGTTTTAGCATCATTATTATTTATAATCATTATTTATCAGCATTATTAACCTGTCGATAAAGAAGAGAGTTATCATATTCTCCAAAAGATTAACGTGGGAAAGAATATACAGGTGTGCTGCTGTGAGGACTACTGAAGTAGGCATTTTTACCATATACAATTTATATTGTGACCTTAAATGTTGGAATACAAATCTCTCTTGTGTTCACAGATACATACAAATATATACATACACACACACACCTTAAAACAAAAAAGTAACAAGGTCCCGGGCTTAGATCTTGCCATGAAACCTACGGTAATAGCTTAATCGCTATAGGTTTACAAGTATAAACTATTTTTTACTGACCTTAATAAGCCAAAATAAACTCATTACAACAGCTTGCTCGTTGTAGACGGAGTTCAAGTTCTCCCTGCTTCGTATAGCCTATACTATGAGTTGGGAACCTTCCTCGTACTTTAGCAATTGTGCTTTTTGTAGGCTAGTGTTACAGCATGGTGGTGCTAGCATTTACTAGTAGTAATTCCAGTTTAGACCATTAATTTATAGTTTTCTTGGACGAGTTTCGTGAACTAGATTTCTATCGATCCTATATGGATGTTTCACTGCCACTATACTACAGTTGTCCGTTTCCCATTTTATATGTTTATAATATTAGTTGTTGTTTGGTTGTATGTTTTGTGAACGTAAACGACAACCGGCGGATGACCGGGATTAGTCTGTGGGTCCAACATCACCTAAATTCGGCCTCCCATTCGCGCTGCCAATGGTAAAAGCTGCGACCTCACTCTTCGAGCGATAGCCTCTCTGCCCGTCTCGGTACCGCGGCTATGTTTCTCCTGTCTGTCTCTGTCTCTCTGTCTCGGTCCCCGAACCAGTGGTAATGGTACCACTTGTTCGGGGACCGTGCGGTAGGCAGAAGCGACGGAAAGCCGGTTACGATAGACACGTCGTTCCATGACATGTGCCCAGACCTCAGCTCCGTACAGAAGAACCGACTGCACGAAAGAAATCAACAAGCGTCGCTTGCAGGGACGCAGGCCACCGATGTTGGGCATCGGCCTGCTCAGGGCTGCGATTGCCTTTGGTGGCTTTGTCAGCACCTTCACCTGCTCACCGAAATACAGCTTGTTGTCAATCATGACTCCAAGGTGTTTAGCAGCAGGTTTGGTTTCGAGATTTTTGTCTCCTATCTGCAGAGGAAACACGGTTGGAAATCTTCTTTTCGTTAGAACAACTATCTCTGTCTTGCTAATCGCTGGTGAAAGACCGTGAGCTTACATCCACCCATTGACTCTGGCCATAAACAAAGATTGAGTTTAGCCTGCTCGACGGTTCTTGCTGCTACTAAGGCAGGGACATCAACGGCGTAGCCAACGAGAAAACTTTCGCCTGGCATCTCGACCCTCAAAATCTGTCTGGATATGTCTTACATATCCAGAGATCGGGCCCCAAAATCGAACCATGTGAGGCTCCGGAAGTGATGGATACTCGCCGCTGGTCTTCGTACAACAGCACGCAACCCGTCAGTTACAACTCAATGACTCACAGGGGGTAGGGAGGTGCGTGGAACGTGTGCTCAAGCACCCACAGCATATAGCTCCAACCGGCGGAGGTAAAAGCGTTCTTTACGCGGAGGGTAACGAGGAAACCGGCGCGACCGGTGATTGTGGTCCTCCGCCCTCAGCGCTGCCTGAACTACCTCCTGGATGGCGTCCATGGTGGAATGACCGGATCGGAATTAATGCTGTTGCGGCGACAAATCACCCGCAGAGACGATTGCTTGGCTTGGTCAGTCTAACACGGACGAGCTTCTCCATGACTTTACCCACGGTGTTAAACATACACAGGGAGCGAAAGGAAGATGGAGTCCCCGGTACGGCCTTAGCCTTGGGGATCAAGACAGGGCGAGCTGTTTTCCATGTAGAATGGACGCCGTCAGATAAACATGCTTTGAACATGTCTAAGAGAAGTCTTGGATTTATCTCTGGGACGAGCTTAAGAATCTCCGAGGGGTTGCCATCAGGGCCAGGTGCTCTTCTAGTGCAGAGGGATCGGGACAGCGGTGGTAAGTTCCTCTTCCCTGAGAGCAGGAAAGGCATCGATATCTCCGAAATCTCCAGCGGCTCGCATGGCAGACATGGCCTGCGGGAATCACAGGCCATGCTTTTGAAGATCTCAACGAAATCTTCAAAAGAACATTTGTCTTAACTACTGACGTTCCCGCGTCGAGGCAGAGGAGCCGAGTCGGTGTCTGGATTCCATCCCTCGGAAAGAACCTTAAATATAATGGCCTGGTGGTCACTGGCAGAACAGTCCTCACAGTCTTGCCAGTCGGCGATCCGGTGGGCAATCCCTTCAGAAGCGAAAGAGATGTCCGGGATCGTCTCTCCATATCTTGGATGACAGAAATTAAAAACGCCACCCGTGTTGAGGATTTCGAGGCCCAACCTGGCAGCCATGTCAATGACGTACCGGCCTCGAGTGTTGGTCTTAGAAGAACCCCACTCCACCGCTCGGGAATTGTGCCGCCAACTATGACATCAACGGTGGTCTTCATGATCTCATCCTCAAGGGAATCTATCTTTCAGCGAAAATCCGCGATCGGTTGATTTAGTGTGAGGTAACAGGAAAATAAGACGAGACCCGCACCTCACCCAGACGAAACCATTTCCCGAGCCAGTTACCAGGACAGGTACCTTTCCGATGTCAAGAATCCAAATTGCTGCAGTGCCAGACAGATCTGAGAGCCTCTGTGGAAAGTGACGGTTCTGATATTGTTCATTGAGCTGCAGTATATCAGATCCTCGTTTAGCATCAGCAAACTGGTACAGCAGATCGTTTGCTGTTCTGCTTCTCTGCATGTTCAATTGAAGAGCTCTTCTCATTTTTTCTTGGATCTCAGTTTTTTTAAAGCGCTTGTTTGTACGGCTCACAGGGGTTAGACCCAGCGGAATGCCTCGCTTGCTCGCCCCAAGCCGGCTTCTGTGCAGAGGACACAAGACTCAGTAGCCGTGCACGTACTAGCCCTATGGTCCTGGCCACCGCACTTGTAGCATATGCTGCTCTTGTCAGGACCACTGCAGCGATTGGCTCATAACCAAAGCCCAGGCATTTAAAATACCTGGTGGCCGAGAGCTTTTCGAGTACACGATTCCTGACCAACCCAATATTGAGATGGCCTTCGGTCAGAAGTTGCGCCGCATCCTTCGCATCCATCGTAACGATAGCCATCTGATAGGTTATGTTAACAATCAATCACATGTAAATAAATAGGACAGTATACATGAAACCCGTATTTGGATAGGCTACTTCCTTTATATACGTATATCAAATTAAGTATAATGAAACTAAATGGGATGATATGAAAGGTTCTAATTTGCTATAAGTTCAGTCAACAATAAAAATTTAGAAATCATCTAGTGACGACTGTGTATTTTACTCATACACACACTCGCACGTGTAACACTGGTTTGACAAAATCAAAGCAGTTCCAAGTTCAAGGAACTAGGTCTGAGTAAAACCAGCACAATCTAGTTAAAAGAACCAAGTGAAAACCTTTAGAGTTCGGAGGCGATTTTTTATGCCTATAATCCCTATATCAGTCACACATTTTATGATATAAGTTTTTATTTTAATTTTAAACTTAGCTATTTTTTGCGATAGCGTTTACAACTAAAACAACAAAATACCATACAAAAGTAAATATGATTTACAGTATTTTCCAAATTAGAAACATTGAATCATTTCACGTTAGATAATAGCCCGCGGTTTTGGGCGAATGGATGGTTTCATTAGACTAGGAGTCCGGTTCTCAGCTGTTTACTGAACTACTTGTTAACTTTGTACTGACAGGCAGGATGCTGAAAAGGAGGAGAGGAAGCAGGAGATGTGGAACGATCAGTTTCCCTTCGCTTCACTTTCGGTCACGGCCCAGATCTTCTCTCTCACTCTCTCCCACTGTCAAGGCCTCCAACAACAATTTCCCTCTTGGTCCATTATGATCAGTAAACTCTTATTGTCGTTTCTATTCTGTTGTGAGTATGAAATCGGTTCCCGAGTTATCGCATGTCTTTGGTTCACAAAGATAAATGTACTTGCAAATTTGACTGTACTAAAATATGGTACATTCTATACAACGATGTGTAATTTGTTAGTTAAAGGTACATATCACATAACAACTCCTAGTAAGTTTACGACGAGAACGCAAATATTAAAATAATTGCGAAAATAGTACATTGTTCAGTTACGGTAAGCCTAAACGGAATAAAATTAAATTAATTACCTATTTAATTTTGGCAACGTTAGGCTTAAATAATTTGTAATGTTGTTTTTGACAGTATACGTGAATAAAATAAGAGTCTGTGGACAAAACTTACAACATGGGAACTTTAGGCTATTTTTAAGTGTCATAAACTAGGAACCACAAAATGGGACTTAACTCAAATTATGTATATCCGTCTGTCTGTTTGTAGCATTAAAGGGGGCATTGTTCGTTCGTCTCCTCAGTAAAAAAATAGACACCCATTTAAAATTAAACATTTTCATATTAAGTTGCTAGAGGAGGTTGTATATTTCAAACTGATTATAAGGATGTGATTGTCACGATATATGTCGTCAAACTAGTGAGATTGAAGAATTTCTATAGGGATCTTACAAAAGAAAGTGGAAGCCTTGAGGCTTAGGCTCAGTCTTAACACGGGCGACGGGAGTGACGCGAGACTCGCGAGCCGAGCGACCAAATCCTTTAGTGCCATCATGCTCTCACAAGAATAATGCTTAGCTCGTAAAATATACAGAAATTAATGATACTATGAAATGAATGAACTCATTAAATAATTAGTGATATTAATGGTTGACCTTGTTTTAACCATTAACACATACGTAGAAAGATTAAACGAAATGGGAAAAATTACTTTACTTGTTAAAAATAAAGTTAATATGCTAGTTTGGTCCAAATACGTTTATTCATCAGCAAGTACGGATGTTTCTGCACAGCTTCTGTTACTTCTTCAACAGACATGATACAAGAGTTGCAGCAGAAACACAATAAATGATGCACTCATAATTTATTGTCCACATGTCTAGTAGAAATACTGAGTTGTTGGAAGTCTTTCAAAGTTATCAATTACTGTAAACAGGTTCGTCTTTGTCCACCCGACTAAACGAACTATAGGTACGGTAACCTTATTATAGCCTCATACAGTCGTAGTTCAACATATGGTAGGCTACTTACCTAGCTGGGTGGCTTACCGGTAGTGGTTACAGTACCCGTCTTCCAAACTGAAGGTCGCTCTGTATCAAATGACGCAAGGGTCAACTCTGGACCTGGTTGTCACTTAATTATTAAGCTATTAATTAACTATGCCTCCCAACACCAGACAGCTATTATGTAGTAAATAGGAGGTTTGAACCGATCCCTGTGAAAACGTTTAAAAAAGCCGAAATGCGTATAACAACGCAAAATATAACTGCGCAGTATGGGACTATAGAAATCCCATCCTGGTCTCCTGGGCGTCATTATCGTCTGGACTCTTTTTACTTATTATACTCATGCAATATATTGTTCAGGTGATCGATCATTGTTATCTTGGAGTATAGGTACCTTATTCTTTGCATAAAACTTCTGACCAGGTTGAGCATAATCTCGGCTTGGAAAGAGACTCAAGGTTCTTTTTCTTGGTAGAAATATTAAAGTAAACAACTAAGGGCACAGGATTAAGATGAAGAGGCCAACCCTACCGCTAAATAGTACCGTAACTGGGAGCTCAGGTTCCTCCACTCTATATCAGTATTCTGATCAGTCTGTTCCTCAAGGAAACAAACGAATTTCAAACTTTTTGTATCTGGTTTTGGTGGCTGCATTATTTTCTATCGGTTGTAGTTAGAAGCTGAGTTTTTCTAATGTATCATCCTGTGTTTTTCTGGAATTCTCTTCAGCAGCCTAGGATGGACTCAAGACCTCACAGACCAAAGGATTTCCATCCTCTGATTATTAAAGAAAGTTCTTCAGTTCCAAAAGAATTCCAAAAACAGGATATATGGATGGGACTAGGGTACTCTTAGTCGTCAGCCCTCGTAAAGTTGAAGTCAAGGAAAATTAGCAAAAAGTATTGAGTTAAATGTCAGTTATTAATGTAGATGGTAAAGTTTATGAAAGAATGCAAAAAATATAGTTTTAACATAATTATTTGTATATTATAAACTAATTGTTTTGTTCTAGGCTCCTGAAAGCCAGACTAGCATGACGTCAACAACTCCCGAGATACAAAAAATTTGAAGTGACTCTAGTAAAATGCATACTGTGTCTGCGGTTTTTGTGGCTGTTCTGAAGATCACGACATGTGTTTCATTCCAGTTCTTATCTTACTCGGCAGACCGTGCACCAGGAACATTCGGAACTTACCGGTCTCATGAACAGTCACAGGAGAATACCATCGTAATAAGAAGTAAGGCATATAACATCACGAACAATAACGAATCTGAGCACGAAACCTCACATCTGAAAAAAAATATGCATGTACAAAAACTAGAAGATTCTGATGAAAATCTTACAGAACCTAAATTACCACAATACGCCATTGACTGTGGTGACGATCAAACCTGTTTAGAAGCTCATGGAATGGATGTTCCAACTTTCAAGCCATATACACAAGAAGAGCTAGAAAAATTCCTCTATCAGTATGCTGCAAGTCACACAAAGTCTCAAGAAACAGATGAGGAGTCTGCCTCTAACAAACTAGCAAATTTGTACATGGATGAAGAAGAAGCAGTAATAAATGTTTTGGAATCAAATCCCAAGAGTAATAACGACCAAGATAAGTCAAAATCAGCATCTTGGCATATGTTACAGTCTCAGAAACACAACCATCCTTATGACGATCACAAGGGTTGGGTTACCCTTGAACCTGTTCCCTGGGCTCAAAGTCAAATACAAAAGTGGGAGCCTAATGCAAAACCACAGATACCTTCCTGGGACCCTCCCCATAATCGCCCCTCAAGTCACTGGGACGCCTCGGGATCCGCATCGTCACCTGAGTACCCTGCAGAGAGGCCATGGAGCAAACCTTCCTACGAGTACAAACCTCCTAGACCACATTGGTCCCGACCTAGTGACTTCCCTGAGAGACCACCCCCTGGATGGGGCGGGAACCCTGATATCATCACAGATAACCGTCCTGGATACTTCCCTGGAAACCACCCCAGTCAGCGACCTTGGTACGACCAGGAGCCTTACAGCTCCAACCGACCCTCTCAGGTATTTTATAATAATTTATTTAACCCACAAGTAATCAAATACCCTGCCATCTTACTATTTTTTTACAGTTCAATTTCAAATCATAACTGCTGAAACAAATTAATATTGTAACTAAGCTATATATGTAAAATTAGAAAATTTGTTTCAACAATTCACATACAAAATTCCCATAAGATTAATACGCTAAATATTTATGATATTATAAAAAGGTTTGAAACAAAGTAACAATAATAATGAATTCTATTTTTAAATACCTGATGACTTCTAAAGGCCAAGTATGAAGCGTATATAAAGGGAAAAAAATTAATGTAGCTTTTTGTGGCAATGGTGAATGCATAAAAATAATGACTTATGAAATTCAAATGACAGAGATAATGGTATATAGATCTACAAATAATTATTTTTTTATATTCTGTACATGTTCTGTTTATATTAGATGATCAGTCTTTATTGCCAGCAAGTCCCATTCATGAGGCACCACGCAATGCACAATCAGCGCAATATTATTATTATGCTGATTGTGCATTTCATTGATATTATTGACCGTTTATTCTTAACGGTCATTCATCAAGACCTTCTTTTTAGGTGTATGAACAGAGACCGATACACAATCTACACCCACAAACCCATCCAGCAGAAGGCGATGGACAGTGGGTTCTTCTGTCAAGCACCAAAGGATATTCGCTCCCCCACCGCAATCGAGGAGGGCATCAACGAGCCCTGACATTAGACGCAAAGGGCCCGGCAGGTACATAATAAAAATCAGATAATGTTTAGGGATTGCATTTGTATCTTAGCTAGGGATATTCTCTCCCCTGCAGCAACCTAGGATAATATCAACGAGCCCACATTTTAAACGCAATGGGTCCGGCAGGGTCATATTAGACAGTTCAGGGATTGCATTTGCACCTTAGCTACGGATATTCACTCCTCCACCGCAACCGAGGACAACATCGACGGGCCCTCACTTTCAACGCAAAGGGTCCGGCAGGGTTGTATTATATAGTTCAGGGATTGTATTTGTACCTCAGCTAGGGATATTCTCTCCCCCACCGCAACCGAGGACAACATCAGCTAACCTCACTTTCCACGCAAAGGTCAAAGTTACGTCATATATATGTGTGTGTGAGTGTTTAAACTGGATGACTCTAGTATAAATGATACGATTGATAGCAAATTAAGTAGAGATGTGTAATCCTACATTTATTCATATTTTATTTATTTATTCAAACCATCACATCACATCATACAATGATTGGAGAGTGTTAAATCTACAATTAAACAAATAAAGTTTTAATTAAATATAAAGAAAAGGGTGTTGCTGTTTTATAATCATGAAATGTGAGATTCTAAAAATTCATCAACTGAATAAAAAGCCTTCTCCTGTAACCACTCTTTTAACTCAATTTTGAATGTTGTAAACAATTCAATATTTTTATGGTTAAATATATAATTTACTAGCTAACCCGAACTTCATACCGATAATAATAAACATTTGAATTTTAATCGTAAAACATCACAAAAATTACAAATCACAATCACAAAAATTCCCTGTGAGAAAATTTATGAAGAGAAAAATGTAATTCAGTAATTACATACCATTGATTACTTACTATTTTATGCTTGTTTCTTTGGCTTGCTCAATGGTTCAAATAAAAGCAGCTGCTGTTTATATCTTAAAAGTTAAGATACATGTTGGAATCCGAAACAAAATTATTTCTCCTTTAGATTAACATGGGAACTTTGAAGGCGTATAGGGTAGAGATTAATGGGAAAATCGTCACAAAAACTATTAGACTTTCCTATTTTAGATCTAAAGAACCAGTATACCAAATTTCAGCCTTCTAGGTAATTGGTAAGTGGGAGAATTAGTGATGAATGAGTGAGTGAGAGCTTTGAATGTTATATATACAGATTATCATATAGTTAAGATCTAATATTGTATGCTAAAAAATCCATGGATAATAAATTTGTTGTAACTTCCTTATTTAACCTATGACTAAACAAGTTAGATTGAATCATTACAATTAATTTGTAAATCAAAAGAAATTCACTTGGTATGCTGATACAGAGGTATTTTTATTTAATTTTCAAATAACTGTGGTTTAACTTTTCAATTTAAAACCAAAACATTAGTATATCCTAATTTATTTTTACACAACCGTGAAATTGAGGGATTAGTGGTGAATGAGTGAGTGAGTATTTTTCCTTTGCATATTTTATTAGAGTCACTTTATCAATTTCAGCATCAATGTCGTCCCACCGCACAGTTCGACTAACAGTGTTGCCAGCAGATAATTCTACAAACACAACACTATCTCACGGTGGACTTCTAGAGGTTGAAAGTACTTTTCAGACAGTGGAAGAGGCTCAGAGGGAGCATGCAGCCAAAATGCTCCGCTTGAAAACTCTGACCCCTGAGAAGACTAAGGTGACTTCTGATGTCTATTGATAATATATTTTTCAATAAATTAATCTAGTGTAATTAGAAATATTCATGCAATTTACAACATGAAGCGCCGAAACAAATACTTAAATACTTTACAGGAAGCATAATAAAAAAAATAATTGCTTTTATTACTGAGCGTTTCTCAGTTAACAACTGCTTTACAGAACAACAAATGACAAATGTAATAAAACAATACATGAAAATACAACTCATATACAACTCCCAAACAATAAAACACATATACAACAATGAAAATACAACAATAAAAATTATTCTAACAATAAAAAGGAAAATTTTTCAACTAATAAAAACCATAACATCTAAAAAAACAGTTATGCAGGTCTTGATAATTCTAAAATCTGTTATTTTTAAGTTTTGGCTGCATAAGTTTTAAGTTTAGAGGGGAAGTCATTGTACAACTTTGGGCCGAAGTATGATAAACTTCCCCTTCCCATTTCAAGTCTGACTTTTGGGAAGTGAAGGAGCCCTCCATGGCGGGTACTACATTGTGAAACCTCCTCTCAAAAGGAGAGCCGCTCACAAGGTTCATGACCCTACAAACGGCATCCACCACCAAAATCCCAGAAGCATCTCTGAATGGAGGGACATGATCAAAACATTTCAAGCAGAGCATAAAACGAATAGCAGAGTTTTTCAGCTTTTGAATTCTGCTCATGACTTCTCCGGAAATGCTGTTTCCAAAGACTGGGAAACAATAAGTGAAGACCGACAGGACTAGTGACTGCTGAGCAGACTCTGGGAGCAAGCTTTTAAACCTGTACAGTACCCTCATCCTACCCAATGCTCGCTGAGAAGCGTGTGTGACATGGTCCGAAAAAGTAAGGTTGCTATCAAACACCACACCCAGAGTTTTTACCTCATCACAGACATCCAACATTTTACCCCCGAGCTTAACATTAACTCCATTGTCGTTGAGGGACTGTATTAGGTCTTGTGGCGCTGAATGTAACACAGTACACTTGCCTATGCTAAGTTTTAGCCTATTCGCTTTTGACCAGCCTATGACTTTTCCAAGGTTAATTGTTTGAATTGCCATGTCATAGGACAAGTACAACTGTGAGTCATCTGCATACAAATAAATTGTGCAATGTTGTACACAGCTTGACATAGACTATCAGCTATATATAAATCGTATAATGTAAACCCAAGGCAGCTGCCTTGAGGAATGCATTGACATTTAACAATTGAGGTTGACCTCTAACTGTATCACCTGGAGTCTGAGTAGGACCATATCCATTTGAGACAATTATTGTCAAAACCATAGTAGTTCATTTTAGCCAAAAGCATATCATGGTTCATTGAATCAAAGGCTTTAGAGAAGTCAAGCATCACAAGGTGATGGAAGGGTAGGTGTTACATCTACCCTTGTCTTTAGCATTGGTACGTATTGTCTTATTTAGCATAACAAATTCCTTAAAAACATACTAAATGAATTTAATTGCAAAAACCACAATGTGGAGGAGAGTACTAACCTAAATAAATGAATAAATGCATAAATAAGTAAGGACATTATGATAACATTTACGAGTAAATGGTGATTATAAATTATATTGTATTCTTTATTCTGGATTGCTTTGGTCCTCCTTAGTGGGTAAATTTGGGAGTTCATTTTCCAGTTATTGGCTATGCGATTAATTATATATTTTATTTAGTTTGGCGACAGTAAGGCTATATTTAAGTCCTTTCTTAGTTAGTAAAACAAAGTATTAAAAATTCAGTTTACACAGCAGTTAGCTTGTCTTTAGCAAGGGTTTAAGGGGTAAGGGTTTAGACTTAGTATTAAGAAAAATTTATTTATGACTAAATATTTACCTAAAATCAAAATAAGTAAAAAACTTATCATAGTGATAAATAGACTATAATAATCACTTTTCAATGCCATTTACATTGTCGATCGCCACTTGGAGAGTTAAATTGGAACTGCATTATTTTTTCAGATATCTAAAGTTTAGTGGATGGTAGTGTAAAATTTGGTGTTAGAGGAATGCTTACAAAACTATTTTACTTGCTAAAATGGTCAGAACAAATTTACATATTTCTTGTGTTAATATCAATACAATTGCAGGCTATTTTTTAACTATTGTTGATTTTTCAAATCATCATTTTCAGAGTGTTTGTGATACTTAATTTTGGTTCCGATTGTTTGCCGTTGTAATTTTTACATGCATACACAGCACAAGAAGGCATTGAACCACTTTAAATGAGACTGTAAATACCAAAAATTGCATAAAATATAACATTTACAAAAAAAAAACATGGTGCGTTGATATTGAAATGAGATGTCTTCAGATTTGCATCTGTAGTGGCATCATAACAATTAATTTGGAATAGCTCACCTATCTCTTTCTTTCCACCATGAGCTATAATAGTGAGCTCTGTTGTCTGTTATTCAGGCGGATTCTCCGTCCTCGACGACCTCAGCCAACCGCAGATCGGTGGATGAGATCCAGGTGTTCTCCGCATCGCCGTCCTCGTCCCAGAGCAAGACAGCAGTCCTGGCAGCAGTTGGGGCTGGGATGATACCAGCCACCATGGCCATGCTTCTGCCCATGGTGCTGGGACGGAGGAGGAGGAGTCTACCTGATCAAGTACAAACCCGACTGGATAACATGCTCCACAGGGAAATCTATTAGCTTTATTATATATGTATAGGCTATTAACTATTTATAAAAGGTAAATTGTGATCGTGATTGTATGACTTCATGTAAATTTTATGTGTGCATTGTAAATTATACTTCATATGCAGAATGTAGTTCAGCTCTGCTACAAAAACCATATGTTGCTGAGAAGAACTAATCCTCAAAAAGTATTGACGTATGATACTTCATGAATATCTCAATTTACGGCTTGTTCCTTTCTAGTAACCGGAGATTGAAGTAGAACCACATAAAATACAGAACACAGCAGTGGTATTGTTCATAATTTCTTGATTACTGGTTGCAATCTATTTTAGTTTTAGATTAGTTCAATGAAGGAAAATAGAGATTATGATTTTAATAGAATAGTTATTTGTTTATTTATTTATAAAATATGTACAATACTGTTAGATACTTTCATATAGGCCTATGTTTATTGACTGAATAAGTTAACTTAGAGTAAACTGGTTAGTTAATGAGAATAACAGTGTTACAATGATTAATTAATAGTTATAGAATTATTTTTGATAAAATATTGTTTTTATTGCATAGATTAGGCTACATATTTTATAGTGTATTAGCAGTTTTATTTTTAAGATGGTTATCGTAAAATTTTGTTTCAATAAAGAATAATACAAATATTTGATTCTGTATGTAAAAAGTTTTTATTATTAAAGAATACTTTAAACTAGTGTCTACATTTTATTTTAATTGTGTTATTGATTTCCCGCAGTTAGTTAGTGACATTGAATCAAATTCCTAACTAATAAAGGTATAATTATAATAATAAGGAAGTAATGTCTAACCCTCTAACTCAAAATTCAAAGGGAATCTAATTAACTTTGAAATAAAAAAGTTTGAATTATCAGGGGTTTGAATCATAGAAGTTAGTGTTATTAAATTTTGAATGGTAGAAGTTCAATTCATAAATTTTAATTGCAGGAATAAAATTCGAACTATACTTTTACTCCTTAGAACCTCTTCTCTAAAAAGCCACAAGAGAATAAAATAAATAGGGTAGCACACCAAAAAACTGAACTTTTGCAACACAATAGTTATAACCATTGATATTTATATTATTATGGCTATAACTAAGCAAAGCAAACAATGTCACTGACGATTCACACCTGGAGTAATTGTGGATTCATACTAGTTTATATTTCGACTGGCCTGTTTTTGATTAATTACATAGAATTTAAGAGGCTTATGTCAATTGATATCAAATTGTTGAGGTTAACTTTGAATTTTAGAAGTCGAGTTCTGAATTAAAGGAACGTAATTTTTATTCTAGAGGCTCATGTACAACTAAATTCAAATTTTAGAGGCTACATTAAGCGTTAAAAAATACTTAGAATTATCTGAATATTCTGATTTTTTTTAATATTAGAGGTTTCCTCATGGGAACAGACAACATCTAAAAATTGTAGAGGTTTTATAATTATCAAAGTTTAAATTAGTCATGTTCTAGTGTAGTAACAATTTGCTTATTCTTAGTAAGAATAACTTGGGGAATGAGAAAGTAGATTTCCTGCTGCGAGGAACAAAAAAAAACAATATTTTGCATTATTAGATATATTCTATATGAATTATACAAGTTTTATCACAATTAATTTTCACTGTTACCCCATAAGTTTAACATTGGGGCTCCATAATGAAATGTACTGTTTTTACCAGTTTCTATGACCCAGTAACCAATTGACGGTTTAGTGTAGTAACTGGAAATTGAGTGGCTAGTTTTTAGACTATTATTATTTTATTCAGTAGTTTTTATGATGTCTAGATCTAGAGAAATAGATCGTTGTTTGGACCTAGATGATGTAAGGCTATTATCAAATGAGAGTGAGTGAACTTCGCCCACGCTCTGTATAAAAATACCATAGCAGGGTCTAGCGGCCTTAAATCACAATCGCCTTAGAGAGTTAACAGTAAATATATATAATATATATATATGTGTGTGTGTGTGTGTGTGTGTGTGTGTGTGTGTGTGTGTGTCTGTGAACACGATAACTCTCGTAAAAATGGTCCGATCGAGACCAAATTTGGTAGAAACGTGTATTCCTACAATTGCTCGGACGAGCTCGTAATCCAGACATATCAGTCAATTGGAACAGGTAGTTTGGGAGGGAGGGATTTGTACCCCTAAAATGGGTTTTTTGCGTTTTTTTAATCATTAGAATCAGCTCAAAAAACTACACAATTTAGTTCCTTAATGTTTTTCTCTATCTCTAACGGTTACCGAAATATTAAAAAATCTAAACACAGTACATTGTATTTAGGGGCTCCAATGCTAATCTTATGGAGGATAAGGAAAAATTAATATTTCCCTTACCAATCAATAGTTTTGGATGAAAATTTGTATTGAACTTCATGTGGTTGGGATCGATACGTTTATGCTAAAAAATCATAGTTTATGTGTTCCTCACAGGAGCAAACCTGCATACTCTTTCCTATGTTAATCTTATGGAGAATAGGCAGACTCCTTTATTTATGTCCGGATAATGATATATGGTCAGAGGTCAGATTAAAAAAAGTTTGTGGTAAAAATGCCTACTTTTACTGTTCCTCAACGCAGCAAACCCGCATACTCTTTCCCATGTTAATGTTACAGAGAATAAGCAAATATTCTAATTTATCAACAGGTATTGATTCATCAATCTTGTCACATACTTGTACTATTATTGTCATATTATTGATTTGGAAATTCGCTGAGTACGCAGGTCTGCTATGACGTGGGTATTTTTGTTTATAATAAACTCATTCAACTTGAACATAATATAGTGCCAACCAATTAATGTTGAGTGACCTAAAATTTATGATGACATGCCTGTAGTCAGGTTTCAAGAATATATAGATCAACTAATATATAATAATTTTATATATTACTAGTGTTACCCGTCGCGCCATGCTGCAATGTACCAAACAGATTAATTAGGTTTAGGTTCGCTAGCAAATATAAAACGTAGTATAGTTATTATTACCTTTCTGAATTTTTGGCCTATCCAGGTATTAAAAAATTTGTAAGAAATGAGTATATTGATATGGACTTGACATTAAAACATATGAAAAATCGAGACAGACTATTTATCATCTTACACCAAAAAACCTTTGATAATTTTACAGCCCGGTAAATACACTCTTGCACGTACATGCATACACGCACACACATACAAAATCAAATATTAGATAATATTCGGGGGTTCAGATAAAAATAGCTGCTGTTTAATACCTTAATTAACACAACATATGTTGGAATAAAATAAATTATTTCCCCATAAGATTAACATAGGAACTTTGAAGGCGTGTAGGATAGATTTATGGGAAAATCGTCACAAAAGCTATTAAAATTTCCTATTTTAGACCTAAAGAACCAGTATACCAAATTTCAGCCTCCTAGGTAATCGGGAAGTGGGAGATATATATATATATATTTCATTTTATTTCACACTAATAAAATGTAATGCAAGGGTACTATGGTATTCATTTACAAAATAATAATAATAGTAGCCCTAATAGTGAACATTCATAAAACAAAAAAATATATATATATTTTACTGTTTATTTCATCAAACAGGACTACTAATATTATTATATTGTTATTAATATTATTATTATATTATACTTGGTTGAATTATTTCAATATAATATATATATTTGATTATGTAATTCACAACTAAGGGCTGCTAATAATATAGTTATTAGTAAATTAATTGAACTTGTATCGTAATTATGTGTCGTGTATCATGTAAAAAATTAAATGTTTAAAAGTTGCTCAAGTTCAATTAATTTACTAATAACTATATATATTTATCTTCTTGTTTAAGGTAAGGAGGGCTACTATTGTAATTGTTACTAATGTAAAAAACATTTAAAAACACAGTACCCTTTTTTTATTTCAATTTCAATAAAATTTCAATAAAAAAGGGTACTGTGTTTTTAAATGTTTTTTACATTAGTAACAAATATATATAATATATATATATATACTAGCAGTAAGCCCGTCCTTTGTACGGGTTGTAGGATTCAGTTTAAAGAAAAAAGATCATTAGACCAAAATGTAATCCTGAAATCCGAAACAAATCAATACAAATAAAATAAATTAATACCCAGCTTTATTATTTAGCATTACTTTACGATTAAATAAATTAGAACATTTATACCATTATTATAATTAGTTATACGTTAATATAACTTTTTAATATAGTTTGATTTCGAAATGGGTTTAAAATCAATGACCAATATAAACTAACTAATATTTGATGAATTGATTTGACAGCTGTTTGTTTTTATTTCTATTAAATCTATTAAACTATTATTCAAAAACTGATAAAACTCAATATCGCGTGTGGTTTTTTAAACATATTTAGTTCGGCGATTTCCGGTGTTACAAAACCTTCGGAATGTGATATGAAATAAGTTTCATTTAATCTCTTCATACGGCGTAAAATATTTGGAGCGCCACAGACAATTAACATAATCTTTTCGGGTAAAAATCAATGACCAATATAAACTAACTAATATTTGATGAATTGATTTGACAGCTGTTTGTTTTTATTTCTATTAAATCTTTCAACTACAAAGACAGCTGATTATTACAAGTAGGTTATTCATTGAAAACTGAATCAAAACTCGAGTAATATCGCGTAAAAGTGGGTTTTTAAACACTCATTATTTACTTTTCAAGGGGTGGCGGGCGATTTCCGGTGTTTACAAACCTTCTCTGGAATGTAGAGAATACATGAAATAAGTTTCATTGTAATAATTTCTCTCGTTTTTTCGGAGAAGACGGCGTAAAATGCCTCCTGGAGCGCCACAGACAAAAATTGAGATAAGACGGGTTTCGGCTTCTCTAACGCAGGAAAGTAAAAATAGCTAAAAATTAATAATTCTGAGCAATGTACAGACAAAACTCTAATTTTATTTATATAGAAGATATATATATATATGTCCAATTTTGGAAAATATAGGATGAACGAATGGTACAGATACATTTTTCATTTTAATGATAAAAATATATTTGCAAACCCAACATTACATTAATTAATATAATAATATAATATCAACAGTGAAAATATATGGTGTGGGTGTAAAATACATTTGACACCCATTAATTAAGTCACTATGGGCAAGGCCTTTGGCTGGACTAAAGAATGATCAAAATTGCAAACAAATAAATCAAAACATGAAGTATCTTTATTGTTGTTAAAAAATGTTTGTATTTACTTCCCTGTGGGGAAATATGTTAGATCATGGATAAGTTTAAATGAATTGTTTTCAATTTATCTGAACAGCTGTTCATTCTTATGTTAAAAGTAAAAGTGTTAAAATGAAACTTTTTCAAAAACGGCTCCAACGATTTTGATGAAAATTATATCATTTATGGTCCATTGGTAAGCAAAATGACACACACACATTTTCAAATCATCGGGGTTTTAAAGTTATGGGCTTTTAAATGTAAAAAAAATATTTTTTTATATTTTTCCGCAGAAACAATACAGTAAAAGTATAATTTGACTACCAGCATTGAATACGGCTTAAAAAATAAACAAATTAGTATTTTTAATCATTAGTATATGACTAACAGTTCCAAAGAAAAGTTAAATTTAATTTCCTCAGTACATTTAATTGTTCAGTACACTGTAGTGTACACTACATTTGATTAACTCCGTACATTGTTTGAAAATTTTATTCTTATGGAGAATAGTTAAAAACCAATTTCTTCCTTATTTCACGACCGTTTTCCATGAAAATTGGACAGAAGCGTTATGTCACATCACTCAAAAAAATAACTAAAAAGCTTAGTATTAGGGGGTGGAGGGGTATTCCCCCCATGAAATTCTAACAATCAATTTATTCTTGTTTCTTTTGTTATTTTCATAAATTGGATGATTATGTTTGAAACAAAAAATATTAAAATTAAAATAATTAAACAATATTTAAATAAAAATGAAAGAATATATCATTTGATCAAAGATTTTGTTTAAAATGACTGAAGGGAGGAAGTACAGGCCAATCCACTGATACCATTTATTTCATTTGTAAATGAATGTGATAAATTATGAAAAATTTATTTGGAGAATCTTTTGGAAACTGATTATATACTGAGCTAATATATGAAAATGAAGGGATGTGTTGAATATATTTGATCCTACAACTCATAAGAAATATTTGAGGGTAGTTTTGAAGTCTATTGTAACCTCTTAACTAGCATTATGGTTTTTTGTAACTTAATATATTCCGGGCTTTGTCCTTGTGCTGTGTCAAAGTTAATCTGGTAAGTGTCATGGTTTGTAATTTGATTAAGATTTCTTTACAATCTAATGGATAGTCATGGCTTGAGGTATTTTTTTAAGATTATCTATCTTATCCAGCACTTCCATTTGATTCCCCCTCAGAAAAAGCAAAATTTCAAAAAGAAACTTAACAACTATTTTTTATGTAACAAAAAATATGCAGAGGAAAGTAAATTTCAAATGAAATGTAAACGCCATTGACAGCTAGACTAGGTTTTTAATATTTAGACTCGAAAGAGACTTGTATGAATTTCCAGTGGTAGTCAGCCAAACCATTGCCAAGCTGCAGGGGTCAAATAGTTTGCTGAGACGATCACCAGGGCAGTGTAGCTCCATCATGCTGGATGAATGCTCCGTTATTCTTTTCACTGAGGCCAAGAACCACTTTTATTAGACCTTGGACACTCTGTGTTGGCGAGATAAGAGCGTTGGGACCACCCATGTCTGTCTGCACCCAGCCTGGGTGGAGCACAAGCACTCCGATACCATCTGACGACACCTCCTTGCAAATGGTGCGGGTGGCCATGTCCAAGGCAGCCTAGAAAAATCCATCGTTGACTAAAAAACAATATTCTGTTGTTAAGATTTTTTTTATTTTACCCAATTTCCCTTTAGGTAAATAAACTTTTATCATGGGCAGCACAGTAAAAGTTAAGTCTATGTCTATGTTATTTTTTTATTTTCAGGGTCTTTCCATAATTCATCATCATTGGAGTTTTTTCCATTTTGGGGTAAAAATTCTCGTATTTTAGATATAAGTTATCTTTGTAATTTTGATTTTTTTAACTGTTAGTATTTTTAGTTAGAAACAATTCAAATTTAGTTAGACATCAAGAAGGCAAATGAATTTGAGACAGTGCTATTCTAGTACTCCTGTTGACGACAATTGATGATGTATTAGCTGCCACTGTAAAAGTGGCTGTTACTTTATTTTTTCTTTGCCTCACCTTGCTCTCCCTGTAGCCCCAGTATCCCCCACCATAAGGGCCCTCGTTGCTCTTCACAGACCCCAGCACTGAGGACATGTACAGCAGAGCGGCCCTGTGTATGCTGATGCCTCCGTTACTGGCTGACACCTGAGCAGCTCTCTTTATCAGAGGGAGCAGAGCCTATGAATAAGTTAAGCAGTTTTAGTTAATCAGTCAAGTGATTCAACACTACATCTTAATAAAACATCTGCAATTCAATTTCTAAATTGAGAATTTAATTTAATTTAAATCTTACCCTTTGGAGGACCAACTGACGATATTTTATCAGTAGGATTATTAGCAATTAATGCTGCATTTATAATAAAATATTTACATCGGGCATTATTTTTTATTGTATCCAAAGGACTTTAAATGTTCTAGTTCCTACTTGAACCTCTGGGTATTTTTTTGCTTTTACTGAGAATAGCTGTTAGCTGAATAGCTGTAGAATAACATGTTCTTTGGTTTTTCTTTCTGCTCCTAATTTAGTTTATAAACAAATGCAGACTACAATTTCTGTGGTAGTGAGTATATAATTATTATTAAAGTTAAGTAAATTTTATTCTATTCTATATTATTTGTAACAAATACCCTTATAGTGTCGCGACCTTGATCAGCTGTTTAGCTGTAAAGTGCCAAGCTATTCTGATCAGAATTGTAAGCTCTTAGTATAAATATCATAAAAACATTCATTTATGATCAAAAACTCTTGATTTTTTGTTTTTCTTATGGAATACCATTGTCAGTTATTACTATCTAGAAGTAAACATATAACTGGGTACAATCATTACAAGATATTTCATTTAGAAGCAAGAACCTATTGTTGTATGGTAAAATATCAAAAGTTGACAAATTGCCTATGACTTATGTAAAGAACATTTTTCAGAATTAAATATTTTAACACTTCCCTTTAAGTACATCCTCTGCAATCTTATTAAGTCATAAGTCATAAGTCATCTTTATTCGTTCAAATTACGTATATAAATAACATATAAATTATATTTGAACACGTCATAAATAAATAATACAATGATATATTAAAACAAAATAAATACATATAATAAATTATTTAACATAAAATATCTAACAAAATATCAGTGAGAGGTCACCCAACATCACTTATCAGATAGGGACACAATTCCAGGAAGTGTTATTTAACTTTTTTTTTGAATTTTTTAATATTGTTAATTTTTCTTATTTGGAGGGGCAGTTTGTTATATATTTTGAGGCAAGTATAATAGTGTCCCCTTTCATATTTTGCTGTTAAGTGATTTGTCACTGACAGCATGCCCCTTGATCTTGTTGGGTACTGATGAAAGTGTCCGTTAGTCACAAAAACCGACTAGTTCTGTTTGACAAAAACACAGACTTCGTATCCAACAAGACCGGCGAAAGTTAAAATTTTGAAATTCCTAAAAAGTGGGCGGCAAGAGTCCGTTCTTCTTAAACCTTCCATCACCCTCAGACACCATTTTTGAAGAACAAAAACCCTACGGAAATTTTGAATACTCGAGAAACCCCAGAATATAACACCGTATCTAAGAATTGACTCTACATGTGAAAAATGAACTACACGGAGGATCTCGACACTGCAAACCTTAGCAAGACGGCCAAGGGCATAACACATTGGCTTTATTCTATTGCAAACGTGGTCCACGTGGGAGCACCAGGTTAATCCACTGTCAACGTGCATTCCAAGAAATTTATGAGATGTGACTTCAACAATTTTATTATTGTGTAATGTTATTTCGTCAGAAATTTTTTTATTTTTTCCACATGAAAAATCAATGAAGTTAGTTTTGCTTATATTTAATTTCAAGTTATTTAACGTAAACCATAAGTTAAATTTTGAAAGTTGATCAATGACATCAGAAAGGACTTGCTCTCCAGTTTCACGAGAAAATCCCAAAGAGCAGTCATCAGCAAACATAACTAAGTCAGACTTTTTTTGAAAAATCAGGAAGGTCATTTATGTATAGTAAAAATAAAACGGGACCAAGAATTGAACCTTGAGGAACACCTTTGGCAACAGGCCTACTTTCAGAGAATATTGGATTTTCAGTATTATTCAAACAAATGATTTGTTGTCTACGGGATAGATATGACTTAAACAAATTTAAAGCATGACCTCTTACTCCATACCATTCAAGCTTTTGGACAAGAACATGATGATTTACGGTGTCGAAGGCTTTACTCAAATCACAAAAAATTCCAAGAGTACAAAGTCTTTGGTCTAAAGATTCTGTGATGTTGTTTAGAAAGTTAAATACTGCGCTGACTGTGGATTTTCCTTGGCGAAATCCATGCTGCTTTAGAGAAATGACATTATTCAATTCAAGGAAATTTACTAGTTTTTTACAAATTATGGCCTCAATAATCTTTGAAAAGGATGGAAGAATTGAAATTGGTCGGTAATTTTCAGGAAGGCTCGCATTACCAGACTTGAATATTGGAAGAACTTTACTAATTTTGGAAATATGAGGGAAAGTGGCAGTCTTGATAATAGTGTTGCAAATATGGGTAAAAACTCCGCTTACTCCATTAAAACATTTTTTCAAAAGAAAACAAGGAATTTCGTCAATGCCGGCAGCTCTAGTACCCTTTAGTCCTTTTACTATTTCCTCCACCTCCGAGACTGTCACTTCCGACAAAAAAATGCTGCGTGTAACTGGAGTGGTGTGTGAAAAACAGTATTGTGAGGGGCCGCCATCAGTGACTGGGATGGATGCCAATTCGGTAAAATATTTATTGAAATAGTTTGCAATATTTTTTCCCCTTATTTCTATTTTTCCGTCAATTTCCAATTTAAGATTTTTATTTTGAGGCTTAGTTTGTTTCAGTGATGTGTTTTCATTTACAATATTCCAAATTGATTTAGTGCGGTTTTCAGAGTTTATGATGGTATAATCATAAAAAGACATTTTTGCCTCATTTAATTTTGACTTGTATCGATTAATTTCATTTTCTATATGCTTACTCAAGGGTTCAGATCTGGGGAAAGATTTTAAAAACTATGTAATTATTTTGCATTTTAAGGTCTGAAGAAATCCATTTTTGAGTTTGCTTTTTTCTGATATTAATTTTTTTGTTTTAATCGGAAAAGCTGTTTCAAAATAGTATTTAAAAGTTTCCATGAACTTTACACACATTTCATCAACATTATTACTCTCAAAAACGTTGCACCAGTTTTCTCCCAAGAGATAATCTTGAAATAAATTAATTTCGGTTTCGCCAAAGTATCGCTTTTTTATCACTCTACTTTGGCTAAAATTGGTAGAAATGTTTGGAGAGAATTTCATGAATTGGGCCCTATGATCAGAGAAGGGTAATTCTAAATTGTCTGCATTTATTAAATTTGAAAGAGAAAAGTTGCTTAATATATTATCTACAACGTTATTGCCCCTCGTTGGTTTATTAATCTGAATACTGTATCTAAAGACTTCAATAAGATCGCACAGAGATATTGTGTCCCTATCAGACTTGTTCTGAAACTGAACATTAAAATCTCCACATATGACAGTTTTAAATTTAGATTCCTGAAAAAAACTTAACATTTCATACATCACATTTAAAAATATTTTGAAGTCTCCGCTGGGTGGCCTGTACAGAACAACTACATTTGTGTTGATATTTGAAAATGAAACGCCAGAGCATTCAATATGCATTTCAGTCGAAAGATTTTTAACGTAGTCAATTTCTTTAGCTTCAAAACATACCTTCGAAAAAACTGCAACCCCCCCATGAATATGTGACTGCCTATTAACAAATGAAACTAGATTGTATCCCTTAAAAAAAGTTAAATCAACATTATCATTATTCAGCCAGGTTTCTGAAACACAAACAATATCTGGATTGTGCTCATCTAAAAAAACATTAATTTGATTCAACTTGTTTGAAATACTTTGAGCATTAAAATGAACTAAATTTACTACTATATTTTCTTTTTTAGTTTTTTTCCTACAATTAGCATTTGTAACATTCAATTTCTTTCTAAAAAAACAGAATTAGAGCTTACATTATATGGGGTACTGTGCACGTTTCCAGGGTTACCTGTTGACAATAATATGGAATCGGGTGAGATTGGAGTCAGGGGTGGAAAGTCCGTTATACAGCTGAGCAGTGGCGGTGACGTGCCGTGGCAGCGATGTGGCGGTGGAGGGGCGTCGTGCCTTGTCGTCTGCTGCGACCGTGGTGGAGTGGCGTGCACTGTCGTCTGCTGCGGCCAGTCAGCTGGAGTCTGCATCTGTGAAGTTGCGCTCGTATTATCGTTGTCAGGGTTGACTTCGATGGCTGAGGCGTCTGACATGGCTCTGGCAAGGCCACTCTTAGCTGGTTCAGTAGACGTTACGGTCTTTGTTTTTTTCGGGGTTTTCACCAGCTTGATAATAGCTTCGGCTATCACTCTCTTTCCTGACTTATTGTAATGAAGGCCGTGCTGGGTGAAGTGCCCTCTGTGTAGGCAATTATTGGTTTCAACACACATCACTCGCTGTCTTCCTTTGTACGTAGCTATCTTGTTAGCCAGTATTTGATTAGCGTACCAAATGTCATTATTTAGATGAGGCTGGTCGTAGCGGTACGGGACGGTGTGGATGATGGTGTTTGTCTCAACGTCCATAGACAACAAGCTGTCAATAGCCTGCAGCACTGTCAATGGACCAACTTCGTCAGGTCCGAAGTCATTTGTTCCTGCCAGGATAATCACATGGTCTCCTTTTTTAAGTCTCCCGATCTGCGGTCGTCCCTCTTCCACAACTGTCTTCAATTTCGCCCCTGGTTTGGATAGCACATATACCTCATATTCGGCATCAAGATCACGCAAATATGTATGCAGGTGTTTTCCTTGGCTGTCTGATAGCACAATAATTTTGCTCTTTATTTCCTTTTGGTTGGAGATATTGGTCGGTTGGGGAGGATCTGCTGCATCGGCTTCTCTCGAAGGTGTGGCAGATGGTACGACATGCACCTCGGCGACTACCTCAATAGATTGGAAGGATATCGAGGTTGGTGAAGGTGGATTGACACTTTGCAGAGGAAGGAAACGGTTTTTAGTTTCAATGACTGGCTCTTTTGTTTTTAAATCACTAGGCTTTACTGGATGCTTTGGCTTATTAAACCCATTAATAGATTTTTTATGCAATTTCAACAGTTTTATTTCCAAGTCTTTTTCTTCTATTATGTTTTCCAGTTTTTTACAGTCAGTTTCCAAGACAGAAATGATGCATTTTTTGTTTTGCAGTTCCTCTTTGAGTTTATTTTCATTTTCGACTATGCCCTGAATTTTAGATTTAAGATAATTTATTTCACTTTCTTGCCTTTCTTCGCTACAAAGGGATTCCTCTAGAACCGCTCTCCTCGATTCCTTTTCACGCTCTAAAGTTGACCTCAGTAAATCAATTTCTGCTCCAAGATCGGTAAGCGATTTTTTCAAATCCTCATTGACCCTGAGGCTCGAATCCCAACTACTAAGAAGTACCGTTAATTCTGGAATAAGTTCAATAATAGCATCGTTTGAGTACTTATTAGCAGTGATATTTAATACGCTATGGATACGAATTTCTGCATCAATCACTTCATCATTTAGGAGATCGTCTTTTAAGTTGTTAAAATCGTCACTAGCAGTCCGCAGCAGATTACCACGCGTTTTACGAGTCAGCATGATTGAATTGGTGTGAATGTGAAAGGGTAAGTGAGAAAAAGTTGATTAGACAGTGGTCAGATAAGACCGTTGGTGAGAGAGACAGATGTAACGAATGTCCAGAGTGCAGTCGACCCGACCCCTCTTATCAGATCTGATAACAACCAATTACCTGGCAAAGCTGCATACTTTTCATGTTAATATATCACTTTTCTTCACCTTTTGTCAAAATTATTTAACACATGATAAATTTACTATCATGAGTCAATTCACTAAATGAAGGAGAATTAAAACCTCTAAAACTTTTATGGAAAAAACACTTTATAGAGACCAAAATAAAGATTTAACGAGGAGCACATTCACCACTGAACTTCACCATGTGGGTCTTCCCCCACCCTTTCATAACTAACATATTCATAACTAACTTATCTAAATCTATTAACTTATCATAACTAACTAATCATAATTAACTAAGTAATTAACTATAACTTAACTAATAATAATTAAAGTGTTAATTATTAAAATTAAGATGAATTTTAATAATTAACTCTAACTTATCATAATTATCTATTAAAAACTAACTTTCCACAATTTTAGCCCCATTCACAGCTATACAATACCAGACACAAACAGGATCTAGTAACTCCACAAATCTGCCTCTCAAAAACACAAAATTGCCACCTGAACCTTTATATATATTTTTAATAAACTGCCTATTTATGTCAGAGAGCTTCCCTTGGCTAAGTTTAAGAACAAAATTTAAAAATATTTAAATACGAGGGTTGTCCGTAAAGTAAGGTTCCAGTGATTTTTCACAGTGAAAAACATGTTTATTTGCATAAAATTGTACATATTCAGAAAGTTCAGACTTTTCCCTATTTTTCTATGTAGTCGCCACCGAGGTCAATGCATTTTTGCATGCGGAGTACCAGCTTTTGAATGCCCGAGTCAAGGAAGTCTGCCGCCAAGCCGCGCAGATAGCTGAGAACCGCTTCTTTCAGCTCTTCTCGGCCGCCGAAATGCGTTCCACCCAGGTGCCTCTTCATATCAGAGAAGAGGTGGTAATCGCTGGGGGCTACGTCCAGGCTGTAGGGTGGGTGTTTGACGATACCCAATCCAAATTTAGCGATGAGTTTGTTGTTAACGTTAGCGGTGTGTGGTCGAGCATTATCCTGATGCAAACGCACCCCCTTGGACATAATGCCCCTCCTCTTGTCTTGAATGGCACTGCAAAGTTTTTGCAGAGTCTCAAAATAGTGGGCAGCGTTGATTGTTTCACCAGTGGGCAAGAATTCGCACAATACGCATTTCCTGTCCCAAAAGACGATTGCCATGACTTTGCCGGCACTTTGCATTTGCTTGAAGTTTCGGCAACTCTGGGTGTTTCCATTGTTTAGACTGTTTAGACTTTAGTTTCCGGTGTGAGGTACTGCACCCATATCTCGTCTCCGGTGACAATGGAGTCTAGGAATTTTTCGCCAGAAGTTTCAAGGTCCTGAAGAAATTTTTGGGCTGCTTTGATGTGTTGCCGTTTGTGGTCTTCTGTCAACATTCTTGGCACCCATCTCGCACAAACCTTGGCATACCCTAAGTACTCATAAAAATCTAGTCAATACAGGTTTTACTGGCATCAGGGATCATTTCGGAAAGCTCACAAACAGTCACTCTTCGATCTGGAAGCATCGCTGCTTCCACTTTTGCAATGGTTTCGTCAGATACAGATGGACGTCTGGAATGCTCCTCGTCATGGAGGTTGGTATGCTTGTTCTTGAACTCCCTGTGCCATTTGTGCACATGTTGTATGCTCATACACTTTTCTCCATATATTTCGCACAGCTGGGAATGAATTTCCCCAGGCGGAAGGTTTTTGGCAGTCAAAAAACGAATCACTGAGCGCAGCTCACACCAGGCGGGCGAAGGAATGGGGAGCTCCATCTTGTACGGCTGCCAGGCCAAGTCTGAGCGCCGCAGACACTTCGTAGGGGTGGGGATTTGGAGTGGGGGAACCCAGGTACACAACAAATCCTGTGCCAATTTATCACTGATGGGACATTGTCGAGTCGTTGTTTTCGGTTTGTTATTGCTTGCTTGTTTCTGCTTTTCCGCTTCAATACTCATTTCTTGTGCGTGTCTATCACTCGTGATAGACACCGGTGTCGGTATCGTCTATCATTGAGCGATATCGTACCATAACAGGTACGTTATAGTAACAGGTACATAGTAGTTTTATCCTTTGTTGGAATTAAAAAAAAATCCTTATTTGCTTTATTCCGTGTATTCTACAGCAGAGGTATGTGGATATCCGAAAAGTTTGACCAGAGGCAGATATCCGATCCGAACAAGTATGCGGCAAAGTCTGATAAATATTCGAACTTTCGAATAGACAGTATAAAATGAACATTAAAGCTGAAAGATAAAAACAAAACTATTAAATTTTTGTCTTCCTTGTAATTAACAAGTAAGTATGATTTTTAACTAATACCTTTTTGAAAAAAATTTTACATTAAAATTTGATTTAGGAGTATTTATTTCAAATTTTTATGTATGATACTAAAAACTCAGTAAAGAAATAACTTATTATTTATTTAATAATGTAATATTTTTTAAAGTAAATATAAACCTGAGTCTATAACGAACCTGGGTGAGCATGACAGGGGCGACAGTGTTTGCTGTGAACTGTGCCGTGAGACATTCTACAGTGACATTGTCCAGCTTACCCTCCCTGTCCAGCAGAATACCAGCATTGTTGAACAGCACATTCAGACCCTGTTCACCCACAATCCCATCCACACTCTTAACAAACTCCTTGAATGACTCAAACTTGGTAACATCTAAAACATAAATCATGTGAATTTATACGGAATATATACAACAAATCTCATTGAAAATAAATACAATTTCAACTATCTCCAAATGCAACAGGGTCACCAACTTTATACTTAAAACTGAAATGGCGACGACCGAGGTAGGTATTTTAAGCCAAGTATGAATGAGAAATGAGTGTAGTATGATTGTGGCGTGGTCTTGTAGTATTATTATTATAATTATAATATTTTATTTATTGATCATTCACTTATTAGGGCTACTAATATAATTACGAAATAAATAATGCTGTACCCTTTTTTTAATTTTAATTATTCTGATACAAATTTCAGGAATTACTCCATTGCCATAGTGTTTATTTATCCTTAAAAGGGATCCACCAAATCGCACGAGACCAAAACCGTGCGAGGGCCTTTTTCTCGTTATTCCTCCATGTTTTCTTTCTGAAAATACATTGTTGCTAACCTATAGAAATCAAGAAGGTGGGGAAAATAAATAAAATTTATTTAAGAATATTTTTATTGGCTAAAGCCGTGTCTTGGTGGGAGGGAGCATTTACGGTGGAAGGGACTGAGCCCCCTTCCATCTTCCCCTCATATACACCGTCAATCTCACCAACATAACAGAATAAAATTCCAGCGCTCAACTAGGCATTGTCAATTCTCGTAAGTGCTTCCGGTCCCAAGCGATGAATAGTTTGGCATAAAGGACATTCTATGTTGACAATATTTACCTTCAGTAGTTCTCACGTTGTAAATTAAGAATTTAATTTTCATGTACCTCGTTAGTTACTGAAATAGTAAAGCTGGAGACGCCTTATATGGTGACCTCGACGTGATTTGAACACGCAACCTTCTGACCTTCCTTATATTATTACTGGATATTTAACCTTAAATTCATTTTAAAAATTGGGTACCTAGATAAATGTTCAGTAATACTTATTAACTTAGGTATTACAGTTTTTTATTGGATAATTATTCAAATATTATAGTAAACCTTTTTGAACAAGCAATTCTCAACATGTAATTTTATTTTAAAATACTTTAATATTTAAACTCTCTATAACAGTTTATTACACTGATAACTGCTATTTTTAAATAATACTTGGGAGTAGCCATGAAGCTTATCGCATTAAAGCTCAGTAACAAGGAAATTTCAATTTTAAAACTGATTACGAGATACAGAATATTCAATAACAACCTGTTTGACTGGGACGGTGGCGTTGTCCTAATTCAGCTACTTGGAGGTCATGAATTTTATTGTGGATAGTATTGAGCATTGTTGAATAGACAGTATTATTCATACTATTAATCATTTCTATATTCATCTGCACAGACCATCCTCATAAATTAGACTAGTTCGTAATTCAGAATTTATAATTGGTTTGGGCTTCAGGTTAACACTAGAGGTCCCATAGTTGCCATCGGCTGTTGGGCTACGAATTAACAGTTCTGTCTAAGGAACATGTCAGCCTTAGTCAGTAACAAGACTACAAGATCGCACCATAATCATCTTCCACTCAATACTCATTCATACTTTGCTTAAAATACCATATGTATGGTCGCCATTTCAATAATATAATCTAATCCAACAACATATTTTTATAGCTAGGTACTATTTTATAAACGCGTTAGATAACAAATTTATGTTTTCTCGTTGTATTTCTTTCAAAAATATCATTAAAACGATATAAAGTTTGTCATATTATGTTTACGAGTCTGAAATGTTAATGATTTTGACCTTAATTTCACTCAGTTAAAATTTTGAACTATAGATTACGTCACCCAATATAATGATTACAACAATTTTGACTCTTCTTCTTGGGCGACTCGTTAAAAATAAAATGGTTTGGACGGGAGGTCTGAGACGTCCAGTGTATCAGGTTTTTAAAGTCTTTAAAATCTTTTTATCCAAATTGGTTAGAAAACGTAAACTTCGCATATCAACTTATACGTACAAAACTACTATTTGCAAGTATTTCAAGTTTTAGTGAATTTCCCATAGGGAAGAAGCTATAGCGGCCTTTAGACCTTATCAACTTCCTTAATATACATAATTCTAACATTGAATTAATGTAATTACACTTCAAATAAACAGTGTTAGTGGACTGACACATACTTTCTCCCTGAAGTAAAATTAAAAACGTCAGTATGTAGTAAAAATATCATATTTTTAATGAATCATAAGTTATAAAATTTTCTTTTAGTAAGTTATTTCTTCAAAAATAATCATCCAATTTCTGAAAATAACAAAGATCAATTATATGTTTGAATTTTATGGGGGCCCCATGTAGGCCCTAATGCTGAGCTTTTCTGAGTGGCTTTTGTTGGGTGATATGACCTTACGCTGCACACCAAGTTTCATGAAAAAACAGTTGGGAAATAAGGAAGACATTGATTTTATACTATTCTCTGTAAGAATAATGTTGCGCTCTCTCAGACAATGTAGGTACTGCGTTTACCATAGACAGTAAATGTAACCTTTCCCTGGAACCATTAGTCGTAGATAAACAATTCAAAATACTTGTTTGTTTAAATGTTTAAGCTGATTTCAATGGTAGTAGTAATATTGTATTATTTCATTACTCTAAACACGAAAATAACACTTTCTAAACGTAAATTGAGCTAAGAAAATAGGTTAATCCCACCACTGCACGGCAAATTACACATTTACTTTATGTGCATTTGAGATGCACGGAAAGTAACCGGTATTGTATTTTGCAGTGGAGACCGATCAGCTGTTACATTAGGCGATCACGTGTTGCTTGACATAAGTACGGATACTCAGCGTTGAGTTCAGTTTTTTTCATGATACTAAGTTGAATAAACTAAATATTCATGTTGTTTACAAGTTTTTCGAAAAATAATGTTCAATACTCGTTTCTTAAGTGTCATAGCGGGGCTCAACGGCTTTTTCCACGCACGGCTCCACCTTGCGCGTAAATGTAATAACTCCCCACAATAAAACACTTTCGAGACTATAAATAATAACTAATATACCTTTTTTGTTTTCGTGGAATTTTTTTACTTTCCAAAGTCTTTCCTAAGTAAAAGTTATGGACTAAGTCCATAACATTTGAACCATTATATACTCTAAGTCCATTATATTATTTTTAATTTTGTTAATTTTTCATATCGATAAATGAAAATATTGTGGCTATGTTATAAAATGATTACTATGCAGTATTAAGTGTGAAAAAAACCACACTCTTCATACACGTAACTATACATTACGTCACGTAATGACTCAAAAAATCTTGTTTTGTATAATAACCAGGTACTGTATTACCATTATTAGCATAATTACAGAAATTGTTTAGCAACACTTACAGATTGGTTTAGGAATTTACAATGAATGTGAGAGTACGTTTTCAATGTGATGTATTTAACCCGTGACGATAAAAGTTCACACAGGACAACTTTTTGCTACACTCAGTCCTGGGTGCGGTCTCACAGACTGCCTTTTTGAAAAAAAACATTTAACATTTTTTTACTGCTGTAAATCATTTTATCAATCTAATAAGTTATTTGAAATGAACTATGTGAATAAAATTAAATTAAGTTTATTGAGTACATAGATATATAAAATTAAAAAAAAGACTTGGTCATAGTGAAATCTGATGAAAAATGTAATCCTTTTCTAAAACCATAAAAACGTGATGATAAATATGACGAAATGTTTAGTTATTGGTATTTTTCCATTCCATAGGTTGTGATGAATATAAAAAAATAATATACTTATAAAAAACATATTACCATTAAAAATGAGACAGTTGCTTTGCAGCTAATCAGCTTATAACGTGGTCAATGTGATATACATATCGATTAACACAGTACAATGTCTTACGGAGCCAATTTTACTCTTATATTGGAAAGGTTAAAAGATATATATTGCATGTTACTTAGAATACGAGTATTGTTATACAACTTTGTACGGTTAAGATCTAGTAGTGCACGCTGAAAAATCTAAATGTTTGTGTAGTAACAAACTTACTCATTCCCGTTATTTTTAAGCAAATTGATATTACTTCCTTATTATTTTGTAATATTGTGATAAAAACTAATTTAACTAGTTAACGTATTACAATATATGTAAAATATACCAGTTTCAATATTTCTCATGACAGCAAACCTACTCATTTCCCATGTTATTCTTTAAGAATATGTAAATAACAAAATTATGTACATTTATAATACTCCCTTCTTCTTGAACTTTCTGTGATAAAATTTGATTAGTAATACAAAAATTATTATAATTTTCTGACGTAGGTCTGCTTCCAGGTGGTATTTTAATAATTCTTAATTTAACTAAATGTATTATTGCTCTTCATTATTATCACTATAAATAACCTATTACTAAATTATGCTTATAAAACAATTTTAAAGAAAATCAGTGATTCTGTCAATTACCTAAGGGCAAAATATGAAGACTTTTATCCTTAGAAGCGAGTTCTTGCAATTCCTGAAAAAAAATAGTTAAAAAAGTTAATAAACATGTTTCATTCAAAAATTAAGTAATCCTATAGGACTATAGTGATAGGAAATGTTATTTATATACAAAAACATCATAAGTCCTTGAACAGAAAAAAAATTGCCGAGATAGTACTTGTTTTATTAATTTTAATATATTGTTTGTTATGCTGTGGCAGAGATCATGCATACTTCACATTTACAGGTCACACAAACACAAAAGCCATGAAAATAAATTAATTAAATAAATTATGTCTACTATTCTATATTCATGTAAATTCGTTACCTTTGCTTCTTGGGGTTTCCTGGCTGTGGCTATCAGTATTTCAGGTTTTGAAGAAGGATGGTTTAAAAATTGCTTCACCAATTCCAGTCCAATCCCTCGATTTGCACCTGTGATTAGAAGGGACCTCATGTTCTGGAAAATGTTGATCAAACTGATGATTTCTTTACATACTCATTTTTATCTATAAGTTTTACAAATAATGTGCATAGAAATAACTAGTGTACTGTTTTCTGAGTGGTCTTCAAATAAGTCACTGGGCATTGACCCAAGAATATATACATTTTTATTGATCCTTTCAAAGATTTCAAACTGAAGTTTTAAGGTTTATCGGCTAAGCTCCATGAAGCTCACTGGGACAGAAGATTCTAACAGTCAAAGTGTAAACTTCATGAACCAGTCAAAAGTATTCAAAAAAATCAGTAATTCATCAAAACTATTTAAATATGCTATTGTCTGTTGAGCTATTAATTAACAGTTCTGTCTAAGAAACATGTCAGCCTTAGTCAGTAACAAGACAACAAGTTCGCACAAAAATGGTCTTGCACTCATTTCTCATTCATACTTTGCTAAAAATACCTACCTGGGTAGGTTGCCATTACAGTTAAAAGTATAAAAGTATTTGGCATTAATTCTTTTGAACAACACTGATTACACAAATAGGCCAAAATTATAGATGTTATTGAATATTGAAATATAGAAATTATTAAATTTTTGAATTATACAGTTATATTGCGTTATAAAACAAATTGTTTCAGTTGTTCAGGATTCAGCTGTTTTATTAAAGGTTCAATGTTTTAGAAAGTTGAGAGTTACAAATTGCATACAAGAGTTAGTAATAAAAATAATAGCTTATTTCCTAAAGAAAAAATACATTAAATACCCCCGTCGCAGCAGACCTGCGTACTCAGCGAATTTCCAAATCAATAAATAATATATGACAAGTTTTATAAAAATATGTCCATAAACATGAGAATTATTTGCCTATTCTCCATAAGATTAACATAGGAAAGAAAGAGCATGCAGGTTAGCTGCTGTGAGGAACACTGAAAGAAGTCATTTTTATCTTAACAATTATACCAACTTTCATCAACATCTGTCCATAAATAAAGTAGTTTGCCTGTTCCCTATATGATTAATATGGGAAAAGAGTATGCAGGTTTGCTGCCATGATAAACACATAAACTATGATTTTTAAGCATAAATGGATAGATTTAAACCACGCTAAATATCAAGTTGTATCCAAACATATTGATTAATATGGGAAATATTAATTTTTCCCTATCCTCCATAACATTAACATTGGAGCCCCACAATACAACGTACTGTGTTTAGATTTTTTAATATCTCGGTAACCGTCGGAGATAGAGAAAAACTTTAAGGAACTTAATTGTGTAGTTTTTTAAGCTGATTTCAAAGGTGAAATATAAAATGAGAATTTTTTTAAAATTACATGTAAAAAACGCAAAAACCCCCATTTTGGGGTACAAAACTCCCCCAAACTACCCGTTCCCATTGACTGATATGTCTGGTTTACGAACTTGTCCGAGCATTTGTAGGAATACACGTCTCTACCAAATTTGGTCTTGATCGGACCATTTTTACAAGAATTATCGTGCTAACAGACACGCACACACACACATATATAATATATACATATACCTATATATATATATATACAAAAATTTTAATGACTATTGTTTTTGGACTCTGGGCACCTAAAAACGAAAAAATAACATGGTCCCGGGCTTAAGTCTTACCATGAGACCTACGGTAATAGCTTTTTCCCTATGGGAAATTCGCTAAAACAGAAATTAATGACCAGGTGATGATTAAAATTATTGTTTTTGTAATAAGTTAAATTTCTTGTCAAACTAAATCCAGCCATAACTTTTAGCAGCACCCAAAAATAATTCATTTTAACAAAATTTTCTCCTGGGTACAGGCAAACTGATTCATCGCCCAGGCTAGCGGGTTGAAGAGTGTGAGGGAAGCTCAGTGTCTTATTCAGTGGGTGGGGGGGTAAGTGAATTAAAACGTAAATATGGAGTAGTAGTTCTTTATTGAGCATTTTGACATAAATACATGCATATGCTAAGTATTCATTTCAGTGTACATACAATCAAAAATGAATGTTCCATACAACAAAATAACATAAATATTTATCGGCTAAAAAGTCCTTTATGCTATAAAAAGCTTTCTTTAAAAGTATACTTTTGAGATGACTTCTAAACCTATTGAAATTATTCTCCTCTTTCAATTTCAATGGCAGACAATTGTATGTTTTATCGCAGAGCATTTAAAATGTTTTTGAAAAAAATTAGGTGGAATGAGGAGGTATATTTTAGGATATGACGAGGTTTACTCCTTGTACTATAGCTGTGGTTAGGAGGAGAGTTTTGAAAAAGAATGAAATTTTTGGGGAAGAAAGACAAAGTTTCAAGAATATATAATGAAGGAAAAATTATAATTTTGCTGGAAATGAAAGTATTTGCACATGATTCCCGATTCGGTATTGAAAAATTACCCTCATTGATTTCTTCAGCAACCTAAATAAAAGATTGGTTTTGTTTCCTTCAAACCCCCAAATGGGGAGTCCATAAGTCAAATAGGGATATATAATAGCATAGTAGGTCACAATAAGCAACTCGATGGAGGCAAAGCAAGACAGCCTCCGCAGTACAAATATACCCAGTTTATTGCACACATTTTCAATGTGCAAGTCGAATGAAAGGTTCGAACCAAAAAGCAGACCAAGAAACTTTACTGATGATGTTGAATAAAGTGGCTCCTCATCAAGGTGAATAATTAGTGAAGAGTTATCTGAACTGTTATCAAATATAAAATTCCATAAGATTAGTTTTTGAAACATTTGCTTTGAGTCGGTTTTTTTCAAGCCAGTCAAGAAGAATATTTCCTTGTAAAAATGATTGGAATTCTAAATCATTCCTGGAAGTGCTTGAAAAAGTGAGGGAAGTGTCGTCAGCATACAGACAAAACTTAGGGCCAAGAATATTTTGGTGAAGATCGTTGATGAAAATCAGCATAAGTACTGGTCCTTATTGAAAATTTTCATACTAGGAATTGCCCCCTGTGGCACACCCCTCCTTACGATCCCTCTTTGTGAAAACCTGTTACAAATTTCCCTTGAATGTTCGATGCATGTTACTTTGACACATTGAGTCCTATTGATGAGAAAAGATTGGAACCATTCATGTGCCATACCTCTGATACCCATGTTGAACATTTTTCTAAGCAATATATCGTGATAAACGTAGTCAAATGCTATGCGAGTCCAGAGCATCAACAACGTTTTGCACAACAGAGAACATGGCTTCAACTGTGCTTTTTTCCTTAATGAATCTAAACTGTTGGGTGAACAATAATTTGTTATCATTCAGAAAGTTCATAAGTCTGTTCAATAGAATGTGTTAAAAAACTTTTGAAAAAATTGAGACGATTGAGGCTGATAATGAGAGCAGTCCAGTGTGCTTCCAGTGCTCCAGTGTGAAGTGGTGAAACGATTACCAATTTTAAGGATTCTGGAAAAGTGCCAGTTGAAAATGATTCATTTATCAAGGCTGCAAAGAGGCTGTGCAAGATCAGAAGCTACCCTCTTTAAATCGCCGATGATATACTTTATACTTTTAACTGAAATGGCGACCTACCCAGGTAGGTATTTTAAGCCAAGTATGAATGAGGAATGAATGTAGGATGATTGTGGCGCGATCTTGTAGTCTTGTTACTGACTAAGGCTGACATGTTCCTTAGACAGGACCGTTAATTAATAGCCCAACAGCCGATGGCAACTAATGGACCTACAGTTTAACGTGGAATCCGAACCACGACCTCTGAATTACGAATTGGTCTAATTATGAGGATGGTCTATGTGGATTAACGTAGTATTCAATAGTGCGGACGTTAATCCACACAAGAGAACACTACATCCACCGACCAACTCTCACAACTATCCACAATTCGTGACCTCCAAGTAGCTGGATTACAGGACGTCGCCACCGTCCCAGTCAAAAAAAATTCCATAAATTCCAGCTGAGAACTTGCACTTCAATAAACGCATTGCATCGATGACTTCTTGTTGATTCGTGGGAGACAAAAAAAAGGAATGCACAGGGGATGAAGATAAAAGTAAGGGTGAGGAGAGGGTAATGTTGGGGTACTTAAAATCACCTCCAACATTGAGCAAATATGCATTGAACAAATTACCAACAGTATTAGATAGAGATTTTTTCAGTTAGATAGAGATTTTTTCTCGCTAGCCCTGAACCTCTACTTTGGTTAATAACTTCCCAGAGTGTTTTGATTTTATTGGATGAGCTTTCAATCCTCCTCTCCAGACTTTCTGATTTTAGTTTAAGAATCATTCCACGATTCTCAATGAATATTTGTTTCATCAGTGAAAAATATTTTTCCCCACATTGGGTGAGAAGAAGGCAGATCTTTTGACTTCAGATAACAATTTCTTAGCTCCTGTCTTAGTTTGAAAGCACCACTACTCAATTTGACTTTGTGTAAGTTTACGACCTGTACCTATTTTTATTTTAACCAAAGGAAAGCTATTGTTGAAGTGAAAGTCAAGAGTACAAAGAAAAGAGTCAAATTTGGTATTTAAATTTGAATTTGAAGATACACATATTTCGGCCCAATTTTCCTTACGAAGAAAGGATCTGAACACCCTGATATTGTCTTCCGACAAAATACTTTTATAAATAAACAGAGTTGAGGAAGCTTCAGTAGATGTATTCTTACCTAGAACAGCAACTTGAGCGTGATGATCGGTCAGATACGACAACAACACAGAGCTCTGAAAGTCACCCTTTGGTATATCAGTGAAGACGAGGTCAAATAAAGTTTTAGAATCTTTAAACTCTCTGGTATATGGTATAGGAACGTATTGTTTGCCGTAAAGAAAAGGAAGTCATATCATGGATCAACATTTCAGAAGCTGTTGAAGGATTGGCCAGGTCGATATTGAAATCACCAAGAATGACAGTGCCACAGTTACCTTTCATAAAGTGTGAAAAACAACTATTGAAGGACTCTAAAAAGATTTCTTTACTATTGATTGGGGGTCTGTATACACAGACAATGTTACATCTCATGCCGTTGAAATCAGCCGCAATAGCTGCCAACTCACAAAGACCTTCAACACAGTAAAAAAATCTACTGTAGAAGATGAAATTTCAGGCTTTACAAATATTGCGACTCCGCTATTTCACATAGTCGATCTACAGAATGCAATTGCAGTTAAATAGCCACCAACATGCAAATCTTTAAAATGGAGAGCATGATGTTCACTAACACATATTACATCCGGATTTTCCTCCTCATGACAAGCTGGAAAGCCACATGGTTTGCAAACAAACCCCGTATGTTTTGATGCACAATCTTTTTCCCAGATAAAACATTGTGAGAAGAAATGGGAGTATTTAAAAATAAAAAGTAAAATAAAAATAAAATAAACATGTTGATGAGTTAAGTTAACTTTCACAGCAAATATTGTCCTGCATCATTTTAAACACAGTTATCTTGTGTGTTTGTTTGTTGAGCATTTACCCCTTTAATTAACTTTGGTGAAGTTGTAATGACATCTCGTGATTGTGACTTTGGTTGGAAATATGAAAGTGGAAATTGGAAATGTGAAAGTCCAAAAACAGATTAAGATAGAAGCTTTAAGAGGTTCTCTAGCTAAATATTTAATACCTGAAAATGTTGTACACACTAATAAGCAGTCATTAAAGGGTTTAGAAGTTGAAGAAGTTGCTAGAGTCAGAGTACCCAGTAACTAGAGTAGTAGCCACCTATCAGAACATGGAGAAGGGACATAGAAACTGAGATTGATGAAAAATCACCATCTACCTCCTCATCACCTGTGCATTTGCATTAATCATTGGAGGGTGATGAAGAGGACTAAAGAGTTCAAGAGAAAGCCAACATCTTGTGTGTTGTGAAAGCAGAAACTTTTTTTACTTTTAAAAGGAATTTATACAATTTCCACCTGTTCAAGTGTTAGATGGAACATTCTAAAATCTCGTGTTAACACATCTCTAAAACCCTTTTCAAAACCAGATGGGAGTGTAGAAGTGAATCCGTGAACGCCGTCAGGTACCAGCTAAGCAATGAATGTGGATGTTATGGAAAGTCTCCGTGACATTAGCACTGACTGTGGTTTAATGAGCATATGTCAATCGCTAGAAAACTAATCACTTTTGACTTTATTGTTTCTTTCATAGTGTGGTACAACTTTCTCGTCTAGATTCATACCACCAGTAAAGTATGGCTAAATGTTAAAATGACTCTCTATATATCTAGTCATAGAGATAAATTGTATCTCTATATATATGCTTATAGTTGGTCACCTTCAGTCTTTGACTGAGCTTATTTCAACAGTTCAAAACCAAAGTAACATTTCTAATCTTACTCAAACCAGTTCTGAAGTAAGATTACCAAAGATTAATCTTTCTAAATTCTCGTGAGATTTATCCAACATCACACGTTTTCAGTACCTCCTAGGCTCCTTAAAAGGAGAAGCATTAAATGTTGTACGTAGTTTAAGCATTAATGCAGAGAACTACAATATAGCATATGACTTGTTGCATGAACGTTATCAAAATGATAGACATTTACGAATATTGCGTTTAAATAAACAGTTAAACCTACCTAACAACTCCAAGTCTAATATACAAGGGGTGCGAAATTTTGTAAGTATCTTTAACAAAAATACTCAGGCTTTAACAGCTATAGGACATGATATTCAGGACTCTAATGTTTTACAGGTAGCGGTACTCTTGTGAAAGATAGACGTTGGGCTCCATTAAAAATTAGAATCTTTTTGGGGAAGTAGTCGAGACTATGCTTCTAAATTCAATCATAATTTACCGACATCTCCATCTTAAACACTGTATATCACAATCCACTGGTAAGATATACCATACTATGCTTCATTTTTACTCCGCATCTAATAACACTACTCCAATGAGTTTCCAAACATTAAAGTTCAAAACACTGAATCAGATTCTGTAACTCTTACCTCTCAACTGCATTCTTTACCTCGTTTACCACAATCTACCGTTCTTCTCGGATCTCTGTTGGTGAAACTCAAGACTCCAGAAGGAAATGCTCATGTTTTTCATGCATCATTGGATCCAGGGAGTATGTGAGATATCATTTCAGACAATGCTGCTAATGTACTAGGAGTCCGCAGATCAAAATCCAGTATCCAATTATCGGGCATTAACTAATCAATCACCCGAAATAACGGGCAGACATATGTTAGTTTTGAAACATTATCTGGAACTTCAATTGCAAATGATCATAACATGTTAATTTGAACAAGCTAACAATTAATCTCCCACGAGTACCCGTATCTACTGAAGTACTAAAACAGGCAAATATTACGCACTTGCAGAACGAACGTTCCATGAACTGGGCGTGTTGACATTGCTCTAGGTGCTGCCTTATAACATCAATTACTTATACATAAGAATCATTCTCTTGGCCACCAGATGCCTTATCTTCTTGGTACGCTCTTTGGCTATGTGGTTATAAGCTCTGCTCAAGTGAAATAGGACTTAAATCCCTTTTCATCATCTACTGATGCTCCGCTCTCAAACCTAAATCCTTCCTTGTTATCTATCTGTGATTTGGATTTACATAATTCCAGTTTTGAGTTCAAGAAGAACCACCGATTGCCTCTAAAAGGAGTCGTGATGAATTGTTGTGTGACAAGCATTTTGATCAAACACATACTCGTGACAAAGACGGACGTTACGTGGTACGCTTGTACGCTTAACATTTAAAGATGGACACCCTGTTCTTGGATTCTCCAAACAAACCATTGAAATTCGTTGCAATGCTATGGAACGGAAATTTGTGTCAAACTTAACTAAATTCTCTAAACTGTACCATGACTTATATATGGACAATTATTTAGAGTTAAGACATATGTCAAAATATGATGATAGTACTCTTCCCCAACCTCACTATTTCTTACCTAATCATGGTATCCTGAAGGAAAACAGTAGCACCTCTAAGCTATGAACTGTATTTGATGCTAGTTGTACAATAAGATCTGGAATGTCACTTAATGACACTCTGTTGACAGGAAGAAAATGACAGATGATGCCATTAGTCTATGCTCCGAGCTTTTATAGCTTTTAAAGGATATAAATATATACCTTTTCAGTCAGGTGACTTAATTAGTTTAATATTAGCTAAAAATCTATAAATGATCATAATGTAGATAGTAAGCCCAACCTTAATAGAACGGCTAGCAGCATCAGAGCCACACGCACAGACTAATGACAAAATCTGTACAAACTAATATTTGTGATATTATTCTTCTGTTTCTATTGTTATTATATAAAGAGAATATAATTATGTTCAGAGTTGTTTTATTGATGCACAAAATTAACCTCTAGTTAAGAATGAATACAAACTTTATAAAACATATGATTATATTATTATATTAGTAAACAATTTACAGGAATACAGCACCTCTTCCTTAATTTTTTTATTCGTCCTTGTAACTGTGGTTGTCTATGTTTGGAGCTTTTTCTCAATACGGGAACTGAGGCTTGGACGTTTGGTTGCATAGGTGTTGAAGATTGAGGTCAAGTAGTAGATGGTTGGTGATCGTTTTCTTCAGGATCACCGCTTATTGAAGAATCGACTGATCTGATTTGATCAATGTGTCTCCTAAAGGTAGAATTTCCGGACTCAATATTATAGTGGCACAAGCCCAGTTTTTGTAAACCTTTTCCGAATCTCCATTCTTGTGGTGTTGCATACATTCTGAAAGATACAGAGTCTCCTTCTTTGAAGCTCCTCTCACAAGATTGTTGAGTAGACTGGTCATTAATGCAATTATTTGAAGATCTAGGAAATGTCAAATCAAGTCTTGACCTTCCAATGGTCTTCCAATGAAAAGGTCAGCAGGTGTTGTTCCCGTAACTGTATTAAGTGTTCTCCTATATGGCATTAGAAATCTTGAAACCTTTTGATTTAGAGAACCAAGTTCATCTTTCATGGACCTAAGGGATTGTTTTAAGGTTTGAACATACCTTTCGACCTGCCCGTTAGTGGCCAGATGATATGGGGCAGAACGTTTATGGAAAATTCCATTCAGTGTCAAAAAGCTTTTAAATTCTTGAGAAGTAAACTGTGTACCGTTGTCTGAAACCAATACGTGTGGAATACCAAAATTGCTGAACAAGGTTCGCAAGCAGTCAATGGTTTTGTCTGTAGTAATAGACATCATCTGGATAACTTCGGGTCACTTACTAAAAGCATCGATGATAATTAAAAAGTAGCAGTTCATTAATGGGCCAGGGAAGTCAATATGAACTCTCTCCATAGGTTTTTCAGGAGTAGACCAAGGATGCACAGGTACCTTAGTTGGGTTATTGAATTAACACTAGCTAAATGAGTTTTAACTGTGAGCTAAATCATTGTCATATTATTATGCGGGAATAAAATTGATTGATTATTAAAATGTCGAAGGACCCCGAGAATATGATAAAATAACACACATTGTAAAGTTACTTAACAGACAGAACGATTTATTTGGTCAAACATGTAGTTAAGAAGCAATAAAAGAGGTCAGTGCTAGCCCTTTTCAGAATATTCTAGAAAGACTCCATAGGTTATGTTGATTAAAGCTTTCCTAGAAAGGACCCCCCCCATTATGCTTTTTTAGCATCACACCACTGAATTTTTCATCATAGGTCTTGAGGCATATAGACCACTGACCTTTTTTTCATTATCTCCTTCATAAGATTATTCCAAGACAAATTCTTGTCAACAAGCATTCCAAGAAAATAATTAGTTTCCACCAGATTGATCACTTCATCACCAATAAAAATGTAAGAAAATTTGTTTTTTGTCTGCTTTGTCCCAAACGATATGAAATTAGATTTAAAATGTTTGATAATCCAATGCGAGATGAAACCCCAAAACTAATTTTTGATTGGCCAGAAATAAGAATATTTGTATCATCAAGATAAGACAAAGGGAATGATCCACCACAGGAATGACTACAGGTAAACCTTTTCATCGACCAGCATTGTTGTTGCATAAATACAACAATGGCTTCAGAATAGAACTATGGGAAACACCAAAGCAATCGATATCTGGGATCTGTTTTCCCCATATTCAAAATTTATACTCTCCACATACCAACTTAACCTATTTCTAAAAATTGTTTTTACTCTTCCAGGTAGGATTTAATCACGAAAGTACCAATAAGTAATAGTATATAATATATATATATGTATAGAGAATTTTGTACCTCAAAGGAATAAAGTTCATCGATTAATTTGTGATGTTCTATGCTATCCAAAGCCTTGGATAAATACAAAATACCAACTACTTTCTCACATTTATCTACAGATTTATTAAACTCTATACCAGCTGTAATAGTAGACCTGTTCAAGCTAAACCATGCTATTGTACATTAAGTAATTTATTTTGATTAAAGTTTTTTTTAATAATTGTCTATATACTATCTTTTTCAATATTTTAGAGAAAAGTGGCAGAAGAGAGATATTTATATAATAGGCTACATCAGTGCTGCCTCCCCTTTTAAATACCAGGACTTCTTTAATTTTTTTGTTGATTAGGAAATTTACTGCAAATTACAGAACTGTAACTAATTTATGTTAAAGGTTTAATGATAATGGGCTCATTAATGACTGTAAACGGAATGTCATCATATCTTGCAGACAATTTGTTTTCAAATAATTTTTAAATATTTTCCAATTCCTGTTCTGATACTAATGAGAACTAAAAGTTCAAACCACATGAAGCACTATTACCTGAAAAGGAACCCCTGCCAGACAATTGATCTAAATTTGGAATGATAAAATTACTCACTGCTTCCACATAAAAATTATTATAAATCTCTTACTTTTGCAGGATCTGATATCTCTCTCCCAAACTGTACCAAAGAAATATTAATATACTCTTATGAGTTATAAATAGTTTTTCCCCCACATAAAACATTTTGCAACTCTTGTTTATACTTTTCTTCAATTTATTTTGCTTTTTGTTTAGAAAACCCTTTTTGCTTATCTCTTGATATGCTTCTCTAAATTCTAATTAAAGGCGCATCAAAACCATGAAAATTTATTACCCGCTCAAAATTACCAATATTTTTTTGGAGGTATTAGAAAGGACGCAATACTTCAAATGTGTTGGGCTTTTGAATGGCAAAAAATATTTTGAAAAACAGTATATTAAGAAAATAATTTGACAATCACCATAAAAAGTAGCTCTAAAACTGAACCAATTAGTATTTTAATTATTAAGACAAAGTTTTGCCAAGAAAAGTTAAATTTACTGTCAGTGGTAAAACCATTAAACTGTCTAAGGGTGCCCGATGTTATTCAAAGGAAAGGAAAAATAAATTCCCTCTTATTTATCAATAATTTACATGATAATTGGAATGCAGTTTATGATATGTTTATGTTATGTTATTTGTAGTTTATACAGTTATGCAGTTTGTGTTATATAGTTTACAATGATTCAATAGTACTAATTGAAAAAATTTTTTTATATTCCAGGTGTGGGAGGAAGGGTTTCCCCCCAAGCCTATAGTCTATACGATACTATTATATAGACAGTGTGAGAAAAATATTTCATGCATAATTTTGAGCTTTCGTCAGCTTAGCTCTTTACTAAAATATAATTGGAAAGACTTTTTATTTTTATAAATCTAATTACCAGTCAATCACTACATAAGAAGTATGAAATAGTTTAACTTGAACATAATTTAATTACGAAAAAAGGTTTACTGATAATTTTTATAAAAAACTATTGCTCTTCTTTAACTCAAAGAAGAGTAGGTTCTCTGAAGGATGTTGGATCATCATCAATTGTCATGGAGAGATATTCCTTTTTATTAAGAACTTCCTTCATCCTGTTCATAAACGGAGGTATCATTTCTATAAATTTATTTGCACATGATATCACACAAGCTTCAAAATCTCGATTCAAATTTGCCCTATCTGATGTAGAAGGGTTCGGTCCTGCTCTATCAGCTATCTCATCATTACATTGTAAAACACATCTTTGCAATCTGCTCTGAAACTGGCCATACTCTGCTTGTAAATACCGTTGAACTTTCTCAAAGTCATTGGAACACACTCGGATACAATTATATACTTTCTCAATGGAGTCTCCAGTTTGATCACAACATTGGGCAGCACATCTGTGCATGTCTCTCTGGATCTTTCGAGTGTACAGCCTGTCAATTTCATTCAATGATTTTGCAAGAGCATTTTCTAATTTTATCACATGTTCTTGAGCCATTAAAAAATGTTAGTCTATTTGACTTTGATCTTTTACTGTTGTGATATTTTTTGAACAAAGACAATTTTACTTCAAAAACAACAACTATTAGCAATAAAAATACAAAAGTATATTTATAGGCAGTACATAATCCTGAAACAACATAAACTCTTTCAATCTACTATTTCAAAACATAAATTGTCATCGTAATTTTAAATACGGTAAATTTTAAACAGGTTATGCTTGCACACTGACACATGATAAGAGGCAAGAATGATGGCACACAACTATTCCCACTACACATCATCTTCAATTCATCTCTGGGAGCTAACCACTGCATAAGAAACTGGTTTCAATACAGGCTTTCAAATACTGCATAAAAACTGCACAAGATATGTCACACATTCATTCAAAAAGAGACATTTCCTTCTGATAGATTAAGTTTTGACCCTGCTGTAACCAAAACATGGAACATAGAGACGTTCTCACATCATTCATTCATTAAATATTAATTTACTTTCTTTCGAAAAATAGCTTAGGTCATGGTATGTCCAAAAGGAATATATTCAGTTCATCTTAAATACCTATGACGTCACTTCCGTTTCAAATTTTGGTCTGACAGATTAACAATACCCACCTCAGAGCATATTTATTTGATGTATCCTAGTCAAAATTGGATAAGAGGAGGCTCTTGGCGAAACCTCTTGGTTACTCTCTTAACCAATAATTGTTGTTTAATTATTTTTCAGTAAAGGCCTTCGTAGGTCCTGCACTGATTGGTATCATGGCCAAAACAAAATAATTCCTTAAAAATTTCATACATATCATTTAATTTTAATACGGTTATCTAATCAAAGGGAGTTCATCCCGGAATCACCTAGGAAGCAAACTAAACTTAATATACAATAAAAAAACTAGTTTCGAAATGTGAATACAATAATTTACCTCAGGTTGATGTTAGGAACAGGTACATTTTTTATTTAATTGTAGACCCTACTTACTCTCAACATAGAACATTTCCATGATAACTAAATATTCATGGAAAATGAAAGTGTGTAAGACAAAATGATCATTAAATAATCATTTTGGAATAAAAACTGTAATTCCAAAAACTTATTACACAGTAGAGGAGTAGTAGCTATGTAATTTAATTAGTTTTTGACAATAAAGTAACCAGTAGTTCAAGAGTTTTATAATAAAGAGTGCTATTCAACAGGTGGAAAGTTTAGAAAAGTAGAGTAAATATAACCTACAACTTATCAATACCATAACAAATAACATAGAATAAAAAATAGGCCCTAAAGACTCTATTAGCATACTTATAATAATTATTTAGTAGAATAAAGAAATAATGTTACAAAATTCACTTACTATAAGCTCTCGGGGAGTAAATTACTGATTACATAACATTTATAAACCTCTGAGCTGTGAAAATTTGAAAATAGTTGATCAAAGATGAACGATGGTTGCTAAAAAAGTTCTGTCCAGCCCGCCAGCCACACTGTTCAGGTACGGTACCGCAAGTAACATCAGAGAGAAACGGATTATAATACTTTACCATCCGTTCATCTATGATTACATATTGTTAATGGAAATTCACGTTAGATAAGATTAGACATAATAATTCCGGCAAGCTACCGGACTCACCATCACCAATAACATTCTACTGTGAGTCCGGTTCAACGGAAAATAAAATGACAACGTAAATGCGAAAGTAAATAATGATAAAGATAAATATAAATGAAAAATAACTATGAGAAGTAAAAAAAATAATGTAGACACTCCAATACGATTGTCAATTAGGCATTTAAAACCTAAATCGGTATTTTGGTAGTGGAAAATTCTCCCGCCATCGCATTTTCATCAGACTATGGTTAGAGAAATTGTCTTATAATAACTATTTAAATTATTTGAATAATTTAATCGTCTTGAAATGTAGTAAGTTTATCCTGCATTGATTAATAATACAGAATGTGTAGTTAAAATTATATATATTTTTTTAAATCATTAATTGACAAAACTAGTTTTGACTAATACAGCAAATATCACTTAAAATGACATGAAAAATTAGTCGGCTATTACTATTATTTTTTTGGTCGGTTATGTTTCGTCTGTGAGAAAGTTTTACCCAATGAAATGAACCTCAAACCTTAAACCATTTAAATTTTCTTTCTAGTGGTAATAGTTTTCAGAAGATTTTGTCTGAACATAGCGACCCCAACCGGCAACACAGCTTTCAAGCAATGTAATGAATAAGTTTCTTATCAAAACAGGAAATATTTTGAAAATACTTTTCTCTGTTTTTACTTCGCACAGTTATTACACCCTTCAGTTTTTACAAATTGTTTACTTATTTGATAATTTTTCATTTATTACAGTACATACCTAAAAAAATATCTATGTAAAACCTCTATTCACATATTGTTCACCACCATCAACAACTGTCAAACGGTTATAAACAGATCGATGTTTTGATTTGTATTATTTACATTTGATGCCGCATAACCATAATGTTTTGAAACTTATTATTACAAGAAAACCGGCATTTTCCTGCTGACCTATCTAGAACTTATTTTCTCCTAAAAAATCAATTATTTCCAAAATTTATAGGAATTCGTTATAGTCTTTTACGAGATCATTGTGCGAATATGTATATATATATATATATAGGTTTTAAATGCCTAATTGACAATCGTATTGGAGTGTCTACACTATTTTTTTTACTTCTCAGTTATTTTTCATTTATTTTATCTTTATCATTTATTTACTTTATTCGCATTTACGTTGCCATTTTATTTTCCGTTGGACCGGACTCACAGTAGAATGTTATTGGTGATGGTGAGTCCGGTAGCTTGCCCGAATTATTATGTCTAATCTTATCTAATGTGGATATATTCATAGTAATTTAGTTATAAATAGTAATTTAAAATATAAAATAATTAATAACTATGTCTACGTAAAAACACTTATCCATGAATTTTTGCATTTTGTATTCTTTGTTGTGAGAATAATTAATACAGTAGGAATAATTTAAAAAATAAATGGTTTAAACGATAAAGATTTATATTAGTCCAGGAAATGAAGCATTTCACCTCGCAATTTTTTCGTCCTGCATGGATTGACTTTAAATTTTAACTGAAGGTAGGTGATAGCCATTTATAACGTGTATTTACGCACAAGCACCACCCATTTTTTTTACTTTTAGCCTTGATTTTTAGAAAACTATAAATTTTAAGTAGGTCAAACTTCTTGGACATATTAATCATATATATAAAAAGATAATTGCACGAGGGTAAAGATCAATTTTGATTAGGGGGGTAGTTAGGGGGTTGTTTTTACCGATTTTTTTTATAAAAAACTTGGTATTGACCTTATTTTTGTCATAACTCAGTCAATTTTGATGCTACAGACCTTTTGTTTTTTAAAAAAGAAAGGTCTAAGTATGCTCTTCAAAAAACATTCTATGAATTTTCTACGAAAAAAGCATTATTTTTCCGGTATTTGACTTTGAATCTATCAGTCTTTGCATTTGAAAATAAAACCTAATTATGGATAGGTCGTATCTCGGTTCCTATTGGTCGTAGAAAAATTATAAAATAAGCGTTTTGTTTGTTTTTTTAATAGCTACAATTTTGATATCAACAATTTTTTTGATAAAATGTATAATTTTTGAGTTATCCGCAAAAAACCGATCAAAAACGTCGATTTTTTCCTCTAAAAAGTGTTACTTTCAATCGCGAATAACTTCGAGAATATTGATTTTACAAAAAAATGTATAGAACAATTTTTGCTTAGAATCAATTTTTTAATCGTTTTCTGTGGTTGAAATGTGACAAAAAATTCCCACCCCCCGAGATGGGGTGGCAACCACCCCCAAGGCTTTAGCGCCCTTCAGTTCAATATAGATTTTGAACCTTGGGCTATCACCTACCTTCAGTTAAAATTTCAAGTCAATCCATGCAGGACGAAAAAATTGCGAGGTTTTACCTTTTTTCGAGCTTCATTTCCTGGACTATATTATTGTTTAAGGAACAGTCAGCTATGTCACTGTTGTACTAAGATGTGAGAAGCAATATCTCTTGTTTTTATTTGCAGAAATGGGAAGATCATTTTTGAAACAAAAAATTATTAAATGATATTTAGATCAACTTTGAAGAACATGATAGTTTTATTACAGATTAAAAAAATTTACTCAAGGGAGAAAGTAAGTTTCAGTCCACCGATACCTATTGCAATAATTTATTGTCAAGGACTGAGCACTGCTTTTGTACCTCTACTAGGTTTTTATAGGCGTAATGTCATAAAACTCTGATCTGATTGTACAAAAATGATCTCTGATAATAAAAACCTTCAACCTAAATGGTGTTGTGTTACTGACACGGTACAACATGACGAGTAGTACAACAAGAATATATAAATGAATATGCTTTTAAATATTCTCTTTACGATGCATGTATTATCAGAGATCAAAGAATTGTTTGTTTATGGTTTCACGTCATAATGACCATATGAAGGAACAAAACTCCTTGCCATAATTTACCTCGTGGGACGTGGCTTATAGTTTAATATAAAGTAAATTTTACGTGTACTTAGTCAGTCTTTACTTTAATCAACAGCTTGATAACTCAGATGTGACCTGCTTACCGCATAATCCGGAGGATTCTAGTTCCACTCACAATTATTGGTATGTGGGATATTAATACTGTACTAGAACTGGTCTCTATATAGCGTTAAAAATGACATTGACGTTGATAAACACAAAAGGGATGACAGACACCTTAAAAACTTGGTAGATGTTCTTATCAGGTCATTTAATTGGGTTATAAGCAGTGTCATCACCAAATATAAATAATAGATACGATTCATTGTGAGATTATGCGGAATAATTGTCGCAGTTCAAAGTACTATAATCAAAGCCATTAAAATGTTACAGTGGCCTATATATCAATCTAACTAAAAAAAGTGATATACTAGTTGACTCTATGGATTTAAACACAACAGCTGACAGGACAGGAGGGGGTGCAGTGCAGTGCAGACAGTTTTCAATCAAACATTCTGAAAACTGTTAAAAGTCTCATTATTATTAAACACCTGAACATGATTATTTCAAAAAGTTTATCTTGGGTTAAACCCAAGTTTGATTTTCAAAACTTAGGTACGTTTATAATAAAAACATCATTAGAATATTTTAGCTATAAGGATCATGCCTAATCTAAGAAGTACATTTTTTTAGTAATCCATATAGGCTTTTCTAGTTTATTCCAATTTTTGTTTATTTTCAATACTAGTGGCACTTTTTCATTTTAAAATATTTAATTCATTTTAACAAATAATTAAAATATTAATTATTTGTTGTTCAATCATTAACCCTTCAGTAGGCATGTGGGCTACAGTTATAGCCCAGTGTGTTTTTTGGGAATTTGTTTTAAACCTAAGGGCACCTTCTAAAACTATATGAAAGTAAGAGTTGACATCTTCAAGATGTGTGTAAAATACAATGCATCAAGAAACACTAGGTCAAGGCAAATGGACTTTTTTCATTTACTCAACATCAAAACTCTAAATGTGTACAATGGTATCCAATCAACGTGAAGGGTCTCTTTTGCCAAGAAGTCAGTTCACCACATATTTCATCTTAAAGATTATTTTCCTGAAATAGAGAAAGGTACAAGATTTCTTGTCAGTTGAACTGAAACGAAGGGGATAAAACTTCAGGTCAATGAGGAAATGCTGTCACAAATCTGGACACAAGATTTGCCCTACCCATTCTCGAATAGTGTGTGACTTGTGTATTATGAAAACCATTAAAAAAAACAAGGGCAAAACCGTATTATAATACATTTATGTAAGTGCAAAGATGATTTTTAATTTTGATAAAAGTTTACTTTTTCTTACAAACAAATACTGTAGAACCTAATGTATAAAAATCAGGTACTTTTGTACTCAGTTGTAAATTTAACAAGTGCATTATCAAAAGTAATAACTTTGTTATATCAATAAATTTAAAGTTGTCTTTTAGTTTTGAGCTATCAAAGAAACACAATAATATGTTTTTGTAAAAAAAATATCCTCTAACATCTAGTTATTTATTTTCAATCATTTTATATTTTCAATAATAAATTTCAGTCACCTACGTAAGTTTTTACTAAAAGTAGGATTAAAAAAATTCAAAATATAACATTTATAAAATATAATGTACACGGTCTACAACAGTAGCCCACATGCCCTAATGTGTTATACTTAATAGCTTGCCTACTGCAAAGGTTAACAAAAACATTAATGGCAGTACTAATGCCAATGAACACAATCAATTAAAAAATCAGGTGAAAAATGGAACTAAAGTGGCCTACAATTGCACCAACAGTGCTATTGAAATTTAAAAACTACTCAAAATGCACCATATTGGACTTTGATTGCAGCAAAAGGATTATTACTGAAATTATGACCGGACTGGATGAAGTTATGATGGTTATTGATGTTGTTAAAATACTGCCAACACAATAAGCTCTGCGGAATTATGTTAGGTTGGTTATTGCCATGGTAGGCTATAAAATATTACTATAAATAAATTAAGGAACAATCCCAGGGAGTGACGGTGTCTCAATGAATCAATGAATATGGAATGTACAATTTATCGAGTTATGTATTTAACCATCAGCTGGTATTAATTTCATTGTTTTTATTATAGTCTGTTACAAGTTATTTTTTGTATCTTTATAGTAATTACATATTTTTTAGGTCACATAATTACACCAGCACTCACACAGACTGCAGGATTGAAGAACTATCGCCCTCCTCCAGACTTTTCTCGTAAGTAGGCTAAATTTTGACTGATTGACAAAGTCTGAAATTTAGTTAAATCTGCGGTTGACTGAGATTTTAAGTATGGTATAAATACTAATGACCTGTGGAAAAGCAATGCTTTTTGTGTAATAGTGTGTATTGTATATCATCAACTATTTATCCTTCTTTATTGTTACATTAATTGCTTTTCATTTATAATGTATATTTTTATACATTTTGAACTGCATATATATATATTTCTATTCAACTGCTGGAACGGTAAAATTTGAACTGCGGTGTTTGAATTTGAACTGGTTTTAGTGTTTCATAGCTAATCTCCAGAAAAATCTAATATAAACTCTATATTTGCAAAAATGTATTGAATTTAAGGAAAAATTGAAAGCAGACAGGAGTAGCAACTCTATTAATAATGTTAGAAATTGATAATTATTTTCTATCCTTTATGTCTTGGTATTTACGATCAAATATCTAAACACTGTCACTAATTTAAATTTGTTAATGTGAGATAAGATCGCTATAGAAGAAAAATTGAATGAGGGAGAAGTTTTTTAATTTTATATAATAAGCCAATGTGCCATACCTTATCAAAAACTTGGCTAATATCCAAGAAGGCTCCAGAACAAAACTATTTGTTTTCCAAACATTGGTGAATTGTGTCTGTGACTCGATGAACTTGTTCCACGGTCTCATGTCCTTGTCTGAAGCCAAACTGATGGCTTGGTAACACCAAATCTTCATCAATCAACATTTTTAGCCGTGTATAGAAAAAATGTTTTTCAAACAATTTTGACAAAATTGGCAAAAGACTAATAGGTCTGTATGAAGTCAAATGATGGGGACCTAATTACCTAATTACAAAAAGGGACGGAACAATGTTCCTGTAGCACGTCAGCTATGTGGTTTTTTGTGCACCCCTGTTGATTGAATGTCTCATGGACCTTCCAAGTTTAAAAACCTGATGAATAGCCGTAGTCTCCAGACTAGCTCCTTCCGGGGAAGGTGACAACCCCTCTCCATGACGCCGAGAGTGGCAGCTCTCACCCCGGCAAGCCCGGTGCAGTCATACAGCAGATGATCAGCAGTCTCCTTGGACAGCCCACACTTCCTGCAGATTGGGTCTTCAGAAAAGAATCCCATGCGAGCAAGATGTTTCCTCATATGTTCGTGTCCCGTGATGAGACCTACAATGAGTCTGAGATCGGACCTACCTAACTGTAGAAGATCCTCTGCGATCCTCGAAGAGGGAGAACTGAGAGACAGTTTACTTACTCTCAGGAGGGGAAGCAGCAAAGGGTAACGTTATGACTGCCAAGAGAAGACACCGCGTTGCGGCATTCCCACACTATCTTGGAGTCAAAGGTACAGGAGTCCAGAGCCTTGAGAGTGGCTTGACTATCTGAGAAAATGGTAATGTTCCTGCTCCTGACACCTCTGTTGAGATTGAACAGAGCACATTCCGTGATGGCTGCCACTTCTGCCTGGAACACTGTGGGGAAATACCATTCTGACTCACAGGGATGAAGAGGTCTGCCGCCATCTTGCCAGTCAATCCTTGGTGGAATCACTACTGAAAAAGACTTACCGAAAGCGTATCTAGTGTGAAGATGGTCGAAAGCGTATCTAGTGTGAAGATGGTCAGAAGGCATGTCTAGGACCTCACATCTGACTATCTGCTCAATTCTGGTGTGACCTACTGAGGGTACATTGAAAGTCATCCAGAGATTCTCACATCGGAGGCGATATGCAATTTCCTAGCGACCGTTCTGATGTAAATATCTATGGGCAGGAACTCACGGCCCCTGAAATCATGAGGCAAGCCAACCTCTGGATCGCCACAAGCCCCTGCACTGCTGCACCAAAGTTTATCTTTGGCCACCAAACAAGTGAACCATAGATCATGGCCAGACTCACCACAGCAACATAAAGCCAGTGCAAAAGCCTGGGGTGCAGTCCCCATGTAGTACCAACCATTCGTCTGCAAGTTATGCGTGACCACTTACCTCGGTCAATCACCCTTTGCAGCTGTGGCTCCCACCTCAGTGTCGTACCACACCCAAGTACTTGACCTCGTCCTGCAGATTTACTTCTGTGCCCTGCAGGTTCAAAGGTCCCAGCCCAAACAGGTTCCTCCTTCTTGTGAATGGCACTGCCACTACCTTGGATGGGTTGATGGCAAGACCCACCTCCTTGCACCAGTCTCCCACCAGGTGCAGTGCTCCATTCATAAGTTCTCTGATTGTGTTGGTGAACTTAACAATAACCAGAATTGCAATGTCGTCAGCGTAGCCCAGAGCTAGGACACCAGAATCATTCAGACGCCTGATGAGATCATCAGCTACAAAATTCCACAGCAGGGGGGAGAGAACTCCTCCCTGAGGGCAACCTCTTGCGAATAATTCCTCACCTTGAAGTGAGAGAATGACTTTCCTGTCGCTCAGTAATGCCTCGGTCTAGCCGCATATGACTCCGCTGAGTCCATGGGCCCTAGGGGCATTCACTACCGCCGTTGTGGAGGTGTTGTCGAAGACCTCTTGGATGTCCAAAAAAGCACCCAGTGCTATCTCTCCATCCTCCAGTGTCTTCTCTATCCTGCCTACAAGGTGATGGAGGGCAGACTCACATGACTTACCAGGAATGTAGGCATGCTGATTCCTATGTAGTGGATGATGCCCGAGAGCACCATCCCATACTTACCTTAGGATCAACTTCTCTAGAGTCTTCAACAAGAATGAAGACAGAGAGAGTTGGGACGGAATGACTGGCTCCGTGTACCTTGCCTTGCCAGGCTTCGGAATGAAGACCACTCTAGAGCGACTCCATACCGTCGGCACATGACCCAGAGCCAGACTGGCTCTAAAGAGCTTACACAACAACAGCAGAATTTCCTCAATCTCTTTCTGTAGACAGAGAGGTCTGATGCCATCAGGGCCTGGTGACTTAAACGGACTGAGTGAGTTAATAGCCCACCTGATCCTGCTAAACGTACGATACGCCCGGCCTCCATCCACCGGGTAATAGAGGCGCGATGGGATGCATTCGTTTTGTCCAGTCCCTCAGGTTGGTCGAGGACAACGCACCCTGGAAAATGTGTTCTGGCCATGAAATCCAAGACTTCATGGGGGTTGTACAGTGTCTTACCGTCAGGTTCCACTAGAGTTCCAAGGCAAGAGGAGTTGTCCTTAGCAAGGAGCTTGAACAACCTAGAGTTATCCTTAACACCTTCCAGATTGGTGCAAAAGTTTCTCCAGGAGAGTCTCTTGGCTCTCCTGACTGCGAGATTGTATTCTGTCAACAGGCTATGACAGCGGTCCCAATTTTATTATTATGATTAGCTTTGCTGAAGTTTGCTCTGACCTTCCTTCTCATGTTGGTCAGTTCAGAGGTCCACCAATTTACTCTTCCTCCCCTTTCCTCCGAGAGCGGACAACACCTGTCAAAGGCGGAGACTAGCGTCCCCCCAAGACGGACCGCCACATGATCAAGATCCTAGCAGTCCCGAACTCGAGGAAACCAGCCTTCTAGCCCAGCCCTAAGAGAAGCAGAGCAGAGAGATTGGCGCGCTTCGGGTTCCTAAATGAAACCTTTTCAGGCAGAAAGTCCCCTAGTTCAAAGAGGATATGCCTGTGATCAGAAAGTGAAGGTTCGGTAGAGACCCTCCAATTGAGTATCTTATCCTTCAACACCACTGAATATAGCGTAAGATCAATAATGGAGCCACCTATGCGACTTACGAACGTTGGCTCTGAACCAACATTCGATTTGAGGAGACCACTAGATACAAAAAAGTCTAATAGTGACTCACCTCTGGTGTTGGTCTTCTTACACCCCAGACTCAATTTTGGCCGTTAGCGACACGACACGATATCGACACGTTCCTGCTTGAGTTGATAAGTATGGTAACTTACGTTTAAATTAGCTAGGCCTGACACGATCTTCCTGTAGTCATCAGGTGTCTATGGGAGGAGTTTTATTCTGTCCTGATTCAGACACTTGTAAGAGTAGCCATACTTAAAAACTAAATAGTCTAGGGCTTTTATTATGGGAGCTACGTTAGTAACACCGGGAAGGAATATCGGAGATGGTTTTGGATCTTTAATTTCATTTGAAGGTAGTATCTCGTCCATAGTTTCTTCGGTGGTTGAGAGAGGTGCGAATTAGTTCCTGGTGGAATAACCCCAGGGACCTGGGCTTCTATCGAGGGATGTTTGCTGTGTTGGCGTTTCTGACTATTTTCGGGGGATGATGTGATGTTTCTTCTAATATATTTTGGTGAAAAAGTTTGCCAGATTTCATTTGCTTCTGATGATTCAAACTCTTGATCTTGAAGAGGGACTTGAGCATCTCGTATGTTTTCAACCATTTATTTGGGTGTCCGTGACATGTAATTGTGATCATGCATTGCCATTGTTACAAATGAAAAAAACAACTAGGCCGAACCTAGCAAAATGTGAAATAGAAAAGAATAGTTTTAAAAAGTTACGAAAATAATAAAAACAAACTAACACTGATTGTTCACATATTTGAATGTAAAGTAATTGTTTATCACAATATATAACTTTATAGAAAATAGGATTTAAAAAGAAAGAATTAGTTTTTCTGAGAAAGAAAATAAACACACATTTCTTAGCTGCTGCTATCCAACAGCTGATTTACTATCCAATACTATCTGAATCATTCATTAATGTAAAACTATGAAATAAATATGTGCTGTACAAAATGAACAGTTTTATTCGCCACATTAATAGTTAATGGTTTTTGGAGGTTATGTATTTATAATTTTATTTTCTGTTTGATTAAAAGACACGTGTTTATATGTTGGCCAAATAAAAAATAAGTACAATGTTTATACATTTTACGTTTATCATAATAATCACCTATTGTATATATTTCCTATTAAAATCTATATTACAGTTTGGTTTGGTTTGGGTTTAGGTTGGATTAGAACATTGTGAATCAAACCACTAGAATTTTTAGCGAATTTCCCATAGGAAAGAAGCTATTACCGAAGGTCTCATGGTAAGACTTAAGCCCGGGACCATGTTATTTTTCCGTCTTTAGGTGCCCAGAGTCCAAAAACAATAGTCGTTAAAATTGTTATATATAAATTATATGTATATATATAATTTATATGATATGATATATACATATATATATATATATATATATATATATATATATATATATATATGTGTGTGTCTGTGAAGATGATTACTCTCGTAAAAATGGTCCGATCGAGACCAAATTTGCAAATTTGGTAAGAGACATGTATTCCTACATTTGCTCGGACGAATTCGTAAACCAGAGATATTGGTCAATCGGAACGGGTAGTTTGGGGGGGGGGAGGTTTGTACCCCAAAAATGGGTTCTTTGCTTTTTTCCCATGTAATTTCAAAAAATTTTGAATTTTTTGCCATTAGAATCAGCTCAAAAAACTACACAATTTAGTTTCTTAAGGTTTTACTCTATCTTCAAAGGTTACTGAGGTATTAAAAAATCTAAATATAGTACATTGTCTTTATATATGTCTATGAACACAATAACTCTCGTAGAAATGGTCCGATCGAGACAAAATTAGGTAGAGACGTGTATTTCTACAAATGCTCGGATGAGTTCGTAAACCAGACATATCGGTCAATGGGAACGGGTAGTTTGGGGGGGTTTTGTACCCCAAAATGGGGTTTTTTGCGTTTTTCATATGTAATTTAAAATTTTTTTAGTTTTAATCCTCCACCATCAAAATCAGCTTAAAAAACTACACAATTAAGTTCCTTAAAGTTTTTCTCTATCTCCAACGGTTACCGAGATATAAAAAAATCTAAACACAGTACGTTGTATTTTGAGGCTCCAATGTTAATCTTATGGAGGATAAGGAAAAATTAATATTTCACTTATTAACCAATATTTTTGGATAAGAATTTATACTTAGCTTTATGTGGTTGAGGTTCATCCATTTATGCTTAAAAATCATAGTTTATGTGTTTATCATGGCAGCAAACCTGCATACTCTTTTCCCATGTTAATCATATGGAGAATAGGCAAACTCCTTTATTTATGGACAAATGTTGATGGATGTTGGTATAAATGTTAAAAATAAATGTTTTTGAAGGTATAAATGCCTACTCTCAGTGTTCCTCACAGCAGCAAACCTGCACACTCTTTCCCATGTTAATCTTATGGAGAATAGGTAAATAATTCTAATGTTCATCGACAGATTTTGACCACTTGACTTGTCGTATATTATTATTATTATATTATTGATTTGGAAACTCGCTGAGTACGCAGGTCTGCTGCGACGGGGGTATTACTTTCTCCCCTTATACATAGTAGGCCTATATGGAGAAAGTATTGTTTTCGTCAAAATTTTCGAATTTGAGTTGAGTGTGGATATATCCGTTTTGGGGTCCCCTGAATCCAAAAAAGTGGGTTTTGACGTGATGTCTGTCCGTCTGTGTGTGTGTGTGTGTGTGTGTGTGTGTGTGTGTGTGTGTGTGTGTGTGTGTGTGTGTGTGTGTGTGTGTGTGTGTGTGTCTGGATGTGTACAGTGCCATAGCCTACTCCGTTGGTCCGATTTAGATGAAATTTGGCATGTATATATATAGTCACCGTATCTCCAGGCGTTTTTTTCATTTTTTTGAATTTTTGATTTTTAAGTGTAGTTCACCCTTAAAAAACGTGATAAATCCAATTTTCTCAAAAACGGCTCTAACGATTTTGATTAAAATGTGAAAGTTTATAGTGCAAAGAGTACTAAATAATTTGACACCACCCGCATGTCTGTAAAAATGAGGGTTCAAAAGTTATGGGCTTTTAAATGTAAAAAAATCAAATTTTTAAATTTTCAGCGAAAACAATAAAAGTAAAGTACATCGTGACTGGTGCCATTGAAACCAGTTTAAAAAACTGAACAAATTAGTATTTTAAATTATTTGTCTACGACTAACGGTTCCAGAGAAAAGTTAAATTTACTGTCCACGATAAACGCAGTACGTTGTCTGAAAGCGCCTAATGTTATTCTTAAAGAGAATAAAAAAAAATCAATTTCATCCTTACTTTCCAACCGTTTTCCATGAAACTTGGTATGAAGTGTAAGGTCAAATCACCGAACAAAACCAGCTCAAAAAAGCTTGGTGTTCCCGGGGAGGGGGGGGGTTCCCCCATACAATTTGAACAATAAATTATTAAATGATATTTAGAATAACTTTGTAGAACATGATAGTTTTATTACAGATTGTCCTTTTTAAATTTAATTAAGGGAGAAAGTATGTGTCAGTCCACTGGTACCGTTTATTATTCTGCTATTAACCACAGGTTTAAGAGACGTGAGAGGACAAAGAATCCAATTCCTACAAGTAAAGTAGGTGGATCTCAGACAACTGAAAAAAACATTTTGGTGTGTAACAGGGTTTATATAAGCGACTGCAGCAAAATGCTGTGTCGATACGGGAGGCTCATTTATTCTCACACTATGATAAAAAGCAGTCATGTGAGCTGTGCCTCATTTCTACAAATTTCAGGGGTATTTCCGTATTTTAGAAGTCAACAGAACAGCCAATCAGAGGCTTTTTCAATCTCAGCTCCGGACAGTTAGAACTCACATTGAAAACGGAGCTCATGTTGTTGGTGTGCATCCATAGGCTGGATTTCACGATGCATTATATATAAACACACAAACATTTAGATGAGAAATGCAATGATGGATAAAACTTAATGATGTTGTTATATTTTATTTCAATCTCAATTTGCCATTATAAAAAATTATATTACATTTTGATATTTTTTTGTAGATATTGAATTACCAGAAAAAGTAAGGCTGTCTGTGTTGCCTAAAGTGCCAGCATTACCACCATCACTGAGACCTCCTAAAATGATAAAGAATTTAAAGTTTATGAAGGGTCCAGAGGAAGTTCATAACAAACTGATACACAAGCAGTATGGAATAATTGTAAGTATGATTTATTTTCATGTTACCTGATTTTTTATGAGTATGATTTTTTCATCTTTCTAAACCACAGGCTCTAACACACAGGCACAGGCAAACCACAGTAAATTTATTTTTGTGAAACAACAATTTTTACTTACATATTTTGGGAATGCGTTCCAAACCTTACCTTGGAGTATCTTGGGATTTAAATCTGTCTGCTCTTGTACTGAAGTTCCAGATATAAACCACTAGGCTCGATAGTCACCCCAATACTGAGTTTAATAGGGGTTTTGTAAAAACTAGGGTTGTACTTTTTACTTGCCAAATACTAAAATTGCTAATATTTTGTGCCCACCAGCAAAAAATAAATTTTCGAAATTTTAAAAGGTTATGAATTTTAGAGTTTTATGAATAAATATTTTTGACGACCAAGTTAAGTTAAAACTGATTTTAACTTGGTCGAATTTGGAAATTAAAAAGAATAACCTCATTTTGAACTATTTTTTAAGTAGGATGATGGCCTATAAATTACCCATTGACAAAATCAAACTGGCGATCTCCCTCACATTAAGGTAACATTTATAACTATACATTTAATAATTGTGTACGTTAAAATGATTAAATTATATCACTATATAAAACAATTTGTCCGTTTGGATATTTTTTTTAAAGTACACAGTTTCAATTCAAATGTAATGTATTACATTTTTTAATATTGTATGTTCCCACCCTGATAAGGTTATCAGGGATTCTTTGCTAGAATGAAGATAAAATTTCTCTTCTGAAAATGGATTAGTAGCTTTGCGCACTCCTTACTAGGGTTCACAGATTAACACAATCTCTGCGGCAGGTTCACCGGTGGGAGAGAGTGTTATGTTATGTTATTGACTTAAGTATGGTCCAGCCACTCATAGGAGAAGGTTGGTTCTGTGCTGCGTTGTTCTCTGATAGTGTCCCTCACGTTTGGCATAGTCAGTTTACGATTCCCCGGGTGCGGTGGGGTCCGCCCGTAAAAGTCATACTTTGACTTTACAGTGTTTATGTCATTATAAGAGTAGACAAACTATAGAATATGGCACAGCAGTTTAACTGAGCAGTTGAGCAGAGCGGTAGCAACTAAGGGTTGTACGGTGCATAATGCGTGTCACCGGTGACCCCCAAGAAAAAAAACAATTGGAGCCCTAAATATGGATTTCAACTCTCCTGTCCCTCTCAACTTAAGCACATAAAAGGAATGTTTTATGTAAAAAATTTTAGCATTAGGGTTAGGGCTTCATGTAAATTTTTAGAGCAAATGTGTCAAAGTTTTTCATAAAATTGTGGTAAATAAAATAGTAAACAAAAATTGTATTGTTTTAATACACCAGAGGCCTGGTTATCAGAACTAATTGGGACCGAACCCTGTTTGGATTTCCAGGTTATTCAGATTATCTGGGAGTGCAGTGAAAAGTTGCATTTAGAGTATAAAAAATCCATTATTTTAGATCCGAACTGCATATTTTCCCAAATACCTTACGTTTCATCTCAGTTCACACATGTGTTTTTGTTCACATGTTTTTCCTGTATGGCATCAAGTGTTCCTGTGGGGTCATTATATCAGTGAAGGACTTGTCATTAATATAAAACATGACACACTCTTTGACACGTAAAAACGAACAATGATAAAACAGTACTTCTATAGGCCTACGTTTTACGCAACGGTGGCCATTGCGGGAGTTGAACTCAAATGTTTGAAAAGTAGTTCACTGAAAAGCGATTCTTAAAAGTTTGACCGTGAGAATCGAGTCTATTCTGCTATACTGTGGGTGTAGTTAGTCATCGCCCTACCCTATTGTGATCAGCAGTGTACTGCTACATCCATATACTTAATTTTTATGAGAAGATGATGCAACTTTGCTTTGGCTAACAGGATTTCTCTGTATGTAGTACTGTATAATTAGTGATACCGTGTTGTAGATTAACCCTAGAAGTGGTAAGGTCTTAATTCACGACACAATACAGGGTAGGAACACCAGTTCTGGAGTCGGGGGCATCAGGTCAAAATTCTCAGGGAAACTTAAATTTCATGCTCAAAATTTTTCTTCCAAATTCAAAGCAGTACATATTAACGCACAAACGGCGACCAATAAAGTAGACGAACTTACACTCTTGTGTGAGGGAGTTATGCCTGACGTTTTTATCGTGTCAGAACGTGCCTTTAAAAATGAAAACATAAATCTTTTCCAAATTAACAACTATTTACTTGCAAACGCTTTCAAACGAGAACAATTCAAAGGTGAGGGTGTGGCAATTTTTGTTAGAAACACAATAATTTTTTTCAAATTCAAAACTGATCAGAGTTCTGAACTGAACCTTGAATTAATTGGAATTAAGATAAATTTAGGTACTTTTGGTCAAATTTCCATCATTGGTTTATATAAGTCACCCAGTGGGGACGACAATTCATTCTTCGAAAAACTAGAACATCTGTTAAATTTTTTATTCACACACAAAACCAAATTTATTATAATGGGGGATTTTAATATTGATGTTCTAGACCACACCCATCCATGAACCCAGCGGTTTCGCGATATTCTGGAAACATTCAATCTATGGAATCCGAAAAAAATTTTACAAGAGTTTACAAAATCGCTTCCATTTATTCACAAAATATTTTTCATTCACATTTTTCGTTCAAAGAAAATTAATTCGTTAAAATTTTTGTATCGAATAAAAAAATTTTCTGTTTTTATAAGAACGAAAACGTCTAAATATGATGTCTCTTTTTATAAATCAGTCCGGAAAAAACTCCAAACAGAAAAAATCAAGTTTTGTCAGAACTCAACAAACAAGTTCAATAATTCTTCAGTTTCAAAGTTTTTACTGTCCAAAAACTGTGCATTGAGTGTGGCTGAGGTGGCACGTGTTTTGAAAACTATCTAAAAAAACTCAAATAGAAAAATTTTTGGATCAAGTTAGTCAACTTTTCCTCTTTTTTTGCACAAAAACAAATAATTTTCCTTTCAGCTGGAATAAATCACCAAATCAATCCAATTTTTTAGGTAAAAAAAGGTTAGAGAAAAATTTTTTTCAACTCTTGTTCAGAATTTTCCCAAATCAATTTGCAAACTAACTTCAAATCAAACGTTTTCTATTGAATGGCGGAGAGCTGAACCTGCACCTTCGCATTTGTAATGATGGATGACGACCTCCTTAGAGGACTCTGATTCCAAATCATAGATTGCACCTTGATAAAGGGCTGACTTGGCAGGATCACATTGATAACATCTGCACCAAGGTTACTTCTGGAATTTTCTCATTACGTAATCTTTCAAAATTCTGTTCCAAAGAAGTACTTTTAATGGCCTATTTTGGCCTAATCTACCATCACATTTCCTATGGAATAAACTAGTTGTGCAAAATTTAGACAGGAAAGGGTTTTTAGACTGCAAAAAAAGTAGTCAAAATTGCAGGCCAGAGAATCTTGTAGGAACGCCTTCAGGGAGCTTGGTTTGCTTACAGTACCCAGTCTATATATTATGGAGGTAACCACCTACTGTAAATAAAGATGCTCCCTCGTCCAAGGCAACCAAATTCATCAGTATGAAACAAGGGGAAGGGATACTTATTGATCTCAGCAACATAGAACTGTAGCTTTTGAGCAATTGCCATCTCAGCCAGGGATCAAATTCCTTAATAAGCTTCCTGAAGGCATAAAGCAGTCTGGCAACTAAATTAAATTCAAAGCTCGTTTGAAACGCCTCTTGGTGTCTAAAGTTGTGTACTCTGTTAATGAATTCACGATGAACCGCTGGGAAAACTAAATTTTAGGGATTTCCGCGAATTAATTTCAGCACTGGTGTCAAACCTTGTTTTGTTTTAACAGAATTTTTTATTAAATGAAAAATATAATTCAAATATCTTATGAAATATCAAAAGTTTAAACAAAAAAAGTTAAATATGCAAAAAAACAAAAAAGCAGGTGTGAGGCAAAAATTATCATGTATGAAAGAAGTACTTATTAATTGCCACTGTAACACTTTTGAGCAATTGGGATTCTCAGGGGATCAACTAGATCTGTGCATAGAACGTTAGCTGGGCACTCTATTTAATTTAAGTTAAGCTTACTTGGTTATAAAAACTGTCACTAGTAAATAAAGCTCGTTTGAATGAATTGTGATGTTAACAATTCACTAATATTAATAACGAATTTTTTATAGTAAATTTTGTCAAACCTTGTTTTGTTTTAAATTTCTACAAATATTATTTATAATCTTAATGAAATGACTTTTATAATGCAATTTATATTGTCAACTACAATAAAGATATTATTATTATTATTAAAATTACAAAAGAAGTGGCAGGTGGAGACATTTGTCGTCAATTTAGTGAACTTATTATTTTCGTGACCTTGTTGCCCCCTGGGGGCAAGCAACCAAACCTGCTCATGCAGTTCACTAAACTGCCACTAGGGTACGTCTTATTTCCAAGTAAGCGCTTTTATAGGCTTAATTGGGATTGCAGTGGATACCTATTTTGCTTTTGTGATTAGAGGTTATAAGGGGGGGTATTTTTTATATTTTTTTGTTCATACTTTATATTTTAAGAAGATATAATTAATTATTTTTATGTTACAGTTAAAAGTAAAAAGCTTAACACTTCTTGGAATAAAGTGTTAATTCAAATTACATTGTTTCGTTTTGAATTTAAACTCAGTAACCTTTTTCTCCAACGGGTGATTCTTATTAGCCAAACATTCGGATTACCAGGACTCTGCTGTATTTTGAAAACTTAAAAATCTTCTTTTACATTTTACTGTTCACATTTCTTTGTTTTGTTTATTTTTTATTGTTACCATGGAGTTATTTTATTATTGATATAACACCAACGTCCTATAGATTAACAAGTGATATTCGTGCTTACAGTTTCAAATATAATCTTGTGGCTGAAATAGTGGTTTTAATTTATTCACGAGGGATATATCCGCGCATGTTATTTTCACCAAGAGCGGCAAACTGATATTTTCGCCATTTTCATTCTTTGTTGTTTGTCTCTTGGTCTGCTCCCATTTTGACGTAGCTCCGACCATGCATCAGAGGGAACTGTACTCCCATGCGGGGGTGCAGTGAAAGAAAAAAAATTATTTGAACGAAAAGGTGGGGATTTATAGTGCAACTATACAATTTCTGAACATAATCTTTGTAAAACAAAAAAAATTTCCCCTAAAATAGTTAGCTCTCAAAGGGTTAAGAAATGGATCATTTTTACCCGCAATAATATGTATGCCAATAATTATTAGTGAATTAAGTGTTAATAAAATAACTTCCCTTGTTTGCATATATTAAATAACTCACTGTATAACTGTAAAAACAATAATGTAATTTGTAAACTAATAGTGCTTTATAATATCCATTTTGTACTATTATGGTTTCTTAGAAATTGTAAGATATTTTGTAAATTCCTTTCATTTAAGCTAAGCACCTATGATCAGCACCTAATTCATGTTTACAGAAAATAAAGATCTTTGTTATTTTCATTCATTTTACATATAAATTTGAAAATGTACACGTAAATATACATACATATATATATATATATATATATATATATATATATATATACAGTGGAACTTGGTTATAACGTCATTGAAGGGACCACACAATTAATGACGCTATATCAGAGTGACGCTATAAAAGAGGTTACATAATTTTAATTTAAAACCGAGGAAAAATAGGGAAACACATTTTTTACATGAAATTAGGACATTTAATGAAGGTAATTTGAAATACACCGTAAGTTTATGTTTATGACTGACTGAACTACTCTACTATATAAAAAATCGAATTTGAAAATATTGCAATGAAGTTCGGCTTGGTGAATTCAACTGTTGGTTCGATTTAAAAAAACAAGCCCGAACACACGTCTGCTATCTTACGTCCCTCCTCACACGCTCATATAACTCACACCTTCTCTTCAGCAAAACCTTTCTCTTAACACTTGCTATTTTTTTTCAATACTGTATTCGTAAATTAAAATAACGAAAAACAAACTGTAAAAGACGTACACTGAACTAACGATATCTGCACGAACTGTAGGTACGTACGAACGGCATCACAGTGCTTTGATGCGACGTGAGTCACTGACACTGACCTTGATGACCGGCAACAGAGGATATAGGGTAGGAGATGGGGTTGGGGTGGTTAGCGGTAAGACAGTAATAAAATGCTGTTTCTAAAAATAGAATGTAGCTAAACAATAGCCGCAGCCCTCACGTTGCACCACCAACCGAACTTTCTCTATTTTTAGCTATATGTTGCCTTCTTCTCGGCCCAATTTTCTTGACGTTATATACGAGGTTTTAGAATTTACTGACGATATATCCGAGGTTTTTTCCTATGTAAATACATATAGTTTGGCGGGACCTAAAAATAAATGACGTTATATCCGAGGTGACATTAAAGCCGAGGCCGCAATAACCGAGTTGCACTGTATATATTTATATATATATATTTTTGTATGACCTTATATTAGTTGCATAAAAAGCATTTAACATTATTTTTTAAATAATAAACTTTATTAAAGTTTTCCAGATCTGAGGACAGCAACTGGTTAGTGTAAGATTTATTGTGTTACCTTACCTTGGTTTGTTTAGGCCCTGACCGGAGGCAGATTAAGACACGGGCATTTGGAAATGATCCGCAACACCCTGGGACGGAAGATAGACATGAAGAGAATGTTTCTGATTTGGAGGATTGATGCTCCGTGGCAACCTGTCACTAAAAAGGTTTTTCACTTTAATTTTTCAAAATTGTATTGAAGTTCTTGACTTATTTTATTTATTTATGAAATTTATGAAGATCTTGGGTTTTATTTAAAAAATTTTACAAAATATAATTTAAAAAAATGTGGATAGTAGGCCCTAACAAGTGATCCAGAAATTATATAATAGGATGTTGATGAGTTTGAGTCATGTTGCAAGCAGTCACATCTTGAGCTTAGCCACGTTACCATGACAGTGTTTTTTTTAAAATTCAACTTCAGAACTGCCCTCCGAAGGGCTTTAAAATTGTGTGGAATGCTCCCGAGGGCATTCATAGTTTATAACTAGAGTTGGGTCGATTCCAGTTTTGTTCGATTCCAATTCTTGAAAATCGATTCATGATTCTGGATTCTGATTCCGATTCAAACAATTCCAGGCATTGATTTGACCTCCGCCAACGAATGTAATGTTATAACCCTAGAAATGTCCAATAGGCTATATGTTTTTCAGTGTCACCCGGTTTATAGGGATTTGCAAGCCTTAAAAAAATGTTTATTAATTCTAGAAGTTAACCCATCAACTGGTGACTGTCGCAAAAGCGATGGTCTATCATTCTCAACAACTGGTGACCGTCGCTTTTGCGACGGTCAAATATCGCTACTTATTATCCACTTTTTATAGTAAAACTAGCTGACCCGGCGAACTTCGTAACGCCTCTCAGTAAACACATGTTAACTTTAGGATTGGCCATGTTCTGAAGTCGAATAGCAATACGGCTTCATTGTGAAAGGTTATGTATTCTGGGTCGCTGCATAGTGAATAACAATACTGAAACGATAAAACATATTAATATCATTCCCATAAAACAAATAAATCTGAGTGGATTAATTTACAATTTTCAAATCCAATCCAAACCCAAACGAAACCTAACTGTAATACGGCTTTTATAGGAAAGATATACAACAGCTGATTATTATAATAAACGTAATTGTAATTGTAATTATCATATAAACACGTGACTTTAATCAGACAGAAAATAAAAATATAAATACATAATCCCCCAAAACCGTAAACTATTAACGTGGTGAATAAAGCTGTTCATTTTTTACAGTACACATTTACTTCATAGTTTAACATTAATGAATGATTCAGATGGCATTGGATAGTAAAGCATACGGCATTGCTAATGGAAAGTAAACCAATCAGCTGTAGCTAAGAAATCAAATGTTTTCATTGTAGACAATTTGTAAACAAATTTACTCTCCTTAACATTCTAATGTTAACAAGGTTAACATTAGAAATTTAAAACGCCATAAAATGGAAACTTATGGGGTTTTCGAAAATATTTTTTCACTAAAACCTTCCTGGACAACATAGAACACAACACATATAGAGCAACTTCCTAAAATTTCATGGCTATCGGATGAGTAGTTTGGCAACGCATAAAGGACATACATACAGACATACATTCAATTTTATATATAGAGATAAATGTTTGGTCGACAATATATTGGTATCATTTGATTACGGATGAAACGATCTATCGATATATACCATTCAATAGGCAATATATTTTGTTCAGCTGGAGAAGAGAAAAAGAAAACAATGCTACTTTTCAAATACGTCGTTCGTCAATGAGCTCTCTGTTTACATTCGCCGCAGTTTTGCTGTGTTGTTTCAGTTTGGTTATTAGAGAAAAATTGCTTACTTATTTCTTGGAATAAGTAAATATATGTTTTGACGATTATATTTGTGAAATTTTAGTTTTGCTTTGCTGTAAAATAATATTTATTTAGTTATGTAATTAGAAAGTGGTGGGACCTTCTTGAAATCAAAATAAAATCTGTTGTTTTTTTGAATACGTAGTGATAATTTCTGGTTTGGATTAATGTCCGCACTTTTGAATGCTTCATTCATTTGCTTAGACCATCCTCATAGCTAGACCAGTTCGTACTTTAGAGGCAAAAATGGTTCGGATTCCACGTTAAACTGTACGTCCCTTAGATGCCACTTGCTGTGGGCCTAATAATTAACCCCTAATAATTGTCCCTAAGGGACATGTCAGCTTTAGTAAGTATAACAAGACAGTATAACAAGATTGCGCCACAATTATCTTACACTCATTTCTCATTTGTACTTGGCTTAAAATACCTATAGGTCGCTATTTCAAAAGGTAATACGTAGTCCAATTTTATCCTAAAAAATTTGTTTGGATTTTTAAATTTTGTCTATAAAGGCTGAAAGTATTTTTTAATGTTTTGAAAGGGAGTGGTCCAAATCCTGTTCTTGTTACTACTTAACGTTGACCTGTTGTTAGGTAGGTAATTAATTACAAATGGCAACTTAGTCCAGAATCAAACTGGCGACCCTCACATTATGAGGCTCAGCTCGTTACCCCTAATACGTAATTGAACTCTAAACTGCTAAAACATTGTCAATATGAAACTTCATCTTTTACGAGCTATATGGTTCGGGACCTGCATTCGTACTTAATAGTATAACAATAGTCCTTGAAAAGTAATTAATTTCAGAATACAAGACATCTGGAATATGATATATACAGTAGAATTCCAATTATCCGAATTAATTTGGACCGGACCCCATTCGGTAAGTCAAATATTCGGATAATTGGAGTTATCACACAAAAAACTAGCAATTTAGTACAAAAATCCATGTTATATATTTAGTATTATTTGATTTGATTACACCATTTAAAATACTTTACAGCCACAGTATAAATTAAACTTTGCTTACAAGGCAGTGTTAATGCTTTTTGAACATTTTGGCTGTCTTCACACATTTCCATTTATGTTTTAAGTTACGTTAAAATCTCACATATTATGTTCTAAAATCGATTCGGATAAGCGGCGATTCGGATGATCGGAGTTCGGATAATTGAGTTCTACTGTAATTATTACAGGTTTGTAGTTTTTATTTCATAAATATAAGAATACAAAATTAGCTTTGATTTCCTTTTTGTAGACAGCTGAGTTATGGCGTTATGATTGTTTTAATCATAATAATGAATATTACTTGTAGTGTACCATATGTTTAATTGTAACAATATGTTTGTTAACCTTTTTGTTTTTGTCTTTGTCAACGCTTAACCTATAATACATCACACATTACTTGTTTTGCGTATTATTATTTATGTTTATACAATTTGTTAATAAGTCAATGTATTAGTATGTTACAATGGCGCAGTCGAAAAGTGATAGTTTCAAGTGCAGCACATTTGACGGGACGACCGATGATTGGCTATACTGGCACGAAAGACTAAAGATCGCCTTGCGGAATGAGAACATCAAGAACGAGGACAAAAAGCGCGACATTTTACTAGGACTGTTGGGACCACAACCTTTCAAGATAGTTTTTGACTCGGTTCAACCAACACCACTCAGTAACCTCAGTTACAATGATGCCATAGAGATCTTGGACAAATACTACACAAGACCATGTGCTCCACTCTCACACAGAGTGAGTTTTACTCGCCAACACAGACAGGAAGGTGAGTCGGTCATACATTTTGAACTAGCGCTAAGATCTATGGCTGGACACTGCCAGTTCGGCGATAGTTTGGACGAACGCCTAAGAGACCAGTTCATCCAAGGCATACAAAAGTGGCAATTAGAACTCCTAAGGTTACATGCATCCACCAAGACTACATTTGCAAGTGTTGTTGAGTCTACTAAACTTCTTGAAAATGTGGACACTCAACAACAACAAATTCAATGTACAGGTGTGAATAAAGTCACTAATCGTGAAATACAGAACCCCAAAAGAAATTATTCCCAGAAACAGCATGTAAAAAAAGATTATGTCTCGTCAGAAATAAACACTGTCTCCGCTGTGGACGTAGAAAACACTCGGATGAAGCTCAGTGCTCTGCTAAAGACGCGGTTTGTGATGATTGCGGGGGCAGAAATCATCTCTCCCGGGCTTGTTTGAAGGTTGGCAACGCAAAAATAACGCGTAATACGGTCAACCAATTGTAAGACGAATTTACTACACATGGTAATGAGTCTTCTTGTTCGGACATTGATCAAGTGAGGACTGTAGAGAAGGGTTCTAAAGTCATGATTAATGTTAAATTAAACAAACAAACAGTGGCAATGCTGTAAGACCCAGGGGCTGCTTGCAGTATAATTGGTGAAAAACTTTGGGAAACATTGGGCTCACCACCTCTTACGCCTACAAGTAACCTCACTGCTTACACAGGTGTAAGTATAGAAACAGTGGGGAAAGTATTTGTTAATGTCGATGCCTTTGGTTGCTCCAAGAAACTACAACTAATTGTAGCAAAAAAAGACGACGTACCACTATTTGGATTAGATTGGGTTTTGAGCTTCAATCTTCCTTTACCACCAGGTGCAAAATTATGCTCTGTTGCTCAGAAACAAAACACATGTTTAACTGATAAAACATCCACATTGACAAACAAAGTCATTGCAGAATTTCCTGACGTCTTCAATACAAAGCTGGGCACAATAAAAAACTGTAAAGTTGTGTTTCACATGTCTCGAGACGCTGTTCCAAAGGTTTCAAAGCCACGGCCTGTCCCTTTTTCATTGAGAAAGGCAGTGGAAGATGAACTTGAGCGTTTAGTGAGCAATGGAGTACTGACACCCGTTAACACTAGTAAAGAACCTGTCAATTGGTCCTCTCCAGTAGTTATTGTAGTAAAACCTTCCGGAGCAATACGTATCTGTGCGGATTTCAAAAACACTATAAACAAATACATGCTCCCAGACAACTACCCTATGCCTGGGTTTGAGGAAATCACCTCAAAGCTTACAGGTGGGATTGAATTTACTGTAATAGATCTAAAAGATGCATACTTACAGATGGAGGTTGATGCTTCAGTACAACAATTCCTTACAATTTCTACACACAAAGGGTTTTTTCGTTATTCACGCCTTCCTTTTGGTGTAAAAATAGCGACAGGCACCTTCCAGAACAAAATGGATCAGGTCTTAGCAGGCTTATCAGGAGTTACTTGCCTCCTGGATGATGTCATCATAACAGCACAAACCAGAGAAGAACACATGGAACGTGTGAGGGAAGTTCTGAAACGTTTCGAAAACAACGGAATACGGGTCCAAGAGTCAAAATGCAAATGGTTCCAAAAGTCCGTGAAGTATCTATATCTAGGTCACAGGATCGATAAATTAGGAATACATCCTACATCTGAACACTTGGAAGCCATGAAAAACATGCCGTCACCCAAAAATACCAAGGAGTTGAGGTCTTTCCTAGGTTCAATAAATTATTACAGTAAGTTTGTACCTCATCTACAGTCATTGTGTGTGCCACTACACAAACTACTAAGGAAAGAAGAAAAATGGAATTGGACTGAAAAACATGAACAAATAGCAACAAAACTACGACACCTTCTAACTTCATCAGATACTCTGACACATTATGATGAGTTGTTACCTCTAATCCTTGCTACAGATGCAAGCGAGGTCGGTCTGGGCGCGGCCCTTTTTCATAGATATGCTGATGGAAAAGAGAGGCCCGTTGCTTTTGCATCAATACGCCTGGATCACGCTGAGAATCGATACAGTGTGATAGAAAAAGAAGCGTTAGGTTTAATCTTTGGAGTCACACGTTTTCAACAATACCTTTTCGGTAGACACTCGTCGTTAATAAAACTGTTTGGTGAACATGATGAAATTCCGAAATTTGTATCAAACCGGATTGCAAGGTGGGCGTTAACCTTGAGTGCTTATGACTACTCTTTCAGCTATCAAAAAGGAAAAGATAATACGACGGCAGATATTCTGTCGAGATTTCCTCTAAAAACTGAAATCATATCTGCAGAGGAACGTTTAGGTGAAAATAACAGGGCCCATCTATTTCATCTTCGATCCCAAGACTTACCGCTATCCACACGGACCTTACGCGAATCAACAACGCACGACCCAGTTCTATCTCAAGTTATCAACTATTTGAAAAGTGGTTGGCCTACGTCTGATATAAATGAACATGTTCTACCTTACTTTAACAAACGAGAGGAATTTTCATTCGAAAATGGTGTTCTTCTGTGGTCTGGTCGTTTAGTCATACCAGCTAAGCTGAGGAAAAGGGTGATAGAAGTTCTACATGAAGGTCATCCGGGTATTGTAGCGATGAAAGGAAAAGCACGTTTCCAAGTTTGGTGGCCTAAAATAGACAGAGAATTAGAGGAATACATAAAACATTGTACGGGCTGTCAAGAAAACAGAAACAAAGATATGGAGATGCCACTTTTCTCATGGACAGTTCCAACTATGGTCCAGAATACACATAGATTTTGCAGGACCTTTCATGGGAAAAATGTGGTTGATTGTTGTGGTCTCAAAATCAAAGTGGTTTGAGGTGATACCTACCGCAACAACCACAACGAAATCCACCATAAATATCCTTAAAGAGCTATCCAAAGATAATTGTAAGTGACAATGGTCCCCAGCTCACGTCTCACGAGTTTCAGTCATTCTGCAAGAACCTTAACATCAAACATGCCCGGATCACTCCTTATCACCCGAAAAGCAACAGTCTAGCAGAGCGATGTGTTCGAACATTCAAGGAGAGAATGAATGCATCAAGGGAGAATAGTGGTACAATCCATGATAAGTTCAACAAATTTCTGTTTGCATATAGAACGTCCCCAAAGAGATCAACTGGCAAAACTCCGGCCTACATGATGTTTGGAAGAGAATTACGTTCCAAGCTGGATCTTCTTTTCCCCGATGTGGAAGGGAAAATGGATGAAGATCTCATGCAACAACGGAAAAACAAATACCCATCCAAGGTGAAAGTTTTTGAAGAAAGTGCAAATGTTTGGGTACTTAACCAATCGGGTGCTGGGTACAGGAAAGGAAATATAGTAAAAGTAAATGGACCCTACTCCTACCTGGTAAATGTAGATGGAATCCACAGGAGATGCCATGCCGATCAGTTGAGATCTGATGATTGAAGAAAGGGGGAAGTGTAGTGTACCATATGTTTAATTGTAACAATATGTTTGTTTACCTTGTTGTTTTTGTCTTTGTCAACGCTTAACCTATAATACATCACACATTACTTGTTTTGCGTATTATTATTTATGTTTATACAATTTGTTAATAAGTCAATGTATTAGTATGTTACATTAATGAAAGTAGAAAATACTCTCCATGTTACATTTATATTTTTTCTTGAGAGCCCAATAATTCTGATTGCTGCATTTTATGTGTGTTCTGCCGCAACTCTTGGCACACTTTGTTTCCGTGTTGGCCATTCTGTGCTTTTATGATGCTTTCGTGTTTTTGCTGTGTGCTCGTAGTCACACTTTAGCAGTGCAATGTTAACCAATTTCCCTCACTTAACATGTTATTGAGTTAATATAAATGCTCATTTGTGGATCTGAAGAACTTATGACTAAAGAACTTAATGAATGATGTACCCAATGACTATTTGATTAATTTAATTCTGTTTTCAGGGCCAAGGCCAACGGATGGGTGGTGGTAAAGGGCCAATAGATCATTATGTGACTCCTATCAAAGCTCGACGTGTCATAGTGGAATTGGGTGGAAAATGCGAGTTTGAAGAGGTACCATAACTAGATTTGAATATAGATAAATATTTTATTTACAATTTACTAAATTAAGTAATTTCTATACTGAGATGTACAGAACAATTTGTTAGTAACTGAAGATCATTGTTTTTTACCTGAAAATTTTTCTAAGTGGAAGAAGTAAACAACAAATTTTTTTTATTTAGCCTTTTTGGTTTTAGATCAGAGGTCCGCTCTTCTTGTTTTTAAAATTAAACCAAGTAGATTTTTTTTATAAGATAGGTCTCTTTTCCTTTAACGTAACCTTTTCCTTTTACTTACTAAATTTCATAATGATCGGTTGAAGAAGTTCAAAGACAAAATGGTTTAATAAAAGTTTCAAAACATACGAGTGTTGTCCGTAAAGAAAGTTTCCCATGGCACTACAGTGAAAAGTGTTGTTATGGTGGATCCCTCGCGTGTGCAGTGTACCTTGGTTCCCCCTCTCCAAATCCCCTCTCTAGCGAGCCACCTACGAAGCTCAGTCTTGGCTTGGCATCCGAATGTGATGGACCTATCCCTCACTTCACCCGCCAGGTGCGAGCTGTCCGATCCATTTCCGGTCTTCAAAAAACATTTCGCAGGTAGAAATCCATTCTTAGCTATGCAAAATCTATAAAGACAAGTGTATGAGCATACAACACATATGCAAATGGGTCAAAGAGTTTCAGAACGGGTGTACTGACGTCAATGATGCAGAGTGTTTCGGACAATCATCTGTTTCTAAGGAAAAAATTGCAAAAAAATTGATCTTCGGTCAACATTCTCGGCACCCACCTCAACCTTGGCATATCCTAGATGCACCGTCAAAATCTTTTTTTGTCAATCTCGAATAGGCAAACTCTCATATTTAACAGGAGATATTAATCAAACATGTCATATTATGTTACATGTCATATAATTGATTTGGAAATTTTCAGAATACGCAGGTCTGCTACAACAAGGTTATTTTATTTCAAGTAAAAATACGGTAATAGCTTCTTCCCTATAGGAAATTCGCTAAAAAAGTAAAAGTAAAGTCCGTGAAATTTGATATGTGATATATATTTCCGAGACACTTTATGAGTTAACCCAGGCCCATTCTAATGTTTAAGTATGACACACCAAAAGGTTGGGGTCAAGTCTAAAGTAATTTTCATTGTTTTACATTATACAAAGTAAAATAAAGTTACAAAAAGACAATTTGAGTAAAATAAATAGTTATTTTAACTCATTTGGATGAGGTTTAAATTTAATTTTTATTAATTGTTGCTCCTCAAACAGATTTAAAATTGCTGTGAGTATTAAGGTTAGCTTTTGAGCTATACAAATGTTAACAGGGAGATCTGATTATTCAAATTTCTCTCAGTGATTAACAATAATTGCTTAACAACAACCTAGTAGCTTGAAAATCAATGAAATTCCAAAACATTAACCCTCCAACGGTTCACTATTTGACCCCTTGAGGTTCACCTCTTTTTGGCACTTTGCAGGCTTTTACTAAAAAATTCACATAAAATAGTAAAAATATAGTAACTATGACATATTATACACCATTTTATGCTTCATTAAATTATCTATAAGATAATAGTAATATGTTTTATTTTTATCTTGGTTTTGATGGGTGTATTCAATTGAAATTGATAAAAAGATTTTTTTCAAAAGATTTCTCAAAGTTTGCTCCCCCACAAAACACAGCAAATAAATACCAGTCAAAAATTGAAGATAGCCAAGTATTTTAAAATTTAATAAGGAAAATAAAAATATATAGTTTTATACACTTAAGTCACTGCTATCAATTTTAAAATTGTGGAATTAACATCAGAACACCATACCAATGCGACGAGAACATGTAACGCCACCATTGTAAACAAATCGACATAACCGTGCAACTGAAGACCGATGTTTTAACTAACAAAGAACTCTGACGTATAGAATAAGCAAAGCGAAACATACCTCGGCGGAAAGCGTATAATCTGTAGAAAACAACGATACTATATTCAATGTAGTTTTAACCAAAAATGTATTCATACCATTGCTTTTTGTAAAAGATTACCTACCGTCGATTAATCGATGGTGAACCTTCGACGACCGGCGGCGGCGTCGATTAATCGACGGTAAAACCGTTAGAGGGTTAAGAGTTTTTGACATGGATATGTCTTAGCTCTGGGGGAGTGTTGGTGATTTCTAAGATGGAAAATATGTAACAGGTTTCCATACAAACTTTTTGAGCTATTGTATTGAATTTTTAATATAAAAGAATTCCCATATGATATAATCCATCCATGATATAACCTATTTCCCACAGGGAAGTAAATACAAACATTTTTTTCAGGTAAGAGGATATCTTAATCAGGTTGCCCACATATTGCCATTTAAAGCTATGGCAGTCAGCCAAGACATGCTGGAGGAGATGGAAGCCAAAGAGAAAATAGATGAAGCTCGGAACTTGAACGATTTTACTATGGATTATATTATAAAAAATAACATGGGAAATGCTAAGATGTGGTGTAGGAGAAATGATTATAAGTATTTTGGAAAGTTTATATAGTGTGTCATAAAAAACCTATTTTCAAATAAAATGTTGAAAAATATTTATATTTATGTCCTTAACCAAAAAGTATTACCATAAACATGAGAGCCCTCATAAGAATTTGTAATTAGTCCAAAACAATATTATAAACTAGGAGTAAAACTAAGGGGTTCCGTTTAAAAGAAATAAAAATATATTTTTATTACACTGCTGTGAAACGACTGTACTTAAAAGCCAAATTAGGAATGCAGTTGCACTTGGTGATTTAGCCACACTTTTCTTGGAACCAAAAAACTGTGGCGGATTTCCAATTAGCCACGCTAGCCCTAAGGATATAGTAAAATTGATCTCATTGGTTTTTTTGGTAAGATTGATCTGAGAGTGGAAATATCTGGTTTGGAGGCTTTCCACTGGATAAAAAATGGTTTTAGGACTGAAGGCTGTCTGTTTGTGCGCCAATTCTAAGACTATACCAAGCTTTTAATTTTTACATGATTTGGCACAAAATTATGCACTTTGATATCATCTACAAGCATTTCTTAGGATTAAAAACTTTATGTATAGTTCACCCCGAATTACCAAGACAAGAAAAATTATAATTGAAAAAATAGCTCTAGCCTATTGCTGTGGAGTCAATAGTTAAAAGATTATGGAACTTTAAATTAACTATAGGATTAGTACTTATGGTACTAATATAATAATTTAGAATCTTATGATTTTATTTTTTTATAAACTTATAAGATTCAATTTTTATTTACATAATGAGTTTTGCATGGATTTGGCATATTTCAAGGGGCAGCTATCAGAACAGTGCCTAGGGCAAATGATTTATGAATCAGTCCCTGCTAAAAATAATTACCTTTTATTAAAAGCATCAGCTGTTTGGTTGTTACCAACCTTTGTTACACTATACCTGGATTAAAATCAATAGAAGCTTCAAGGTCATTTGTTAATGCAGTTGAACTTTATAACATATGGTTGTGTCTGCTGTCTGTTTTGTTTATTTGGTAAACCTAACCTCTACGACATACTGATCGAGGAACACATTATAGCTTCATAATTTTCTTTACACAATCATAGTCTATAAAACAATTTAAAATCAAAATTTAGACAAACTAAAATTAAAATATTATCAGAATAATTATTATTTATTGCATGGAGTTTTGTCACGTTCCCTTTTTTAACCCTAGAAATCGCAAAGTCGTAATTTACGACGCATTTACATATTCAATAAGAATTGGCAGGTGGAGGCATCTGTGGTCAGTTTAGTGAATTTGTTAGACACTATCGCCTACGTGACCGTGTTGCCCCCTGGGGGCAAACAACCGAAACTGCTCTCTTAGTACACTAGCCTGCCACCGGGCAGGTCTTATAACCAAGTAAGTGCTTTCAACTCCTATGCACTGGTGGCCTAACCGGCTAAAGCGCTGCGCTGAAGAGCGTAACGTTCTAGCCATTCGGAAGTGCTAGGGTTCGAATCCCGACCATGAGCAATCCCAATTTGGCTTGCAAATGTGTGGTAGAGCGGAGTGGAGGGCCCACCTTAAATAAACGGTGACCGGCTTGGGTGGAAGTTGATGGCATTTGTAGGCTTAATTGGGATTGCAGTGGACACCTGTTTTGCTTTTGTGGTTAGTGGTTATAAGGGGGGGCATGTTTTAAGCTTTTTTTGTTTAAACTTTGATATTTCATGAAGATATTAGTAATTATTTTTATGTTACAGTTAAGAGTAAAAAGCTTGCCACTTCTAGGGTTAATATACCATTAAGTTGTTTCTCTTAATGTACAAACACTTAGGCCTAATTCATAAATAAATGATTAGTAAACACATTTGTTTGAATAAAGACTACAAACAGAATTTATAGGTAATTATAGTCATGTGTATTTATAACAAAACTATTTATAAATCTTTATCGGCATTGATTTTGTCATCACTGTCTGGTCCGCCAATGTAACAAAAAACCATAAAAAAGGAGATAAATAAGTGGAAATTATTGGTATGAATTAATTATTATATAATACAAACAACCACACTGTAATAAATGAAATATTCTTGGTTCAATCACTATGTTGGTAAACAGGATGTGGTTTTTGACCAGGCAAAGTCTTGGTTCCAGCGTAATATGCTCCAACTCAATGAAGCCAAAACCCAGGTCCTTCTCTGCAGTCTAAGTAGCATGGATCTTGAAGGAGTTGCGTGAGACTGTTAGGTTTCTCGTTAGATCGTAGATTGCCTTGAAATAGCTACACCTTGGTCTTCAGGATACTGTCTAGGGTACTGTATGTGTTGAGGAAGATTGGGGGTATGCTCACTTCGCAATATTTAACAATGATCTACTATGTCCTATTCCATACTCACATCAGTTATGGACTTATATTGTGGGGGCATGCCTCGGGTTGCCATAGGATTTTTTGTCCTTCAGAAAGCAGCCGTGAGAACCATTTCATCCAGTGGTTTCCGTGATAACTGTCGTCCCCTGTTCCGCCAGTTGGGAATTCTTACCATCCCTTCACACTACATCTTAGTTTCTCTGATGTTCATGAAAACCAACGTTAGATATTTCACCACAAAAAAACCTCTTCACAACCATGATATAAGGAGCAAGGCCAATCTTGATATCCCGAGACGAAGGTTGATGTTTACCTCCAAACGGTTCCCTGGTATGGCTTATAGGATGTATAACAGACTTCCTGATCAAGTGAAGGTATTGGAGAAGACCCATTTATAACAAGTTCTGACTCGATGTACGAAATGGCATTTTACTCTGTCGATGAGTTTCTCTCTGAACCTCCTTGCCTGTGCCAACTAAGTTAAAGTTTCATAAATTTCAACTCTAAGCTATTTATTCATTTTACATAAATTGACGCGAAAAATCAAGGATTCCTTGATTTTTCTTACTCATTTGATTGGCACACATTTGATGATTTTTCTCTTACTCTTAGTGAGTTATTACCATGAGATCTAATCTCGTCCTTATATTTCTTCCTAACATCATTTCTGCTGGGGTTTTACCCGTGGTTGAATGGTATACACAACGGTTAGAAATTAGGAAAGGACTGAGTTTCACATTGAGGCTACCCTTTTCATCCTCATCTTCAGTAACTATCTTTTCAGGGTTTGGACATATCGTTCAGCTTGCCCATTTGATGCTGGATGGTATGGGGCAATGGTTCTCTGGTTTATACCATTTTCCTTTAGAAATATCTCAAACTCAGTGGAAACTCATCTCAAACTCCATTGTCCGAAACTAATGTCGCCGGTAAACCGAAACATGAAAAGGTGTCTCTCAGTTTCTCTATAGTAGCTTGTGATGTTGAATTTGTAACTAGAAACACTTCGAGCCATTTGGCATAGGCATCCACAATCAATAGGAATTGTCTTTTGAACAGACCCGCATGGTCTACATGTATATGTTGAAACGGCTCTGTCGGTTCTTCCCAGGGGTGATTGCTTGCCTTTGGAGGATCACAAATAAATTGTGAACCAGGCCGACAGTTCTTCACAAGTTTTTCAATGTCTGAGTCTATCTGAGGCCACCATACATAAGCTCTTGTCAATGCCTTTATTTTTGACATTCCAACGTGAGCAGAATGTAACTCTTCAACTACTCTGATCATTGCCATTTCAATGATCTAATCTAATCTACTCTCTTATCCTGAGTATCTTGGGAATTATCACGAGTGCACCTCTAAGTATACATCTTTGCTCCACTGATAACGCTTAACTATGTTTATTGAAATGTAGACTTTGAATCAAGTTTTCATTCGTAAAATCTACCAACACTAGTATAAGTTCCACGTCCGCTTCTGTCTCCTTTTGTATTTCCTGAAAGGTCTATGATTGTGATTGGTCTGTGATTAACGTAAACCTTCTTCCATAGAAATATCTAAAAAACTTATGCAGGCCTCAGTATATTGCGGTTGCCTCTTTTTCGTGGCTATAGATTCTCTCTGCAGCACTTCTCGAGCACTTTTGTTACTTCTGGTAAATTAACACTGGTCAGGTGTCTTATCGATATTCCAGGATCGTCAGTTGTGACGTTATCTTCTTCTAAATCATCAACTGCTGTCAAGTGCTTTGTCTGACTGTTCCATTGTTTCTCCCATGATATTGACACATTCTGCATTCTGTAATGTGACCAGTCCTCTGACATTTAAAACGCATAACAGTTTTAAATGGGCATTCCTCCTTTTCATGACCTAATGAGCCACATCCCAAACATTTTTGTACAATTTCTTTGTTACTCACAAGTTCATTCCGCTTCGTTGCATGATTCCCGCTCATGTTGTTACCTGCACGTTCATTTTGCTTGGAAATATGGTTGAATTTTGTGTTAGGCCATGAATTCTTAACAAATACTATAATTTTTGTTGTAATGAATTATATCTTCTTCCTTTGACCTTTCTTTTATCACTCGCCCTAAATCAACACATTCAGAAAGAGCCATAGTTTTGTGATTCTTTAAAATTTCCTTTATAATGTTTTAACTGTGTAAACCAGATATAAACTGTTGTCGAACAGGTTCCTCTTGGGTCGACGCTGCACATCGAGTACACTTGAAGTTACAGTACTTAGCCATTTTTTTAAGCTCACACACATATTGATTGTTTCGCCGTCTTTTTGCTTTCTTGATGTAAAATTGTACTGTTAAGTTATGATACTTTGACGTAGATTTAGAATCTTACTTACAGTTTCAACCAATTCGTTGTATTTTTTAAATCTTGGTTTTTCTGGACATAGGTGATCACAAAGCTGTTCATAAGTATCGATTCCCATGGTGTGATTCAACACTTTGGATTTCTTAACATCATTGTTTTCTATCCCAATCATTCCAAAGAAGTTTTCAAGTCGTCCAATGTACGAATCCCATGATTCTCCTTCCTCATTGAATTCCTTGAATGTAATATTACACCACCTTTGCTCCTCCATGCTGTTGTTATTTCTTCGCACCTCACTATCATCAATATTATCACTCTGTCTGTTTTTCTGTCGACTGATTCTGTTTTACCTCGTTGCCAATTATTAAAAAAGACTTGTTAACAGTATTGAACTCTTTTATTCTACTTCCATAATAGTATCAAAACCAAGGTAAACAAAACCAAATAAATAAAAACAATTAATTGCTTATCAGCTGATACAAAATATATACTAAAGCATAACACATACAATAATATAATATTTTATTTTTAGATTAGTTATATAGTATATGAGGACTTTAACTTATAAATCAAGATAATTTGTACTTTTGACTATAAAAAAGTTTTTACAAAGGCTCCTTTCATCAAGAAACCTATCAACTTGTACAAAATAAAGAACATAGAAGATCATTATTCAGCCAGTATTTTTATGTGGTAGCGAGACGTGGGTTCTATCCAAGAAAAATGAAGGACGCTCAACCCCTTAACCGTGATGCCCCTGTTTACATCCAATGCTCTTGTTACGCCAACAACGACACCTGAGTTAACTCGGATTTGACGCTCTCAGCTTCTCTCATGAATACAAGCCGCCTGATAGTTTTTTTTCAAGCGTTGACTGTCATATTGACCATGAGAATTGACAGACCATTTGGTGCTTCATTCTAGAGGATTTTTATGAAACTACGTCCATGCCACATGCTCTGCAGTATCAAATGTGTGATGTTGAGAAATAAAAAAAAACCCGCGCTACTGAACTGCGGCACCCCAACTTATTCCGCGGTTAAAAGGTTAATTGTATTTGAAAATAAATTCCCAGGCCTATGTGAAATATTCGGCCCAGAAAATGATGGAGGAGAAGGACAGATTAGAAAATACCCCCATCGCAGCAGACCTGCGTACTCAGCAAATTTCCAAACCAATAACATAATAATAATAATATATGACTAGTTTGATCATTATCTGTCAATAAATATGAGTATTATTTGCCTACTCTCCATATATTAACATGGGAAAGCGTATGCAGGTTTGCTGCTGTGAGGAATGCTGAAAATAGGTGTTTCTAGCGTAAAAAATTATTTTTTTTAGCATTTATATAAACTTTCATCAACATCTGTCCATAAATAAAGGAGTTTGCCTATTTACTATATGATTAATATGGGAAAAGAGTATGCAGGTTTGCTGTCATGATAAACACATAAACTAAGATTTTTAAGCATAAATGGATAGACCTCAACCACATGAAGCTAAATATCAAGTTTTATCCAAAAATATTAATTAATATGGGAAATATTAATTTTTCCCTATCCTCCATAAGATTAACATTGAAGGCCCACAATACAACATACTGTGTTTAGATTTTTTAATATCTCGGTAACCGTTGGAGATAGAGAAAAACTTTAAGGAACTTAATTGTGTAGATTTTTAAGCTAATTCCAATGGTGAAATATAAATTATGAATTTTAAAAAATTACATGTGAAAAACGCAAAAAACCCATTTTGGGGTACAAAACCCCCCTAAACTACCCGTTCCCATTGACCGATATGTCTGGTTTACGAACTCGTCCGAGCATTTGTAGGAATACACGTCTCTACCAAATTTGGTCTCAATTGGACCAGTTTTACGAGAGTTATCGTGTTCACAGACACACACACACACACACACACACATATATATATATAAATTTTAACGACTATTGTTTTTGGACTCTGGGCACCTAAAGAAGAAAAAATAACATGGTCCCGGGCTTAAGTCTCACCATGAGACCTACGGTAATAGCTTCTTCCCTATGGGAAATTCGCTAAAAACAGAGAGTTACGAGCCATATACCACCTGATGTAATGGCTTTGATAAAAGCAAAAAGACTTGGTTGGCAAAAAGACATGTACTGATAAGGGAAGAGGTACAAGACTGAAGGAGGTCTATACGGCTGTACCAGCTGGAAAACTTCCAATGGTGAGACCTAAAATGAGATGGTATGACCAAGTAAAGAAAGGTAAGAGGCAGGGAGGAACATTGGAGATTGGAAGAGGCTGATCTACGAGGTGAAGTATCGACTGAGATTTGTAGTGATTGTAGATTTTTTTTGCCCCAGCAGTAAGTAAGCAAGTAAGATTAAATTAGATTAGATTATTGAAGTGGCCTTAAAGAAGGCCCGGATAAGTATGACAAATAAAGTTTTTTAATCGAAGTATGAATGAGGATTGAGTGTGAGATGATGAGGCGCAAACTTGTAATCGTTACTGACTAACGCTGACATGTTCCTTAGATAGGACTGATAATTAATAGCACAACAGCTGATGGCAACTAAGGGACCTGCAGCTTAAGGTGGAATCCGAACCACTGCCTCTGAATTACGAACTGGACTAATTTATGAGGATGGTCTTAGAGGATGAATGTAGCACTCAATAGTGTGGACATTAATCCAAAACAGAGAACACTACATCCACCGCCCATCGCTCATAACTATCCACAATCCGTGACCTCCAAGTAGCTGGATTACAGGACAACGTCACCGTTACAGTCAAATATATATTTTTGTAAGTAAACTACAAATGGTAACTACAAATAAAGTCATCACACCAAACATTAAAATCAGTTGAAATATGTAGGAATAGTTAGGGAAAACCACTTTAATGCAATATCAGTTTTATTACGACTTCAGGCTGTGATTTGGAAACTCAATTCAGGTTAAAAGAAATGAAGTAAACCATTTTAAACGATTCTGTTTTCACCTTCAGCAGTTTTTATAGCTCAGTTATAATTTTAGCTGAATACAGTATAGCTGTATGGTTCAACAAACCAAAAATGTTAGGTCATTCAATAAATTAAGTTGAAAGATAAAGGTTAAAAAAATCAATAAACATATTTTACTATCTTTAATTTATATACATATATTAAGAAGAATAATTGGTATTGTAGTTATAGTTTAAGACATATACTAGTTTAGAAAGCCCAGCTTCCATTCGTAGTCACTTATATTGACACAATAAACAGTAATTGGTGTATTCTCTCAAATATTTACAACTATTTACATACAATCTTCTAAAAGTTGTCATGCGATGACTTGATAAATTGAAAACATTAGTTTTGATACAGCAACCTTTAGTTTAATTTTGGTGGAAAGAAAAATCACAATACCAACTATGGAGTCGTAACTAATCCGAAGAGAAAAACATAGAGATTTTTATACCTATGGTATAAAAAAAACTTAAAAAAACTTAATCTTTATTTTAGAAAAGAAAAAGCATTATCAGACCAGAGTACTTAGAATAAAATAGCTATAGTTTTTCACAATCAACCTACATCTCCTGTTTTGAAACTCTTGCATAATCCAGCATTTTCAGCTGGCTGCAATGGTTTGCTTTTCAACATGTCTCATGAAGAAGTTTATCAATATAATTAACACAGAATAACCATGAAACCTTCTACCCTTAAAACTTCATCTCTGGTATCCATTAGTAACAACACTCCACATCTATTTTTTTGTTGCTTTTCAAATAAAAGGAATCAGTGAACTGATAATTTTTTCTAATATCTCAAAGTAAAAAATCTATAAATTCAATAAGTCTATCGTCATCGTATCTGCTTGGTAAAATAACACTCAACTAAATAATTGTTTCAAAAATGCTCAATAAATTTGTTTGGCACACTTACAAGTTCAAAAGATTTGGAGGAATCCCACTGAGATTATTACAAATGTGTTGAGTTTTATGGGGTTTTATTGGGTGACCACTTGGTGGTAATCATTTGCATAAGCTGTTTTAACTTTTTTTATATTTCCGTAGGAATAAAATCGAGCCCCTTAATCAACATCTGTATTTACCGTGGACAGTGAATTTATATAAACTCAGCAATCTTTTTTCATAGACTAATAATTCAAGATACTAATTTTTCAGGTTTTTGAGGTGGTTTCAAAGGTTGTCAATTGTCAATTTATTTTATAAATCAATGTTTTTCGGTAAGATAAAAAATATATTTTCTAAGAATTAATTTCTTGTAACTTAAACTAATAATAACATTGAATAATCATAATTTTTATAGACATACAGATGGGCTCAAGGGGATCCAAAAAATATACACTCTCCACAGAATAAAATTTTGACAAAATAATACTGTGTTTTTATACTATAGCAGAGGTGGAAAGTTAAAACTATGAACAATAATTTTTAACCATTGATTGCAAACAACAACGGCAAAAGATTTAAAAATTCTTTTTTTGAATCTATTTTTATTATTTGTTGTAAATTTTTATTTGTAATAAATCAATTTTGACTTCAACACGAATCTTAGAATGTCTTAGAATTCATGGAAAAGGATAGACCTTGTTTCTTATCTAAATATTCCATAGTTAATCGTTTGTAATTTGAACGAGAAAGCTACAGAAAAACCAATATGATTAAATTATTAAAAAGAATGGGGCTGTTATGTATGTAATTCATAAAACATTGGTTGGAATTGTAGATTAGAACAATTTTTTTTAAATATCGAGCTGGCATAAAATGTTAAATTTAAGGATAAAATTGGATATTAATTTTTTTTGTATACATTGACCAGGTCACCAAATATCTGTGAAAAAGTTTTTTATGTACACAAATTAATTTTACTTTTATATTAATTTATTTTATTGTTTTTTAATTTTCAACTACATTAAAACTTAAAACCAAAATGTTGCCATAATATTAAAAAATATTATGGAAATTACTTACAAAAACATCTAATATTGCACTATTAAAATAAAATGCAGTTTAAAAACCCACAACTCTGATATGACATCTTTGGATAGATCGTTTGTCCCATGAATTTATGTTGTTTATGATCAATGGTCAATAGTTAAATGTTGTCTTTCTTACACCTAATATTTTTTTGATAATAAACCATCATGAATGACATTGTTCATGTCTGAAGTATTCAACTTTGTAGTTTGTAGTTGTGTATCAAAACTGATGTTCATGAAAAGCACCTTACCCACTCCATCCTGAGCCATGAATGGTATGGTGCTTATCAAAATATTTTGGCATGTTTATAATGATTTTTCTTACATTGAAAAAAAATATTTGTAAGAGATAACACTAGAAAATTTGCTTCAAATTAATATTCTAGAACTGTTTATTAATAAAAGTAAGTCGAATGGCTATGGAAGAAAGATTAACATTTTCTAAAATTCTAAGCATGTGAAAACTAATCAGAAGAAAAGATAACATATTGTTAAGATACGTTTTTTCCAAACATAGTTTATTAGTTTCAGAATATAGCTGCATTAGAAAAACATGGAAAGTGGATAAACATTTAAAAATACTCAATCAATAGAATAAACAATATAAAGTACTATACAATATAGTATAAAATAATTCTAAAGTTTCTAGATATAATAACCCGTAGCCTTGATGAAAGTATAAATAATATTATAGGTACACAATAATTTCAATAGAAATAGAGCCTAGTGTAAACTATGAACAAATACAGTACTAGATAATATTTCAAGCTATTTCTGTCATGTCCAAGAGCTACTACTCCTATTGTTTCAGTTACATCTAGTTAAAAGGCTCAATACCCGATACATTTTCAGTTTGACACAATCTGCTTGAATACACGTAAAGTCACACATAGTTGGACACACTGTATACAGGCCTGTGGAAACTTCTAAAATCCTTAGGCTAGGGATAGAAAGAACGATAACAGGCTAAAAAAAGCTTACAGCACATCGAGCAATGATTTACTTCAGATTAAATTTGTGTCTTAGAAAAATAAGTACAATTGGTACATTTGTACAATAAGTACTTTAGTTAAGTAACAAATTTAATATATTTTTACAAAATCCTATATTATTATTTATTAATGAATGTCAATATCATAGTATAAAATTAAAAATTCCTTTAAAACAGCCGATATCCAATACCTGTTGAGTAATTGTAGACCAGTTCTTAAATTGTGTATACTTCTTCAAAATAATTCAATTTTTTAATTTATTTTTGAGTATAAATTTCAAAATTGTATTTCAGGATACAGTATTTTTGTCAAACCTGTAATGATGAGCTTAGGCTGATTAATCAGAATCAAGTTTTACATACTGAATACTGTTTCTGTAGTTCCTAAAACATTTCCTCTTAAGCACTTGAATATATTAATTGTCCTTGAACGAGGTGAGAAAGTAAATAATTTAGGAAGGATTTCACATATCTTAAAACTTGATATTCTAGGAGCTAGTGATGAACAGTTTTATTGTCGAACATGATAAGTTTTCAAGCTGATCGTAGGCTAAAGTGGATATCTCAAAGTGATGTTTTGTTGGAAATGGATGTGGAAATATTTATTTGAAAAAAAATTCAAACGTAATACAGTATTTGTAGATGTATTAAATATTCACCATATTACAATATAACCAGAAACTGTATAGTAACAAAGTTTTAATTTCCAATGTGGTTTTAAATTACATAGTTTTAAAATTGATTTGATGATTATACGGTGTAGATGTACTTTAAATAGTATAGAAAAAAACGAAAAGAAAAAAATTATGAAATCAAAATATCAAAGTACAAGTTAAACTTCACTGTGTTCGTTTGCAAAGTCATATTGGACTTAGCAATCAAGATATTTTATATTCTTTACTCAACGAGTAAAAAAGTATTTCATCCACAAGTGGAAAAGAAAACATTATACAGTACCGTTAAAGCATGTCTTTATTATTAATTTTTATTCAAATAGACTTGTTATTGGATACTATAGTGCTATAGTTTGTTATGAAATATTCTTCATTCGGTACTTAAGTCAATTAAATTTCAAGAATCAGTACCATTGAATATCCTACAAAACAATATGCTTGGTTGTTATAATAGTGTCAAAAATTCTATTTTATTCAGTAGGCCTATTTTAGGCCCAAAGTACCTATAGATGAAAAACAATTAATGAACAGTAAAAGAAACAAAGAGGTTATTTAACTTTCAGTACCACTCAATATATTTTAACTTACTGTTTTTATGAGGCTTCCATTGTTTATTTAGTTTACTTTGCTATAAATAAAATTAAACCACAATAACCTGTTGCAGTATAGAGAAATATAGTTATTTACTTCAAAGTTTTGATTTGAACTTGTAAAGTAATGTGAAACTCAAACTTTTAAAACTGGCGAATATAGTTGAAAATCAGAATTATTAACATTTACAATTTATTTGTTATGAGAAATAAGATTCATTAAATTCTGTTGCATTCAATAGGGAAGTAATATTTAAGTCCTAATATATAAAAAAGTGGGTTTAAATAGATTAATTTCATAAATCAACAACTCTTACAATTGTACACATTTAAAGACCTAAATTAAGAAGATTGTTGGCCTGAAAATGAAAGGAATGGTTATGGAGCGAAGTTATCGGGAACTCTGCATTTGACAGGGCTAGAGTACACAGTACAGGTAGGCATACACAGTACCGACCGGTACTAGTAACCAGTAGTGTGTTGTCTGCCATCTGCGCCGCAGGGTTGCCAGCTTATGATATCGAGCACGAGTTCCGTTTCCCGCCTGCTCCAGTGTGACGCTCCTGGATGCTACGCAGGTGTGCCAACTGTGCTGCGGAAGGGATGGCAGGGTTGCCAACTTGGTGTTGCGGCGGAGGCAATGATTGTCGCCGTTTCCTACGCAGGGCTGGACTCAAGTTGTACTTCACCTTAGCTTGGACGAGTAACTCCTTGAATACTTTGGTTACATTAGTATTTTCTTTGGCGGACGCTTCGACGAAGCCGTTCTCCCAGTCCACTGTCACCACTGACTCCGCCATTTCCACCGACACCTAATAACACCATTAAAAGATACGGTAACATACATTACTAGTAATACAGTTTGTAGTTGTTATTTTTAAATATCAACGCGAGCTTCATAGCGTACAGCTTTGATAGCACAAGGTGGGCGATGAATGTTTGCGTAACAATGAATATCAAATAATAAGATAGAAATATGGCATTTTTTACTCTTGATCGGTCAAATAGAATGTAGACTAAGAACTCAAACACTTTTGTAGTTCTAATTCAATTTTTCCTATACCTAATGAGAGTACCTAATATTTTGACGTCACATGTATGTAACACACACTCACACACACAAATATATGATTTATACATTTAATTAATTAACTATTAATAATTATTTCTTAATTTGATACATTTACTTCTTACATAGCTTCTCATATATTTACTGTATCTTCTACATACATCTCAAAAACATTGAATACGTTTGGGTTTCGATGAATAATGGTATCGGAAAGCAGTGATGTGAAACGTTACATGGAGTTTGCTTTCCCATAATTTGCTGTAAATTTGATTTAGCTTACACAATTACTAATAGCTGAGTAACAGTTAGGTTCAATTTACAAGACCTCTACCTCTCTCTTCTCGTCAGCGAGGTCGATTTTGTTCCCGACGACAACGATCGGAACGGCACCTCCCTTGGTCTCCAGGATCTGCTCCCGAATGACTCTGGCCTCCTCGAAGCTGGCGGAGTCCACCACCGAGTAGACCAGGATGAAGGCGTCCGCCGAGGATATGGACAGAGCCCTCATGGCGGGGAACTCGTAGGCGCCCGACGTGTCGAGGATGTCGAGCGTGAGGCCTGCGCCGCAGCCGGGCACGCAGAAGTCCCCCTCGTGCATCTCCTCGATGGTACGCTTATACTTGTCGCTGAATGTGCCGTACAGGAACTGTGATATCAAGGAACTCTTGCCCACCTTGGCGGCGCCCATCACCACTACCTTGTGGCGGGTGAGACGCGCCATGCTCGGCTTGCCCAGGGTGTCCGCCCCCTCGCCCGTCTCCTCCTCCTCGGCATAGCTCTCTGTCCTGCAACACACAGGAGACAGTAAGAAAGCTATAGTTACATGACTAAACCACACCCTATGTCACATTCTTGAAACTCATACTAGCCAAGTTTTAATTAATCTTTAATATTGCTAATGAGCAATGACGTGTCTCGTTATAGATGTCGAACATCCACAGATTGATTCATTCCTGAGAAAAAGTGTGGATCCTCAAATCTCCGGTCTAGAAAATGCCACATACCAATGCAATAATAAATGCAATAAAACCAACCTGAACCGCCCACCAGACAAGAACGGCTCCCTTAGTAGATAAGTCCCCTAGGGGTGTATTTTTGACCTTTTCTATAGGATGAATTAAAAACTTACGTCTTCCAACACTACTTAATATATTTACACTTTTATTGTAACTATATACAAACGGTAAATATATACAAAAGTTGTTAAATTGACGATCGATTTCGTCCAGTCACACCGAACATCATCAGGCCCAAACGGAGACTGTTTCTAAACATTTGATGCCAACAATAACCCAAAATCGAAGTACTAAATGAAGTTATTGGTAAAATAAAGACAAAAATGAAGTTTGGTTTATATATACATGTCAACATGTCATAAAAGTTAAAAGTAAATAAACGTCCAAAAGTATTAATAGCATTAATAATTATTGAGAGTATTTGTTGTTTTCGGGAGCTCCTAGTAGTCTTAGGAGATGCAATCTACTCACGCATGCACTGCAGAAGTATCAAGCTTTTGAAGGCTGATCATTGGCCTTGACGGTAGTGAGAAACCTCATACTTTGTGTTACCTTAAAAGCATTATTTACCTCAACCGTATTTGTTATGTAATTAACCTATAAACTGGCCTTATTTCTTTTAATCTTATGTATTTAAAACGGTAAACAAAATTGTACACAATAAATAAATGTTTGACTGTAAATATAATTATTTTATCATTTATAATTTTTTTTGTGAAAATTGTAAAAAAATGTATGGAGTATTACAAAAAAATGTATCCTCTTTTTTAAGAACAGATGATGGTTGGCGTTAATATAAGGACTATTTCATTACAAAGTGTTATTACGTGTTTAAAATGTCTCAAACATAAACACTTTGATACGTATGTTTCAAAAATTAATGTTGTAGGAAGCATGGATTTTTGGCAATGCACAGTAAGCAGGATTTAGAAGAGGGTACAATATTTTATAATGGTACGTTCTAACATAATATTTTTAACCCTCCAAGTGCTAACATCTCACTGTGAGATGTCAGCGAGTTGCAATTGTATAGCCTTATCGAAGTCAACAATTACCGTTACGGTGCTGCCATCTCCGAGCTAATATATGCAACTACTCGTTTTGATCCCTGTTTTGACGCTTGAGTTTGTTGTTTTGCCGCTAGAGTATGCTTTTATAGCCAAATAAGTGCGTTCTCAGACGGTGGTCCTTTGTAGTGTAGTGGTTAGGCCGTTGTGCTGATGAGTACAACAGTTGAAGCCATTCGGAGGGACGAGGGTTCGAATCCCAACCATGAGCAATGACTTGCAAATGAGTGGTATAGTGGAGTGGAGTGCCCACCTTAAATAAACAGTGATCTTGGGTGGAAGTTGACGGCATTTGTAGGCTTAATTGGGATTGCAGTGGACAACTATTTTGCTTTTATGGTTAGTGGTTATAAGGGGGCATGTTTTGTGTATACTTGGTATTTTATGAAGAGTTTTATAAAAAAAAATAAATAGTTATAGCACTTGGAGCATAGCAGAGCAAGAGTCATAGCACTTGTCCTTAATTGACGTTATTAAATATTCGGTTGTAATATTAATTACCTTTTTACTAAAACATGTATTTTTTTATTTTAGCCATAGGCCTAACTAAAATAATTGTTATTGAAACGAAACAAACAAGAATGAGTGAAGGTTTATGTCCTTATGTCTTAAAATTCCCGAAACTAGTAGTGTTGAAAAGAACATTGGATTGAAGACAGCAGGTATTATAACCTTAATCTAGTCATTACTCGATCCGGAAGGCAACATGTTTAAATTCTTTATCAAACCCTGTTTACTGTGAATTACTGACACAATAATTGTAAACAAAAACAGGAGTTTCGTACCCTATGCAACGCTCGTTCTCACTATTTTACCAATTTCGTAGCAACGAGGCGGATCTTAATGTAGTGGGGAGACCGCCACAGCCATAATAACACTGCATCAACCAGAAGGGATCAAGCCATAGTCCTAACTGTTTGTTACGTAGTTTTCAAATTAAAAGTCCTTACAAAATCAGCTCAAGACTGAATTTAATAATGAAAAAGAACCGGAACTGGTTTTCTATCTCGACGAAAGACCTTTTGGCCCTTTATTAAATTTAGTGGCGCCAAAGGTAGAGTTTAGCTCCGCAATATAAAATTGATCGTTGGAGCTGAATTTCGCAAACAAAATTTACCAAAATTATTCCTAATTGATATTAAAAAATATATTATTTATAATTTATATTTATAATACAGGACATGCCTTCTTATTAATTTAGGCTAGGGTCTATTCTGTCATTAAGCCGTTATTTTTTAATTTTTTAAACCGTTTATTATTTACCGTTATTTTTAGAAGAAATAAATATACTTTGCTAATTCATACAAAATTAACCCAAAGTAACTTTTGAAGCTATCAAACAATTTGATTGTTCCCCAAAAATGGGGGATTTTAGGGGCAACTCAAAATTGTCAATTGTTAAGTCTTATCGAGATGTACCTCATTTTAAAGGTCTTGAAATTTCAAGGCGATTGGCGAATATTGGGGGGCGATTTTCTACTGGGTTGAGGTAGATACCACCAATTTTCGCCAATCGTCTTAAAATTCAAGACCTTTAAAATGAGGCACATCTCCTCGACGGAGCTTTACATTTGAAAATTTAGAGTTGCCCCTAAAATTCTCCATTTGGGGGGGGGCATTCAAAATTTTTGATAACTTCAAAATATACTTTGGGTTGTATGGTTTCCGAAAGGCTTTTTATTTATTCTAACAAATAAAGAATAGGGGAAGGGGCTTTATAACCACCATGTATAAATATACTGCCGCTTAGGCTGAGTTTACAAAATTATATAATTTTAATTGTAAATTTAAATATTTAACAGCAAGAGAAGTTTATCAATAGACCAACCATTACTGTATATTCTACTGGCCGGGCGCCGTCTCCCAAGTAGGTATAGTCAACTGCTTCCCTGTGAGTATCGGCAATGAACTTTACATTTCAATAGGCCCTGTAGCCTGTAGCCTGTAGGTTACGTGTCCAACATATCACTACTCCTCCATTCCTCAACGCTGACCTTTAGATCAGACTCGACGGACTCGCCTGGTATTTGAGAAATGCCACTGGTTCGGGACTACGACATACGAAGACACTTCCCAACATCGGAGATTAATCTTGGTTAATAATTTATATTTTGTTTCGTGCAGAAAACGCAACACTTTTTTTATAAATTTCTAGAAACACTAAGAGGCCATGAAAGCTATTTGCGGTAAACTGCATGTCTTGTTTGTCCATTTAAAATTCATATCACATGAACTTGCGGCACAAAATGATAATAGATCTCTATTAATGGCGCTATGTTGCTAACAGGAATAATATAAGTCCGGGAAAAATGTTGAGATGAAGAAGGACTCCTTTATATAAAACTAGCTAACCCGGCGAACTTCGTAACGCCTAACAGTAAATACGTGTTAACTTTCAGATTGGCCATGTTCTGAATAGCATTATGACTTCGTTGTGAAAAATCAGATATTCTGGGTCCCGGCATAGTTAATAACAATACTGAAACGATCAAACATATTAATAACATCCCCACAAAACAAATAAATCTGAGTGGATTGATTCACAATTTTTCTAATCCAACCTAAAATCAAACAAAACCTAACTATAATATGGCTTTTATAGGAAAGATATACAACAGCTGATTATTATAACAAACGTAATTTGTATAAATACCGTAATTATGGCCGGGCATAACTATAAACACGCGACTTTTAATCAGACAGAAAATAAAAATATAAATACACAATCCCCAAAAATCGTAACTATTAACGTGGTGAATAAATCTATTCATTTTGTACATTACACATTTACTTCATAGTTTTACATCCAGATGGCATTGGATAGTAAAGCATATTGCTAATGGAAAGTAAAACAACAGCTGTAGCTTAAGAAATCAAATGTTTTTATTGTAGAACATTTGTAAACAAACTTAGTCCCCATAAGGTTAACATTAGAAATTTAAAACGCTATAAAATACAACTAATTGAATTTATGGAAACTGAATATGCCTAATGCATGACCGGAGCAGAGACGAATAAGATAAATCAAAGATCATTAAAATCGGTCCAGCCGTTCTCGAGTTATAATACGTGTAACTAACACGACTTTGTTTTATATATTTAGATATAAAAAATACAATAGAATCATATTTTACACAAAAACACATGATCAAGGTAAATGAACAAAATATCTACAAACTGCAAACAAAAAACTGTTTATTGTTACAATGCATAAAATATAGAAACAAGTAAAACTAACATGGTGGCGATCCAGCTTCATTGAGGTCACGAATTGTGGATAGTTGTGAGCTAAAGTTGGTAGATGTTTTTCCGGTGTGGTAACTGTTCCGACAACCTTTTGCCCAAGGCAATTTCGGTCCTCTGTTCCATGACCTACCTCCGGTAACTGTTCCAAGACAAGCGCTACCTTTTGCCCGGTAGCTGTTCCAAGACAAGCGCTACCCTTTTTCCGGTAACTGTTCCATGACAAGCTACCCTTTGCCCGGCAACTGTTCCATACCAGGCCACCTTCTGTCCGGTAACTGTTCCATAACAGGTCCCCTTTGCCCGGTAACTGTTCTATACCAGACCAACTTCTGCGCGGTAACTGTTCCATGCCAGGCCACCTTCTGCGCGGTAACTGTTCCAAGACAAGCGCTAGCTACCCTTTGCCCGGTGGCTGTTCCATGACAAGCTAACCTTTGCCCGGCAAATGTTCCATACCAGACCAACTTCTGCGCGGTAACTGTTCCATGCCAGGCCACCTTCTGCGCGGTAACTGTTCCATACCAGACCAACTTCTACGAGGTAACTGTTCCATGATGTGCCACCCTTTGCCCAGTAACTGTTCCATACCAGGCCACCTTCTGCGCGGTAACCCTTTGCCCGTTAACTGTTCCATGACAGTTACAGCGCAGTTACCCTCTGCGCTGTAACTGTTCTAATGACGGCCTTCATAGTATCGGCTGCAACGCCTACTTCAATCAGCTCTCTTGCATACCATGAATATGTAACCATGACATCAAGGACGCCAAGTGGTTCGCCGATTAATTTAAATAATTCTGCATGGTTTATACTATAGACAAAACTCTTTTAATTTTACAAAATAGAGTTTCATGAATCCATTTTTATATGGATTATTATATGAAACATAAATATTTTTCAATTAACCACAATACTTGTTGTGTATAACAACAATAATAATATAATCAGAGTAGATATTGTTTTGATGAAAATGTATGTTTGAGTATACAGGTTATATAAAATCAATCACAAATCAACCAAACAATTTGACTGAATTTTTTAAAAATAATTTATCATGGACTCACTGGAGTATATATACATTAAAGTTGAAATGAGTAAAAGTCCGACTTTTGATGAAATGGCAAAGTTCGTGAAAGCATATTGGGAAAGGCTAATCAGAAATCCAAGAAAAATAGGAAATTGGAACCATACATCAGTTAAAATATCTCTCTGACACGGAATCAATCTCTACCCATGTAACACAAGAAACCTTTTGGTTTATACTAAATATTAAAAATTAAAATTCACAATTAGTAATACGTTAATTAGTTATGTATAACGCGAATGAGGATATTGAAATACATTATATACATAAATTTGTGAAATATTTATGTACATTACATATATTGAGTACAGTAAAATCACAGTAAAATGTCAGCATACAATATTTTACAGATATAGCCTGAGTACATGTTGGTATTAAAAATAATCTCCATCAGATATATACGCAGGGGGATGTATCAGATATCAGATATATATTTTGGGGAGCACGCTGGTCTAAGGGTAGAGCGCGGGGCTTTAGTGCCCAAGGTCCCGGGTTCAAATCACCAATGGCTTTTTGCTATGTGAAAATTCCGCAACCCACACAGGGTGCACAAAAAGTCGCTACGGCTGAAGTGCCTTGGGAGTAATCCGCCCCTTCTAATAAAAAAGTGAATGAAAACAACTGAGAAATAACCTATTGTTATCTTAAAATGTATCTAATTAATTCATATTAGCCACCAAGGGTGGGTTATAAAATAAATACATTTGGCCCTAGACTGCTTCCTCAAAAATATTGATGTCAGTTAATTGACTAATAGAAATCCCTCTGACCTTTCTGTAAGTAAAAAACATTAGACATCTTCCGATAATTCAAAAGTTATATCCCAAAAGAACGCAAATATTTTTTCTATTGTTTAAAATGTTATGTAAATGGGAGACTGCCTAATCACATTAGTTTGAACTTTCTGAACCTATACAGTAGGGATCCAAAGATGCCTAATGTTACAAGTGTAAGTTTTGGTTAGGAAGTGTAAGTAGGTGAAATATTGCAATTAAAACTCATCTTAACTTCTTGCAAATGATTAATTTATATAATTAAGTACCTTGTGGCCAACCTTTGCTCGGATAGAATAAGACATGTATTTTATAAGTTAATGAGCAAAATTACACGTTTATTACTCAATGTAAACACAGTTTATATGGTTTAAATAAAACCGATTTAGTACACCTTAACTAATATAGCCTAAACACCTTTTTACTAACTTGTGTAAACTCTGAACAAACATGTAGCTTATCCCGGACGGGGAACGATCTCATAATCATCCGCAAGTGAATCCTCCGCGCTAGCACTGAGCCACGAAGTCTGGTGAACATAGCTGTTGTTTAAGGTGTTTTACCTGTAGCCAACCTCAATTGTTTGAGCTGATCTTATACTGTCTATCTATCCATACAATTATTATTAGCCCGTAATCAATAGGTTGTGAGAAACGGAACGAGGATTGAAAAGCAAAAAAAGAAATTTAATTTCCACCAATTGGTTTGTTACATTGGCTTCAAGCAGTTTAATGAATAAGTTTTCTATCAAAAAAGGAAAGATTTGGGAAATACTTTTCTCTGCTTTCATTTCTCACAGTTAATATTTCACCCTATAGTATTTACAAATTGTTTACTAATTTGATAATTTTTTATTTATTACATACATAAAATAAATATTTATTCAAAACTTTTATTCACATCCTACATTGAACATATTGTTCACCACAATCTTCAATCAACAACAACTGTCAAACGGTTATAAACAGATGTTTTGATTTGTGTGGTTTACATTTGATTCTCCATAAGCTTAGTGTTAACTTTTTAGTTTTTAAACTTCATATTACAAGAAACCCTTAATCTTTCTGGAGATTAGAACTATCTAGAACTTATTTTCTACTCGGAAATTAGCTATACCCAAAATTTAAGGAAATCCGTTAGAGCCGTTTTCGAGATCAATATATATACAAACCTTGATCGTATTGTAGTATTTGATTAATTAATTAAATCTCCACAACCCTTTAATTTTGGTAAAGAACTGTGTAGATCTGTTAGGATATAACATAGAGGCATAGCCAATGAATGTCCTATAACATATCACCATCTAGATTATTAATAACAGATCCGCGCTCGTCTTCAACTCAAAAAAGAGGTTCATGGCGGGCGGAAAAGCCGTCGACTGATCTTGTTCCAACGGCCATTTCCATATCCGGATCAGCTGATTTACTGGCGCGAGACACAGAGCAAGGTGAGCCAGCTGGTGTCACGTGACCTTGACATTCGCGGGCGCGGTCACTCGCCTACCACGCCCGACCGCCACCGCACTCAGTCCAAAATCGCGGCTCCTAAAGCGACGACACCGGATGTCACAGAAAATAGCATAATATTATTTCTTTAGACCGGGAAATAGGTATTAACCGGACGAATGACGTACGCTATCTTACGCGCTTTTCACGCGGCACGTTTTTGCCCTCACCGACAAAAAAACCTACAGTGGAAATTCCAATAGCGCCATGAAGATCCGTCGCCATGTTTATGTGAAAGGTCTCATATGGTTCTTAGCGCCACTACTGAAGTGTTCGCCGTACAGATGAAACCGGGTAGTGTGCAAGGGGCGTTACGTTACACTACGCTTAGCTAACCTAATAATCTAAAAAATTGCCATATGTTGCTTATACTTCTGATTGCTCTAACTGGCTAAAAATTTTAGAGGCTATATTTCCGTTTATACAATCAAACAATGTCATTAGATATTTTACAATCAGTTACTGTAACAGTTGGGTAAACATATTGGTAGACAGTTCAGGAAAAAACTGCTTCCAGAACTAAATATAAGTACAGTGCATTAAAAGATAGTATGGCGTAAAATTAATTATACAAATGATAATATATAGGCCTATAATAATAAAAAAAATATTTCAATGCTATTTTTTGTAATATTTCATACATTGTCGTATTCGTATAAACTATAGCCATAGATGATTGTAATATTATTACATATGCCTATTATAAAATAATTACAACCCATGGACAAAATATTACAAAAAACAATGCGTACTCAGCGAATTTCCAAATCAATAATATAATAATAATAATAATATTTGACAATTTTTATAAAAATCTGTCAATAAACGTGATAATTATTTGCCTATTCTCCATAAGATAAACATGGGAAAGAGTGTGCAGGTTCGCTGCTGTGAGGAACACTGAAAGTAGGCATTTCTACCATAAACAATTTTTATTTTTAACGTTTATACCAACTTTCATCAACATCTGTCCATAAATAAAGGACTTTGCCAATTCCCTATATGATTAACATGGAAAAAGAGTATGCAGGTTTGCTGCCATGATAAACACATAAACTATGATTTTTAAGCATAAATGAATAGATCTCAACCAAATGAAGTTAAATATCAAGTTTTATCCAAAAATATTGATTAGTATGGGAAATATTAATTTTTCCCTATCCTCCATAAGATTAACATTGGAGCCCCACAATACGACGTACTGTGTTTAGATTTTTTAATATCTCGGTAACCGTTGTAGATTGAAAAAATACTTTAAGGAACTTAATTGTGTAGTTTTTTAAGCTGATTCCAATGGTGAAATATAAAATTAGAAATTTTTAGAAATTACATGTGAAAAACGCAAAATTTTTTACAAAAAAACTACCGTATTGACCGATATGTCTGGTTTACGAACTCGTAATTTGTAGGAATACATAAAATTTGGTCTCGAGGACCTTTTTTTACGAGAGTTATCGTGTTCACAGACACACCACACACACACACACACAATAATAAAATATATTAAAACATATAGCTCGATATATACATTTATATACAATATATATATAATGTATATATATATATATATATATATATATAAATTTATTACCTGGTAAATTAAATATTTTTTGGTCTATATAACATGGTCTCGGGCTTAACTCTGTATGTAAAGGTAACAGAAATAAAAAAAACAGTTCTTTGGCACGAGGATTATAATTTTCACAAACATTTTTCTTCCAGTTTTTATAAAAATATACATATTATATAAAAATGAATACTGTATCAACTGTGTATGAAAAGGGTCAACAAACAATGTTAATTTCACATTTTGAAATAGGTACTCGTAAGGTAAGTCATGCATATCTTAGTAGGAGCTACGATTGAGGTAGTAACAGTAATAATGTCAGGATGCAAGGTTCTGTATTCTATTATTCATTCAGATGAGCGCAGCGTGGTAGCGCGAGTGACCAGCGGTCTAGCCTAGACGAGGGTAAAGCAAACATGGATATTGGATTACCTTCACTAAACGGACCCTTTTCTTGTTGGTTGGGATCAGTTCTGTGAGATCCGCACACGTCTGTCGTTCTATCTTAACCTTTTTATATTTGGAAATGATGCGTTTTCCCTCTTTAGAGACAAAAAGGCTTTAGTGAAAACCCCTTGGAAAATTCTCGAGAACGTATTCCTGCAGTATAATTAATGACATATTGTAACTATTGTAAAATAGGAGTAAAACCAAACATTAAAATATTCATTTTGATTTTTAGTTTAAAAACGTATTCATTTATAAACCGGCTAACTAGGCTATTTTTTAACGTTAGGACGTATCAGGGAACGTAGGATATATCAATTTCCTTGAATACGCGGAGATCGATAATAGATAAAAAGACGAAATGTAGTGGAATGAAAATACAGCGCGAGACTGTGTTCCGATGTTGGTGCCTATAATGCCCACAACGAAGTTCAGGTGCCCTTCTGTAGCGTATCACTTGGAATATTATAGCCTTCCTGTCCGATATAAGTTTACTTAACATTCTTTGTCTCACTTGACAGTATTACACGTAGTCAAATTATGGCTTTAATGAATGTTTTGTTAAGTGCTAAATGTATTTTGTAAATGTTATTTTGTTATATGTATTTTGTTATATTTGTCATAAAAGGTTAAAGACCTCGGCTTACGAAGCCTGTATGTAATATAATTTCAAAGACGAATGAAAACAGTTTGGTAAAGGTTGCATGCACGGGGGTTAGCGAGGTTCAATAATGTAAATGAGGTGTGTTTATACAGGGGCTGCGAGGAAGACGCGATGAGGCTCAGCTGACTCAGCGCAACTGTTCCAACAGCTGACCGAGCACTTCAACTTGTCAAATCTACCGTTAATTTCATTTAAAAAATCGTCTAATCGATTATAAAAATGCTTAATCAATTATACATTTCTAAAACGTATTTTATGAAAAACTAATGTTTAATTATATTACTATTGAAATTTGTAGTACAGTAATTTTAACTCAAGATTTAAAAATGGAATAAAAAAACATGAAAAAAAGTTAAAAGCTTCCGATAGTGGAAATTGAAGGTTTTAATTTATTCTCTTTAAAATTTAATGATTATTCCAGGATTGATGTAAACGAAAAATGAAAAAAGAGAAGCATGAGATTATTGTCTCTTGCTGGTCGAAGCAGATGTATAATGGAAGACGCCAGGCAAAACATTACTAAGTACAGTTAACAAAGTATTAAAATCCTTGTCAAATAAAGTATCAAATGACTGACTGTTCCATGTAGAATGTGTTTTTCGTCGCATACAACTTAAATATATGCAAATAATCTGAATAGCTGGAAAAATAAATTTTAGTTAGCCATTAATTTATATTATACTGAAGCCATTTAGTTTTATTTATTTTACATGTATATGTCTACACATACACATAAATCTACGATTATAAAAAATAGTAGTTGTATGTATTTTCTTTGTAAATACAGTGTAAAAATGTGCCATCCTTAACAGACGGTATTCACGATTGTTTTATGTGATATTTTATTATGAGAGTTATATAAAATGTATTGTTTAAATTCATATTGTATTCTATTTTAGTACTCTATGTTGCACGTGTTCCATCCTATATCTTGTCTCCAACAACAATACAAACAACAACAACTTAGTCACAATCCACATCCACACAAGGAGTAGCTGCAACCAATATATATGAAGATTTTGGTTGAAACCCACTTTAGATAGTTGCTATATACTCCGGTAATTATATGTAGTTCTGAAAATCAACTTTGCATTACAATATCTCAAGTTTGTAATGTTTGATTAACTGTTGGTTAACAACATAGTTTTGTAAACAAAACCTTGAATATTATTGTGAAAGTATAATGTGTTACAGTGGATCACAAGATGCAGATTCAGTAGAGACATCTATCCGTATTGGCGTGGTTAGGATGCAGCTGAAACCGAACATTAGATTACCCTTCTTGATCTAATGACAGCGCAGACCCTTGTTGCGAGGTTGCCTTCGTATAGAAACTTACATTGACTTACGCAGAAAGATTTGTTTTATTGTGTAGTTAAACATTCATTGATAACCCACTTTATCTATTGCATGATTTTCCCATGTATATTGTCAATCAACATCGTAAAACAACATTTCTCATCGATTAAAAATGTATTTTAATCTAAAAGTTTAAGTTTAGAGGTTTAACGGGTTGATGATAAATTAAATAGATTCCTCAAACTTATGATTGAAAATTTATTGAACAGTGGCATAGCTTTGTATTAATTTACAAGATAATTTCCAATATGGTAGGATTATATAGACCGATTGTATACCAAAATATCTACTTATATGTCATGCCTTTTATGCATGAGTTTTCGGCCAGTTGAGTCGATAAGAAACGGACGTTCTCAAATTTATTAACTAACAATGGACCCACTTTTAAAATACGGACGAAAGTGTAAAAATGCGCTCTTTGTTTTCATGTATTTGAAAAGTTCGGTTTTTATAGTTTAGTTAGTTTTATAAAAGGGCACCTAGTGAAACCCCCAATTTACCACGAGTGTATGTTCATAGCTTATTTGAAGATATAAAATGTTTTACATGCATGGAAACGGCTATGTTATAATATACAGCCAAAACTCGACTTTAAAAATATCAACATTTCAATAATTCATAAGAACAAACTGCATTGATACATATTTGATATTATGTAGGCTAAAATATCCTTCACCGAATTAGAATTAGTATTTTATTTTTATATAGCTTATCGGAAGTTAGAGAACTGTTAAATGGCGTTTTAGTTAGAGTTTGTGAGACAAAAACAAAGAGAGGACAAAGAAATAACAGTAATAAACGTCAAGCGGCGACAGTGAACGCTAAAACTTGGACTATATCTTGGCAGCAAGAGTGACTCGGAGACAACTGGAGAGCTCTGGTGCCGCGCGTCGATAAGTAAATATTATCTTAAAGTGAAATGTCTATGAAAATATGTTGATATATTGTTGAAATATGTATGGTTGTTTAGCTGTGGTTTTATTTGATGGCCATTTAATAAGAGTTATACTTAAAAATGTACTGAAAGGAAATGATATTGATATTGTAAAATATGCTACGGTCAATAGAATGGCGTTCCTTCAGTAACATCAAAATCTGTAGTCAATATCACTGACGAAAGGTAACAATAGCTGTAACAGCAACATTTTTCTCATGAAAGTCAAATGATAAGCAAAATAATCTGGTAAATCCAAAATGTATGCAATCAGTACGGTTTGCTCTGCAGCGGCGTTTTAAGTCTTAAAGTCATTTCACTAAAAAACTTATAAATTTGTTGTCGTCCAATCAGGATAATGTTTATATCAGTAATTTATGATAGTACCATGTATAATTATCGCTACTTCATCATCAAACTATTCGTATTATCTCAAATGTCATTAGTGTTGTCTAGACACAATAAACACTTTATACTATGTAATAAGAATTCCTATAATTAATATAATACTGAACAATATCCACACTCATTGGCTTCCATATAAACATTTACAAGCTCTACATAAAGGGTGCTGTCAATTACATGGGGGGTCCATTACTCAACTTTAAAATACGCCTGATTAGTAGTCATACATAGACCAATTTTAATGTTGATACTGAAGTAAAATTCCTTTTGTAGAAAATACATACATAGTCTAGATGAAAAACGAAGCGCTGTAGGTCCTATGATTATCAGAATAGTTTTTATAAATTTGTCCAAAATAAGCACATATCAAAGTTTCGGAACCCACTTAACGGTTATATTTACATATATAGTTTTACATTTACATATTTACGTATATAGAACGTATATAGTTTAACAAAGGAATATATTTGTCAACAGTACACACTACCTCGCGGCAGGCCCACTGATTTTCACACACGTATGTCTCTAGTATTTGAAAGAAAACGCTATCTCCCTGGTAGAAATCGTTGGTGCAAGCCAACAAGCAAACTAAGGTAGACTGGGCATTGTGCATACACAATTAGAAGCCACATAATGAGAGAACACACGGTGCATTCCGGGCTGGATGCTGCGGTCCAGAGGTCACGCCCCGGCCTCGACATTGACCCTGTGACCTCCTGTTCCTGGGCCACGTAACACCTCGCGTCACGCACGCCTTTCTCCGCTGACCCTGGACGGGTTTTTACTCCCCCTCCCAATTTCCTCTAGGTTAGAAATAGCACTTTTTATCCTGTGGTTTTCGCTGTTGGACTTGGTAATGACGCGGACAAGGAAATAAAAACAAGAGTTGTTGGAGTGGTTTCAGTTTTCATTTTTTAGTTTGATTTAAAGTTTAATTAGGTTTTTTAACTCTTGTTCACTTTTGTTAAGTTTCCTTGTTATTGAGGTGATGCAAAATCATACGTTTCAGGATGAAGATGGTATTATTATTCTTATCGGCTGAAACAATTTATTTAAATACAAACCAATTTATTTCACTCACTTGAACAAAATAGCGTTTTCGTTCAAAATAGTCCAATAGCCACCCTGTTCATTACTGTACTTAAAATTAGGTTGCCCCAAATACATATATTTACTTGTTTATACAGTGGCATTGTTAGAGTAAGTGTTATTAATCTAGTTTACGTGCATTATTGCAGTTTCTGCAGTTAACACTGTTTAGCCTTATAACATAAAATGGCCACCGAAGCTCCGGTTCTACACATTCCGCTCCAAGACGGCAGAGGGCGTGGTCAGTCATACAAAGGGACGCCTCGACCTTCAGACACCGGTTTAATTGTTTCTGTTTTCCCGCCAAAAAGAATACTTTATCCAAAGCAAAAAAGGTGATTTGTGGGAGCGGCAGCCTGTTTTACTGCGGTGTCATTAGGAGCGGCTCCGAGCCCAAAATCGAAAAAAAGCGACTGCAAAACTGGTTTGGTCAATTTTTAAAATGGAAGCCAAGAACTCGTATTAAAATTTAACGAGTTCTAGTAAAAGGAGTTTGGAGTGAAACAAGTCTTTTTGAGGAGCAAGTCAACTGGAAACTCTGAGATTACGAAAATAGACAGCTATTTTTTATTTTTGAAAAGCGATATTGGTCTGTTTTTTTCTTCAAACTATTTGATCGTTTGTAGTAAAGATTGTGTATAAAGAGAAGATTAAGATTAAGTTAAGATTAAATAGATTGTTTCATTATAATTTTCGGTTCTTAATTTCCAATGGGCTGTGTACGTTTAGGGGTCCTGATCCAAAAATAGTTGTTTTCAAAGTGTGGATATGGGTTTGATGAATGGTTGGTGAAGCAATGGTTAGTTAAATACTCAATAATACCAAATACTAAAGCACTATAATCTGATTTATAACTTTCGGTATAAACTTTAATACGAACATACCGTAATATATAACCGTATATACCGTAATAAATACAAGTTTCCAATAAAATTGTTATAATCCAGTTAGTTATAAGTCCAATAAAAAGGGTGGTTTACGAAAAAATATTACAATTTCTTACAAGGCTTTAACAGTTTTGGTTGAAATTTAGAGATAGAAATGTAATAAGATTGAACTAAGATTGAAATCGAAATATTTTTAATGTAACAAGTGTTACAGTATGAATAGCCTAAACTGTATAATAAGAAGTGTATTCAAAACTACAGTACTTCATCTTTTAGCCACAAGAAACGTTTATTATTAATAAAAAATAAAGTTTCTTTCCTTTTTAAGTGATTTATTTAAATTTGATCTTTTACAATCTCTTTAAAATGTAAAGTAACTGTTGTTAAGATGATGTATTTATTTTTATTATTCGTAATTTATTTTAAAAATAATCTCTGTATCTAATAATCTAGATACATTGGTCGTTTTATATAATTGATCTACATAGTTGTTTGTAGTGCAAATATAGATATTATTTGTCAAAAATAAATACAAGTTATTACGATGGTTTTATAGTTTGTATTATAAAATATCATTATTGCTATAAACGTGTAATAGTAATCCCCATAAGGTGAAATATATTACAATATTAATATAACAATTTCAAATACTATACAATAAAACGGTATACTCCTTCACTGTCTGCTGTATTAAAGTAAATATAAAAGCCAGTTGAATTCCATGAATTTGGTTTTACTTAACATAAAGATTTTAACGGTATTTGAGTAAATTTCAACCATAATTATTGTGGAATGAGTTAATAATTTACGAGTAGAGTTTTACTTAAACCGATAATACGAACAAAATAATCAAGTTTGAATTTATTATTCTAAAAATAGTTAAATGTACCACACTTAACATTAGAATATTTACACGTTAACTCAAATACATGTTTTTACTTTTACGTTTAAGATTGATGATACTTAATGAGTTTCCGGTTCTTGTTTGTAAAAAATAGTCCTATAAAAATGTCAAACAAAAAATATAGATAAAATCATTAGTTTTATCTTTAAATTGCTTGAAATAATGATATTTTTGTTAGTATTATGTTTCGTACCCCAGAATGTTTCGTGCCGCAATGGGTTTTATAGCGTTTTATTTGTGAGACCGTCTTTCTGCAACCACAAACCAAGCATTTTTGTAAAACTTCTGCGTGGAAACCAGAGCGGTCCCGATGATGAAAGTTATTTTCACTATTCTAGGTAAGTTATACTTTTTGGAGAAGGTTTCTGTTTACTTTAATCTGAACCATGCCCTATTAAAATAAAACAATGAGCTGTCAAAACTCAGTGTTAGCCTAATGTTTTCTAACCGAACATGTGTTCTATTTAAGTGATTTAACAGAAATAAATAACCAACTATCAAATTACTTTCAATATCAATTTGTTTACATTATTAATAAGTTTTATATTTATTTCATATAGTACTATAAAATGTTATTTAAGGTATAACAAAGTTTAATGGTACAAATCTTTTTTAGTTTGACCTGATAAAGTGAATATCAAATAATTGAGAATATATATTTTTTATTTTCATTTATTTTTACGAGCGCAGGATTATGTTTTATCATAATAATAGATATGTATTTTGCTTCTCAACACTGAATTATAAACCCGTAAAAGGACAGGATTACTGCTGGAATGTGATCAAATAATAACTCGGTGTTAAAATTTACAGGCCTTTGACCCCTGAGAGGTAATAACCGGCCCGTCGGCCTAAAGCTAAAGCCACTTGGCGAGCAGCTCCGTAATGGCGGGTTTCATGCAAATTGCTATCATTACACGCGTTTACCGACATCGCAATTCGGCGGTATCAATCAGGACGTATCTAGTTAGAATATAGAGTGAAAAGTAAGACCTTGCATTATATGGATGAAAATACTATTTTCTTTAAGATTATTGAAATGGTGACCGTACCACAAGGTATTTTAAGCCAAGAATAAATGAGAAACGAGTGTATTGATTGTGGTGCAATCTTGTAGTCTTGTAGTCTTGTTACTGACTAAGGCTGAGATGTTCCTTAGACAGGACTGTTAATTAATAGTCCAACAGTCAGTGGAATCCGAACCGCAGACCCTGAATTACGAATTGGCCTAATTACGAGGATGGTTTTTGTGGATTAACGTAGTGTTCAATAGTGTGGACGTCAGTCTACACAAGAGAACACTACACCCACCGACCATCGCTCACAACTATCCACAATTCGTGACCTCCAAGTAGTTGGGATACGGCACGACACCACTGTCCCAGTCAAATAATAATAATCAAGGAAGGGATGGTTAAAAGTCTTGTTAGAAATCCTTTCTAAAATCAAATGTTGAATGCAAATGTACTAGGTTTATTCGTCATGAATACAGTGACACCCTACATTGGGTGTATGGTGTGTAAATCTGCGTAAAATAGGTTGGACTAGTTTTTAAAATTCCTTTGGGTCTGTAAGTCTAGGTCTTTATATGATTCACACATGTGTTTAGGGTAAAACCCTTTTAATTCTAAACCACTTTATATTCTAAAAGGTTTTGGCCTTAACCTTAAGTTCAGTTAGTATTAGTTGCAACTAATATAATATGAAACAGAGTAAATAACGTGTTCGAATCACATGTTTAAATTCAAACGAATTATAAACCTATACTCTGTCTCAGTACAAACTTGCAAGAATAATTAATTGATATAGTTCTGAAGAAATAAACTGTGTATGAAATAAAATATTTAGTAATAAACGAATAGTTAGTTAGCTCTCTACTACTTAATTTAATTCTAGTTTTCATAATGAATTGAGATATTCTATGTTTAAGTTAGAACAGAGCCCACAATGTACCCTCCACCTCTAAGACGAAGAGCCGTAAATTTAATTCGTTACAATGCAACTAAAATATTTAATTTTTAACTCAAGTAAAATATTATGAATAAGAAATAGTTGTATAATTGTATCACAAATAATTGTAATTAAAAATAATTGTATTTTTTGGACCAAAATTATTTTTATTACAAATAATTTTATCAATTTCTCTAATGTAAAGATTGAAGCTGTGGGGGCAGGTAAGGTAAAGGTAAAGGTGAATGTACTCTGAAGGAAAGAGTGTGTTACATGTTACCGTTACCAAGATGGGGTTGGAGCACAATACCACCCCTAGGGACTGGGTAGCTTCAAGGTAGCCTTGGGGCTTGGGGCTTTATATTACCCGATAACACACGCCTATAACAACGGAAACATCTACTCTTACAAGATTAAAGCTTATAAAACATATAAGTTTTGTATTCTTCATCACTTTACTCAAAAGGATATCTTTTTTTATCAACTATCCAGGTTTATAAATATATTATAAGAAAATGCTAAGTAGTATATAACGATACATATTAAGCCTTTAACAAAATACTCTTATTGAAAAAAATTGATTTGGTTGCAAAATTAAAATAAATTTCAGGATAGGAAAAACTTCAGATGTTCTTCGAATATCCTAATTATAGTTGATAAAATCATACCGGGCCAATTACAAATTGAAAAAGGTTGTTTTGCGAACGATTGTGAGAATAGTGTTTTCTTACTCTGAGGCAAATGTTAGTTATTTACATGTGACGATAAATACGTCGTAACAATGATATTACAGTGTGCAATGTAATATAAGGGTATAAAAGGGTTAGCGTAATGTTGATACCTTAGTATTGATACTGACTGACTATTTATTATTCAGAAAAATCTATAAGAATTATTGACAAACTTCAGGGATTTCGGGATTTTGACCCTGCTTTGTCTGTACATATATTAAATCATATTTTATGTAATATTTACAACAATCTGATAAATTCTCAATTCGATCATTCTTTCTGAACAATTGACAAGTAGAGATATACATAACTATAATGCAGTAAATTCTAATAAATCTCAGACAACAGCAGACAATGAACCACAGTATGGATTGATTCTTTTTCACAGTCTTCCAGCAAGAGTAACAATAATCATTGACTTTCAAATCATAAAACTGTAAAAAGGAAAATAAATAAAAAACTGAAACATTTTCTAATAAATCAAGCTTATTATAATACATTCGACGTCAATTTATACAACATTAATTAAATAAATAAACTTTAATTTATTGATAAGAAATAACGTAATGGCCAATTTAGGAATTATAGTATTAAGTTAAATTAAATTATTTATAATATTATTGAATTTTTTAAATTATATTACTTTATATTACTATATTTTTTATTCTTTAAATTCTTGGGTACACAAACATTAATGATGCATCATTTGAAGTTGTTAAAGATCAATAAAAATAATTAAATAATATTCCCATTGCTTTGTGTGTGTTTTTATTAAACGCGTATTGATTTTTTGGACGAAAGCCTTTTCCACATAGCCCTCCCACAAAGACATCAGATCTGTACATGTAACGTGTCAAGCAAAAGAAGAGTGTACCGAAACAAACAGTTTTTACGAATTACACCAGTAGTGATTGAATGGTATCATCGAAACCCATCACAGCCCCAAGTTGGCAGTCCGTTACGTAAACGACTGAGCCATAAACTAACCTACTATAGAGAGTCATGTGACGGTGTCCTTCATTAGTTATTTATGCTATTGACTATTGTAATAAGTAGAATAGTAATTTAGCATTATGATGTTACTGGAACATTAATAAATAAAATAAATGTGAAACTTTTTATTTTACAGTCGAACTAAATGTAGAGTAAACATGCGAATATATATGTGTATATCTGATGGGTTTAAATCTGTGGTAAGAAGGTTATTAACCATTAACCTGGTTATTAACCTGTGTTATATATGAAATAGAAAAAAAGCGGTCCGCCACGACGGTCGGTACCAAGCAGGCGAGACAAGCGGACAATGTTGATCTACTCTTGATCACACGTAGTTGGCTAGACGATAATAAACAAACAAGTCATGATTGCTTCTGTAATGTGTCCATAGGATTGAGTGCAGTTCTGAAACGGGGCCTCCAAGGTCGCGAACTTGATATTCATGGCTGCGCGAGTCCTTTACCGTTCTCAGCTGACTGTGCGACCGCCGACCACTCCTGTGTGTACACTCTATAAGTACACTACATGAAAGTTGTATACGAATTGAACATCTGTTATTATATTTCATTTTAGCTACATATAGACATATTTTGCCCAAGTACGGGTTTAATGTGGACCTGACTAATGCCAATTTTATCTAAAGATATGTTATGTATTGACTTAATTCGTTTTATCATGTTTTTATGGCTCTGAAATAAAAATTTTTTTTCTTTTTTAATAGCTTTAAAATTTTTAAATTAGTTTGTATAGCATAATATTTTTTTATTTTAAGTAATTGTGTAGGATAGCAAATTTTATTTTATTAGAGAGTTAGAATATTGTAATAGTTTTTTTAGATATGCGTTTTTCACAAGTAGTTTCTAAAAATTTCTAATTTTATATTTATGACGAAACTCAATAAGTCCTTAAATATATCTTATACATATAAAAAATAACACTACTTTATAGGCTCATGTTACGGCAAAAAAAAATTAATTTTTATTATTATCTAATATTTATATAAAAATTGATATTTACTATTTTAAACATACATTTGGCTATCATTAGGATGGCGCAAACTATACTCTTTATGTTACATATAGTTAGGCAAATCCTATATTTATATTGAGTTTATTATAAAATTTTGATGGTTACACTCAGTGTAGCGCTAATACTCCAATCTTATAGAACGCAAAAACTCAGTTACGAACAGAGACCAAACGCTCCTTTACCGAGAGAGCGCACACCACGGCTCTCTCACCCGGGGACCGTTACCGTGACGACGGCACACCACTCACCCGGGGACCAGTTACGAGAGATAGCATAATAATTATAGTTTATTTCATAGAAGGGATAGAGTTATTACGTTGTCGTCATGCCTTGGCCTAGAACTGAGACAGTTTAATTTTTTTTTAGGAAACCTAACGCTAGTAATACTGTGCTGAAACCTGTTATACAGGATCATCAAATAAGATATATTAAGCTAGATCAATATATAAAAAAACTCCTAGTTTTAATATTTCTCATGACGGCAAACCTATTAGCTCATTTACTATCTTTTACGGAGGATACGTAGATCGGTACAACTTCATTACGGTATTTATAAACATACTTTGGTAGCATTTGGTAGCCTATATGGCGTAACTTATCATCAAGCTTAGTTTGTATAGTTTTAAGTAAATCTTAAATTCAGATTCAGATTAAATTCAGTTGAATACTACTAAACTGTGCCCATTTGGCAATTAATAGGTTAACGAGAGAGCGCACACCACGGCTCCTCACCCCGGGGACCGTTACTGAGAGAGTGCACACCACGGCTCCTCACCCCAAGGACCGTTACCGAGAGAGCGCACACCACGGCTCCTCACCCCGGGGACCGTTACCGAGAGAACGCACACCACGGCTCCTCACCCCGGGGACCGTTACCGAGAGAGCGCACACCACGGCTCCTCACCCCGGGGACCGTTACCGAGAGAGCGCACACCACGGCTCCTCACCCCGGGGACCGTTACCGAGAGAGCGCACACCACGGCTCCTCACCCCGGGGACCGTTACCGAGAGAACGCACACCACGGCTCCTCACCCCGGGGACCGTTACCGAGAGAGCGCACACCACGGCTCCTACGTTACCGAGAGAACGCACACCACGGGGACCGTTACCGAGAGAGCGAACGGCTCCTCGTTACCCGCACACGGCTCCTCACCCCGGGGACCGTTACCGATGGTTGAATGCAAAATGATTCCGAAGTTCTGGTCGTTTACGTCATAACAAACAATTTGGTCAATAGTTTTTACCTTTTGATAAAACTTTGAAAAACGTTCATGGGTGTTAGTCTCTATAGTTACGAGTATATTATTACCAACACTATTTTAGTAATACAATCCCATACCTAAATTAATGACGTTTTAGAATATAGTTCTATAAATATGAATATGGATCCATAACATATTTGGATTACTATGCACTATACTTATACAAACACTTTAATAAATTTATAAACTTTAAAGGTAATAAGTTTATAAGACTAAAAAATATTTTATTTTAAATATCAATCAAACTATTTATGACATAATCATCTTAGCATAAAATAAAACTTATCTAGGTGTAGTTTGAAAAAATAAACTCATACGTATTCTGCCGACATCCTCAATAGCAATAGCATCTACTCTCAATAGCAATTTCATTCTAAAATTAATTGAAAAACACGCCGATGAACTTTAATCTAGAGGATAAAAGAAGTTTGTTTGGTCGTCGAACACTTTGGTAGAGTGTAATTGGCTTCTGGTTCGGCTTTATTACTCATTCCATTATTTTTTCACATTTCAATAACCCTAATCAATTTGTGGAATCAAACTACTTCAAAAATAAAATTGTTAAATAATAAAGTTAAGCTACGGAGTTTGCTTTCAAACAATATTCAAACTATAAAATGCTGAGAAACATCTAAGGTGTTAAATAATTTTAGTAATTAAATATATATAAGTATCATAGTCACATGTATTTAGTTACCAATTACATATTTTATTGAAAATGAATAAACCAGCACTTATTACTACAGAGACATAAGCTGAGGTAACGTAAGATATGATTTTTTGGCTGTTCCACAAAACCCCTGTGTATGAATGAGTCGATATAAAATTTATAATATAGACTAATTATAAAATTAAAATATGAGTATAATCTGAACTTCATTGGTTCATTGATATTTCCTAACCGGAATTATTTTACAAGATGCATTTGCATATATCTTTTTCGTTTTTACCCAATTATTTATCAGCTTAATATTCTCATGATGATGTTGTTTTGTTTTGTTTTTTATGTTGTTTGTTACGGATCTCGTCAGTAAAATAAAAAAAGGCTAAATACATCTGCAAGTTAAATAAATACAGATGCTTCATATCACCTGAGGTGAATCAAAACACTACTTAGGTGTATTGTTTTTGATCATGATATAACAGTTTATTCAAGTTTCAAGATGAAAGATTTGTTAATGACAACATACCATAAGTACCAAAACGTCGCCAGGATTCACGAGGTAGCTAAAAATGTATTTTAACATAACTTTTAATTCTTATTATTACTTTTAATATTATATATTAATCATCGCATATCTGGAAGTAAACTGTAAAGACGGAATGAGAAAAGCTTTGCACATCTCATCAAAGGAAAGCTTTGTACGCCCCAGCTGCCTGTGAGATCGCATTCAACCAGAGACTCGCCAGTCGCCAGCCATACTGTCCGCCACTGTAGTAGGCCTGCTGAGGCTCCTGCTGAAGCTATCTGGCATAGCATTTTATTACGTGACTTAGTCAGTACCATGAATGTTTTAGCGAGCAAAAACTAATCATCATTTTATGACTTGTATTTTATAAAATCAAATTGATTTTCAAACAGTATGATTTGTTGAATCAAATAATAATTTTTCAATTGAAACATTATACAGTTCTCCAAAAGTTTAGACAAAACAATAGCTAATGAAAGCGGTTCGAAGCCTACATTAGATTTTCAACAAAAATAAAACTGTATCGTTAGATATAGGAATACATTAAATGTTCCAGTGTATGCTTTCAAAATCCATAATATGCTTTGTGCAAGTATTTATTCGATATATTTTAAATGTATATACACTTTACTGATTTGACGTGAAATATGTGTTAATTTAAATAAGCAACGTAACAGTACATATGTCTTTGGCATGTCAATGTTTTAGATGATTGAGTATTCAAAGTAAGTAGTGTCAATGATATGGAATAGGTTTTTGAGTTTTTTACCTCGAAATATGGGACTAAACGAACACAATTAAACAAAATGATAAATGACAATTTGGCAATCATAGCCACATCCTAAATTTGTTTAGTACATACTTTTTATGTATATTTTGGTATTATATTCCTGACTTTAACTAAAGAAAAATATTAAAAATATAATTTTATGTTTGAGTTATTGTTTATTAAATGTAAAAGATACCGGATAAGTCCTTGAAAAACTAACGTTTCAAATAAGTGGAGGTGTAGGGGATCCCAATGTTAAATGATCTGCTTAAATTTATAATTAGATCCGAAGTTTCTCATGATGCATTAAAAGTTAAAAAGTCTGTCAAGTTGGATGAATTTAGTCTGGAATCAATCTTCCAAACCAATCAGGCTGTGCGGGTTCAGGATCGTTAGCACTTAAGTAAATCATTCATTCAAGTTTGACTAAGGCGTTCCACGAAACTTCGCTCTAGACTACTTTCACTGTTTAACTGTTTTGACGATAAGCAAATTTACATAGGTTTTTATTCTTGTAAAATAATTTTTTTTAAACATGAAAACTGACATATATATATATACATTATAAACACGCATGGAAGTTCACATTTGTATGTGATTCAGAACATCCTCAAGTTCAAAAGAGTAAGTAGGTCCTTGTGCCACTGATAAGCTTGATGTAAGGTATTGTTTAAGATAAGGTTAGTAATTTCTAGATTGGACTTGCAGTGTGAAATAACTTCTATGGTTACTTTTGAAACAAAACATGTCATAAATAATTGTTAATTTTTAAAATAATTAAAAGAATGCAGTAGTTTGTGCTATCAAAAGTATTGGACGTCTTACAGCTTAGTTTTAATGGGAGAATGTATACGAGTATGTTATTTCACTTTTACCGTTTATTGATGAACGAACGGAAGTTAGAACCCTCGTTAATGACCATTAGTAACCTAGACGTGGAGTAGGGAATACTGTGTAAGGACGGTATCTGGCATATAGAGTAACCAGCTGATATCAGGCAAAACAGACGAAATACCGTGTAAGGAACGTATCAAGGGAACATATTTGTCCACAGCTCATTTCTTCACGGGGTCAAGAGAAAGGTTACAGGTTTAAAATTTGTCTCAGAGGGAAAACATTTTTTACGAGATATTTTCTCATGAAAAACAAATATGTCAGAATTATAAAAAGGGAAAATAAGTAGATGTAGGCTTTATAACAAACAAAAGAATTTAAACTTTACTATTTAACGTCTAAATATTATTTTCTTTTATATTAAAATAATATTAAAAATAACAGTGTTGAATATTTCTAATGGGATTTGTTGCAATATAATTTCAGGAATATTTATTTATCTGATACATATAAAAGCGTAACAAATATTCGTAGCAAAATATAGTAATACAGGCTAGGACGTGAATTGAAAATATCTAGGAGGAAGATATTAATGTGTCAAAAGTGTATGAATACTTTAACCAAGAAAGCAATTGAATGTCTGGTTATACGATAAAAATAAGTTAAATATACAAAACACTCCCATGAGATAACCGAGTGTGGTAGCAAAAAAAACGTTCATAAAGTAAAGAGAGTGGGTATATAAACTGAATGTTTCTACTCCAAGAATGGATTAAATAATTTAAATCTAAGAACAATCAACATAATGTTCCCAACTTTGGTAAAGAATGGTTTTTGTTTATACTTATGATAAAAATGATGCCCTGAGGTGGCCTGTCACACCCGAGGTGGCCTGTCACACCCGAGGTGGCCTGTCACACCCGAGGTGGCCTGTCACACCAGAGGTGGCCTGTCACACCCGAGGTGGCCTGTCACACCCGAGGTGGCCTGTCACACCCGAGGTGGCCTGTCACACCCGAGGTGGCCTGTCACACCCGAGGTGGCCTGTCACACCCGAGGTGGCCTGTCACACCCGAGGTGGCCTGTCACACTCGAGGTGGCCTGTCACACCAGAGGTGGCCTGTCACACCCGTAGGGACCTGTCACACCCGAGGTGGCCTGTCACACCCGAGGTGGCCTGTCACACCCGAGGTGGCCTGTCACACCCGAGGTGGCCTGTCACACCCGAGGTGGCCTGTCACACCAGAGGTGGCCTGTCACACCCGAGGTGGCCTGTCACACTCGAGGTGGCCTGTCACACTCGAGGTGGCCTGTCACACCAGAGGTGGCCTGTCACACCAGAGGTGGCCTGTCACACCCGAGGTGGCCTGTCACACCCGAGGTGGCCTGTCACACCCGAGGTGGCCTGTCACACCCGAGGTGGCCTGTCACACCCGAGGTGGCCTGTCACACGCGAGGTGGCCTATCACACCCCTGGTTGTGTAGTTTATACATATGGATATTGAAATAAGCTAAAAAAATAGTGTTTTGAATCTTTTCTCTGTGTCAAGTGGTTACTGAGATATGGCAAACTGGTAAACACAGAAAGTCGTCTTTAGGAGCCTCATTGTTAATCTTATGGGGAAAATGTAAAAATTGATTCATTATTACGTTTATTATTTTAGTCTTGTTTATATTTGAAATTTTATAGTACAACTTTATATAACTAAGTCCTAATAATGTGTGCTAAAAAGTACAAATTTTTGTTCAAATGGAATATAAAAATATTTAACAATACTATGTATTAGTTAAATGTATTTTCAAAAGCAGTATTCTCCGAGGGATTTTATCAACCAGTCGAATTTATTGCTCCCTAAAGAAAGTTTTGTTTGAACAAACTTTAAACTTTGAGTTGTTACGATCTTGGGTATCGCCAGTTGTGGTCTTGACTTTAATTAAGCCACTTATTGAATATTAAAAGACTGGCATATCTTGAGGCGAGAGGAATTTAGCTTTAAACTTTTACGGAAGTACAGTTGGACCATTTAGCCACCGGCCGATGATCATGGCCACGGCCTTGCCATACCACCACCATAATGCCGTGCCGTACCGATATTCAAATACCGGCAATAATGATGCTACTAAATAAGTTTATAAGATAAACTGTATACCAAATGTTTAAAAATACCAAGTTTTATCAACTTACATATACTCCATAAAACCATCATGGGATATGAGTAAGTAGGCTTGTTGCCAACAGGAATTAAAAAAAGATTTTACATATATTATATGACATTAAATGTATGAAGGTGTATACCAAGCTTTGATAAAATATTTCAAATAATAAGGGAGGTATATGAATTGATTTATCATCCATAAGACTGATATGGGGATTCGGTAAGTGGGTTTGCTGCAACGGGGAACAAAAACTGTGTGTTTCAGCATTCATTACTCGTATTATAACTTTGTTTCATTTTTTACCAATGTTTTTAAACATTTTAAAGAATAACCTTATGGTATACTTTACGTGAACTATAGGGTTAAGAACCGATATGGCTTGCAATTGGTTTTATTGCCATCAAATACTACTCACTCTCACAAAAAAGTATGGAAAGAAGTTTTTAACTATAAATCTATTGATATTGTAATACTATCATACAACAACCTGATTGACTTGGAAGTTTAAATGTAAAACATCTATTTATTAGGTTGTATTGTGTTGGTTTGGTGGCGTCATTCTGTAATCGAGCTACTTGGAGGTCACGAATTGTGTATAGTTGTGAGCGTTGGTCGGTGGTGTAGTGTTCTCTTGTGTGTATTAACGTCCGCACTATTGAAGACTACGTTAATCCGCAAAGACCATCCTCATAATTAGACCAATTCGTAATTCAGAGACCGTGGTTCGGATTTCACGTTAAACTGTAGGTCCTTTAGTTGCCATCGGCTGTTGGGCTATTAATTAACAGTCCTGTCTAAGGAACAAGTCAGCCTTAGTCAGTAACAAGACTACAAGTTAGCGCCAAAATCATCCTACACTCATTTCTCATTCATACTTGGCTTAAAATACCTACATTGTAGTATGGTCGCCATTTCAATAGTTGAAATTAATCTAATTTAATCTATTAACGCGTTTTTATTAAAACTATGTAAACTGTGTTTACATTGAGTAATTAATATATGTTTTCTTTAACAAATTACCTTTTCCAATACATGTCTCATTACATTTGAGCACAGCTCGGTCTTCTGGAACTAAAATATGGATTGAAAAGTTCCTTGTGACATTTTTGGCATAATCAATAAAATGTATAGCTAATAATAAGTCATATAAGGACAACAAATAACATTCAATTACACATAAAAATAAACTACCAACAAAAATTAATAACATCAAATTAAATTTTTAACAATAAATTATAAACATAGTTTTCACGACATTTTCACAACACAAAAAGCCTTAAAATATTGTTCTAAGGCTTAAGTAAAATGGTTTATGCTTAACAAATCATAAAAGATTAACACTTATACTGAAGTTTGGAGAGTATTTAATTTTTTTAATATTTTATAATTTGTTATACTATTAAAACTTGGAACAGGCAAATAATCGAAAAAAATCATATCTAGTTAAATTGGTATTGTTGATTGAAAACTAAATTAACAAGAAAATGCAGCTACACGATTCAGCTATTATAAGGGTGTTTAAGTGGTTCAAGGGTGGGTAATTTAGCTCCAAACATTTAAATTTTTTACTTTAAAGTCCTAACAAACCCCTCGAATTATAAACAAATCTGTAAATAAGTCAACAATTACATGATTACATGAGACTGTAAACAGTAATTTATCTGCATAAGTGTAAAGTTGAGACGTGGCAGTATTACGTCCTGTGTTTCAGAACTTCCTCAAGTTTAATCAAAGTAGAAATTGAATTTCCCCTGGAATGAAATGCTGTGGTTTTACTGTCCGGAGAAATATATACGTATTTTATAAAAATATACGTAATCAGAATTGTTAGGAGGGAGATTGCCTGCATTTTAGTGAATTGCGTGTAGGCTTGTTTAGCTTTTCTAAAGGAGTTAGAAATAGTATGTTAATATCAAAGTAATAGAATAAAAATAATTTCAACAGGAGTTCAAAATTGATCAATGATTGATTATCAGAAATTGTGTTTCAATATAACCAAACAAGACAGTAAATCATATGTTTAAACACTCCGTTGGTGACATGACGGAGTTTGCCTCCGGGCGCTTTTATTTTTGTACCTATTCAGATGAAGTCCGAGAGTCGCGTAGCCAGACGCCGCCATCTTGTGTTACCTACCGAGCGTGCTACTACCGTTATAATGTTTCTATGTTTATTAATTCCATGTTTTTAATTCCGTTCTTCTTCGCTTGGTATTTATCATACAGAGTTTTCATACTACCTCTCTACAATATAATTTGTATAAAACTAAACTGTTTGTCTATTATTTTAATACTCGGGAAAAAACTCCGTAAATTCAAAATGCGTGTAAAATTCAAAGTCAACGACGAATGGTTTTAATTCCGTTGTACCCCCCCAATATGATAAAAATATAATATAAAAAATATAATAAAAAATGGTATTAGGAGAAAGACTTTTCTGGTCAACATTTTTGAATTTGTGTTTCTGGCGGATATCTTCTTCTATTAAATCTACTGTCCTTGATTAAAGCAGTAAGTTGTCTGGGAGTGTAAAATGTCATTCCTATGGAAAATGTTAAAAGATAAATATCTTCTTTATTTTCCAACCTTTTCCACGAATCTTGGTACTCAGCGTAATATCACATCACCCAAAAAACGATTCAAAAAAGCTTGGTATTACCAGAGGGGGAGGTTCCCCTCAATCCATAAAGTTCTGACAGTTAATTTAACTTTGTTTCTCCTGTTGTTATTTTTAGAAATTGGGTGATTATTTTTGAAACAATAAATTATTAACTTATATTTAGATAAACTTGAAGAATATCATAGATTATCGAGAAAGTATGTGTCAGTCTACTGATACATTTTTTTGCTTAGTATTGATTATACAGGATTTTGATACAGCCTTTTTGGCTCTTTTTACGCCAGAGACATTTTGTAATAGTCAGAGAGAGATTGTATACAAACCTTTTTTGGGAAAGCAGTCAAAACCGATGGCATTCCGGGATTTGAATCCGTTACCTCTTGTACCAAAGTCCAAGACGCTAACCACTAGGGTAGTGAGACATTTAATACAATATATTATATTTTTTACAATGTATGTATGACACTTCACTGTTTGTCTACTATTTAGATCTCCGAAAAACTCCGTTAGTTATAAATTCGTGGTTTATCCTGTAGATCCCCGGTGGGAATTCATAATGAATTAAATTTATGAATTATTTTTCTTTATTTTTATTTTTTGAAGTATTTTGGGGATGAATGTAAATTAAAACTGATTAATGATTTTGAAACTAGATAATTACAAACACTTAAAAACAAAAAGATGAAGATGAAGAATGGAAGAGGTAAGATTACAAAAGTATAAATAATACGAATACTTCAAGCAGCTGTGATGAAAGAGAACCTTGATGTATGTCTTTAGTATAATATACAGTAATATAAAAAGGTTATTGTTATATAAAAATATACTTTACGTATTATGATAAGTACAGTAACAGCATATTGCATTCCACAAGTCAGTTTGTATTATTAGTTAATACATTGGTTATTGCCAAACAGGGCTGTGAACGCCCGAAGAATGCAATGCAATAATTGGTGGCAAATTCCTTGGGCGTCGTGATAGGTAGCGGGCGCCTCAAATGTTCGGAGATTAATATCGGAGCGGGACAGGTGTTTGATAAGGCCAAGGTCAGAGCGGCTCCACGGCTCCACGGCTCCACCCATCTCCACAAACTGGTAGCTCCATCACGCCTACTGGATACGACAAAATATACATCCAAACGACGCGTTTTTAAATATTTTGTGGCATGAATTTTGATGTCCACGATACTATAACATGTATAATAATTATTATAAAATGTTTTATTTTAAAAATGAATAAATTGTGAAATTTATAGTTTGATGTGACTACTCAATCAAAGCTGAGATTTGAACCCAAAATTTACAATATAAACACAATGGTTCTACCACCTTAGGTAATTGTATAAGTAAAAATATGAAATGACATTGAGTTTGAACACAAGTGTAAACATTAACTAATACATGTAACACGATCACATTTGTCCTATACCTACAGAATGTGCAGGCACATGGGTCGCAGATTCGCGAGCGAAGTACTGTTGTGAGATGCATTCTAAACTGATTTGACAACATAATCATAATAAAACGAAACAGTTATGACATTAAAGATTTTAAATTATTGATGAGGTTTTGAGTAATTTAACATAAAATTAATTTAAAAAAATTGTATTTATTAGTCGAAATTTATTTGGGTCGGATATATTAAACTGACTAGCTAATCCAAGCAGCTGCCATTCCAGCAACTTAACGTGTTTTACAGCTGTGGTTTACAACCGAGAACATAACTAGAGATGTTAGATTCGCAAGCAGTAAAGCCGTGCTGTAAACTTGTCGACTGTATCATATCAATAACCACTTGGCGGCTGGCTCCCATGCGCGTGATGAACAGCGCACTGCAATAATCATATCATACGAGTATATGAGTATATGGACATTGGCGGAACAGATCAGCTGTTAATGTGGTAGTTATACGGCCACAAACTAGCTCTGCGAGTGCAATTAGTATTGCAATTATGTCGAAATTTACGAGAGTTTCAGAGACCTAAAATACTACCTAATCAGAAATATTTAATGTCTTTAAGGTTAAATGTTTAAGTTTTTGTAATGATAAATGTCTATCAAAACTATTTAATATAACTCAAATAATATTTTTTTCAAATTGGAGGTTATAAAGGTGTTTTTAAAAGGGTATACTAATACTTAGTAAAATTAACTTAATCTTAATGAAAAAATTGTATCTATTTTAAATCTAATTGTTTTTAGAAAATAAACTTTCAACATAGAGAAGAAGGTAGAAGAACTTGTGGTAGTGGTGTGTGCCTAAGCTGTGCGATACTGACATTTATACTATAGAAAAATAATGTTCCACAGATTTATTGATCGCTGTTATCATTCTGTGGTTTTAACAATCAGATTTAAATAATTAATAAAACGTTTAAGCTATAAATTTGACTGGACCCTTCATACCCCACGTGCCCACCCTTTGCCTCCCAATTGATAATTACAATACCGCTCCATTAAGGTAATTACAATTACATTTGCCCATTTATTACCTGGGGTTTACGGTAAAAATAATTCATTTGAAACCAATATTCTAACATATATTCACTATAGTGGACCCTTGCTATTATAAGGATCAAATACAGGGGTTATGTACACCGGACTGTCTCTCATGTTGGTCGCCTCTAAAACAAACATCATCATAAAAGTTGGCCTATATATTACCAAAGATACATAATTGTAGTAAAATATGACAGTTAATTATATTACTTTCATCCATAGCAGCTGAATGGAAGTACAAGAAACTGTATTTACCAGTCTTTACCATTGCAACGGGCCGTCGGTGTGCTTAGGTTCGATCCATTCAATCACATGTATATGAAATGAGGCGCTAGTTGTAGTTTAGGACCTGGGGTTGATTGTCAGTTTTCACGTGTCCGAAGACCTGGACGCGCGGTACCACCGATGTCGTCTTGGGCGGGGGAGGCTGTAGCGGCCATGTCCGGCCTTCAACCATGTTTTTGCCGCCGACCCACGCCCCAGGCTGCGCCTCCAAGGCTGTAGGCAGATCTCACACACTTTTTGTTATCAATCGTCCGCTGTGACGTAACATATAGTTCGTCTTGTCTCTTTGTGGCTCTTGTATATATTGGGGCGGCCCCTCTCTCGGTTATCAGTCTTCCCTGGTGTCTCGACTAAAATGGCTTCCAAGACCGTCGTAAGTACTCAAGTACTCTCTACCTTATCAGTTTAGATCCACAGTAGAATTTTTAAAAAACAATGATTGTGTTTCGTTAATAGTGAAATAAAGCCTACTCATATTATTATTGCAATAAATAATCTTACAAGTTTATCCAACCCGTATGTAGTAAATGATTAAGGATATGTTTTTGCTTTCCAATTTTATTGATCGAAAAATCTAAGTGTAATGATTAATAAACTCTTAAAAATAATGAAACAATCTTGGAAATTGAAGAAATGAAGAAACAGTAATTATTACGATTATTAAAAAACTATACGATTTTTAAGATGTTCTTATACATTTTAACAACTACCCCGTAGTTTTATTGATCAAAGAATTAAAAATACAAATTTATATTCATTGTACAAATTATTCTAATTACTTGAAACCAATTAGTATAAAATGCATTTAAGTATTAATCGAAGTAAAACACATGGAAATTAAAATTTCATTAAGAGAAAAATAAAAAATATAACATTTAACACGAACAGGAATGGGATATTTAATTAATTAATTACCTCAGTAGCCTTTATGTAATGGAAAAAAACTTTCTGATTTTGCCATATGCAGTAAATGTTCCTAAAAACAAAAATCTTGAAACACTTTAATTCACATTTGTTATTATTAATGTTTTTTATTGATGAATTAAAATAGTTAGTAATAAAATAATATTAAAATTAAGTTTTATTACAATACCTTTGGAATATTATGAGTCATGGTTTTATTAGTTTGTGTCCTAAGTTTCATACTGTATTTGAACCGAATTAACTGTAATTGTTGGAAGCAGATTACTAATCATTGGCTTACTTTTGAAGTAACGTGAGAGTTTTACGATAAAACTTTATCCTATTTATTTACGAACGTCAGTTAAATAATTTGCTTTTTCCAATAACAATTAATATTAATTGCATTATAATCATAAAAAACTTTGTTTTAACGCCTGAATGCGAACATTTTATTTAATGTTTAATTGATGATTGGACATGCGTTATTATAATGGTACTTTGCGTGTTTATTACTCTATGGTCCATGGAGGTGATGTACTGAATGTTTACTCTGTGTGCAGGTCCTCGTGCTGGCAGTGCTCGCCCTCGCCGCCGCTGAGCAGCGAGTCAAGAAGCAGGCCTTCATTGGTGAGATTACAACCAACCTAAATGCTAATCCTCCCCTCTAATAACTCTAATGCAGTATTGAGCTATTCGTTGTTTTTATTATTATAAAAATAAAATTAGATGAAATGTAGCATAATAAGGCTGTAAAACCAACTATTAGAATTTGTTAATTATTTCAAATAATTTTTAATAAAACGTCATATAGTAATATAAATGTATATAATTTTCATCATTAAATATAGTATTGTTTAAATAATTTTAAATGCAACTGAATATAAACTCTGTGTGAAAGATGCAATATACTATTTGTTATAACAATCACAACAGATGGCACTTAATTATTGATTTTGTCCACAGCTGGAGCGTACCCGTACGCCGCCCCTGTGGCTCCAGTAGTGTACGCCGAGGATGATGGCTCCTACTTCCCTGGCAAGTACGAAGGCACCGGCTACCCATACGCCGCCCCCTACGTCGCCGCCCCCTACGCTGCCGCCCCCTACGTCGCCGCCCCCTACGCTGCCGCACCCTACGTCGCCGCCCCCTACCCCTATGTCGCTGCCTACACCGACGATGGCTCCTATTTCCCCGGCAAATACGGACCCGAGAACCAGTAAGACTTCGATCCCTACTCCCTCCCTCAATATCCTTCCTTGGTCCTTTCCCAGCGTAATTTATTTGTATATGGAACTAGTTTCTTGACTTCTGTACAATAAATACTGTACCTTTCCTCCAAAACGAGTTATTACTGCACCTTCAGCATTTATTTCATTTATTATTTGAGGAGGTATACCAACATTCTTAACTTACAACAGCTTGAGTTTGTTTAACAACTATAAATTACGCTATTAAAACTGAGACTGAGAATAAAGCTAAAAGTTTATTAAAGGTGGTAATTAAAAAAACAAAAGTAAGAAAGTTTGATATGTGCACTACTAAGTGCATAAAAATATAGTGTAAAATAGTAAATAGTAAAATACCTCCGCATAGAAGTTAATGCCAAAGTACTGTATATGTATAGTGGCGTCCTGCAGGTGATGAGATTCAGATATGAACCAATTAGAATTTATTTAATGAAGTGTTGACAACGTGTTTTCTCAGAAAAGATGAGTTGCAACTTATATAAAACTGAGAAGGAAAAAGTAATAATCAAACTTTGATAAAATTATAAATTCATTTCTTTTGTTTAAAATTAAAAAAAATCGACTGCATATTTTCATTTCCTTTTCGCCATGGATTATTCACAAATGTTTATATTTTACAACAAAGAGAGACAATATACATAGATTATGGTTAACCGGTTTACAACAACATCCACCGGATCTCTTGTTTCATATTCGAGATTTTAGGTGAAAAATCAACTTGGATCAGGAAATTACTATGATTCTCCACATTTTTAATAACCCCTTTTGATTCTTATTCGGCAATAAATATGATATTAAATTGTTGAAAATACCTTTTTTTACTTCAAAAGAATCTCTTCCTTAAAGGAAAACCTTTGGCAAAATAAAATGAGTTAACACGTTTTAGCAGTATTTAAGTATAGTTATGTGTTTGTTGATCTTAATGGTGATTATTGAATTTGAAAAGTTAATTAAGAATCATTCATGAGTCCCGTAGCCCGATGAGAGTCAAAATCACGAAGCCCGAGTAGGATTCCAAAGGACCAATTTAGCTGGAAAACGGCATTTGAACCAGTTTATTGATTATCAATAGTGATTCAATGGTTGACGACATACTGGCAACAACGAAATATAACTTTAAACACTTAACTATCATGAAAAAGATTCAACCTCATATTCATCATGTTAAGACCTTTTTGACGAGTAACTTTTTGATGAGTAAATTAAGGAGACATACAAGTCTTCTGACAATAGTTTTAACTTTACACAGTTTGGTAGAGTTACAACAAACATTTTCTTCTTCTTGTTTATATTGACGTTCTTATAATAGGATAACTGAAAACATAAATATTAATGCGGCCCTTTCAGCCCTAAGAAAAACACATTACCATAATGTAGACTATTCTTAAAGATTTGTAAAAAATATGCCATTCTACAAGCACGGTATGCTATAATGATATAGTCAACCTTAAACTATTGTTTAATAAACCTGGACCATATTTTTAAACATGCAAGTGTGATGATCCTGGAACTATATCACGCGTTTGTGGTGTTTTTACATTGGAATTCCTGTACAGTATGCTGTATTTAAACGGCAATAAAGTATAGGTAGCTTTTTCAAACAATGAAAATTTTTTAACGTAAAGTATTAAATATTAATAATTTTAAATCGTTATTCATCTAGCAGTTGGCTAGAGTTTGTCTGGAACAGCAGAGGTGATGTAGACGAAATACATGCAGCTTTCTAAACGTGTTGTGACTTCTGAAGGAGGATCATGAAATGACATGCTTAGAAATTATGGAAAAATATTATTACGAAACAAAATATCTTACTCAATGAATAAAATCTTAGTATTAATTTTAAACTTCTTAACTAAGCTAGTAAAAATAATTTTAGGTACATGGTTTTGAAAGTATGAGTAGTAGAACATGTATGAGATATAAAACATAATTTGAAATAATGTCTCATTAGTTTCTTTTTGAAAAATATCATGCAAATTTTCAAGAAAACAGTCACTCTTATGGAATATATTTATGTGTGAAAAAACACACAAAATATGCATTAAAGTGAACGGCTACTCAGTAGGTGAGCAAGACTCCTGATGTGCCAATCAGGACCGCAGGAACAGGAAACATGAGCAGGTTATGTAGACAGAAATAAAGCTTCACTTGCTAGTAATGAACGTTTGACTGTTGCCCAGCTGAGCAACGTCACACACTTTATCGTGTGATAAGGCTTTGATAGATCAAAACAATTATTCATAGTTAATCGTAGGACAGGTGATCGATACACATGACAACTATCAATGTTTGTATTTATGAAAAACATAATAATGGTATAGTAATCCAATAAAATAAACAACAAGAAGCAATAGTAGTATGCGTATTAACCTTGACCTCATTCCGACCGATTCGTAGTTCAGAGGCTGTGGTTCGGATTCCACATTAAACTTTAGGTCTCTTAGTTGCCATCGGCTGTTGGGCTATTAATTATTAACAGTTCTGTCTAAGGAACATGTCAGCCTTAGTCAGTAACAAGACTTAAAGATCACGCCACAATCATCTTACACTCCATCCTCATACATACTTGGCTTAAAATACCCAACTTGTGGTATGGTCACCATTTCAATAATCTAATCTAACTAATAAACGTCTACTTTTTCTGAAAGGCTTTACATGACGATATAGGTAATTCCAGACAAGGTTTAAATTCAGGTAGAGGGGAATGAGCCTTGGTCCTAGCAGCCAGTTTGACTTATATAATAAATAACGTTTTAATTTTAAGTCTAAAATGGTTCTTGTAGTGCAGTGTTCTTATGTGTGCTGGCCTCTTTTAGATTAAAATCAATATTATTACTGTATTACTACAGACAACGTTTTAAAGCTTTACTAAAACTAATTTTGCAATGAAAATCATGAATCAAGAAGCGGCACACAAATATACTTAAGTAAAAATAAGGATGGACTGAGAAACTGGGTGAATGAGAAACTGATCAGGTTGGTGATTAGTCTATTTGATTTTGTGTGGCTAGTCGATTTTGATTAATAAATCAACCTCAATCTAACCTCATCTTAGACGCAATTCTGACATTAAATAAAATTAAGTATCTGTGTCTGTTTTCATCTAAAAGCGAGCGAGATCCGGTTGTGGTCGAGTACTGAGCCTTGTTGGGTATCAGGAAGCGACTCCGTGGGTTCCGACCGAGGGCGGGGCGGAGTCCACGGACCGACAAGGTCGGCCAGGACGTGGCCAATCAATGTTATTACATCCATTGTCACCGTGGAAGCGCGACACCATTGTCGATCAGCTGATCGGGTACGAGCAACAGCAGATTAACCGTTCATACCCTCTAAGAGAAGTTCCATAGAGGAAAACAAAGTCTTGGCCTTGATACTGTTCAAGGACCTCTAATAATAGGGACTACGAATAGTAAGTTTATAACGGCAAGACACAAGTTTATATTTTCAAGTTAGTTAGTTGTTACTGATGAATTGTTTATATATATTAGCAAAAGCTGTGCAAAATTTATAATTAATTAAAGCATAAAACGTTATGTTAAAATTACACGTCTCATCATTTAACATGAAGTACGCTGTACCTGTATATAGACGAACCACGGATCATCAATGACTAAAACAAGCTACTCTACAAACACTACATTATGATTCACATGAATCATACATGAGCAAACCTCTGTTTTGGCCTTTCTTATTTTGAACTTAAACGTGGAGATAATCTGCAAATAAATATTTGATACCTTCTAGTTACACTTAAAAGGTTAAAAAACCTATAAAGGTTATAACGGTAATTAAAATTGAGAACTGAGTAAAATGTAGTGAGTATAAGTAATTGCACAGCCTTAGCCGCATGCAACAACTTCAACGTACTACAACAAACTACAACGTACAATTTCGCATACTAAACTATTCAAAAGCCTACAATAAAGCCGAGGCTAAAAGTTTCGTTATATTTTACGTTCAATCACCTTAAAATGTGCTATTAAATCACCTGAAAGATATAGAATACAATTATTATTTAAAAAAATGTATAACCTTTAAGTACCGTGTGTATTATTGTTTTGGATTGTTAATATTAACAACCTTTTTAATAAGAGAACTGGGATGCATAAAAGTACAAAGTTCAGTTGATAAAAAATTTCTAGATTGATGCAGTTTGTTAAACAAAAAACATATCGTTTCGCCACATTAGCCATTTTAAAATATAATAATATGATCTATACGGATTGTTTTGAATACATGGAGGCTGCGCAGTATATTGTAAATTCGTTCACAGAGCCTAAAGCCTAGGAAATAGTAAAAAATCGTAGGTGTAATATTTTCCCACTTTTAGTATGATTAAAGAGTTTTAATAAATAAAAAATAATATTCAATTTAGGCCAAAGTAGAGAATAAGACAATATTCGCGCCAAAAATCTTTACCCCCTGCTGTATATCTAATATATCTTCTTATAGATTAATAAAGATATAGATTATTAGATTATGATTATTATTTATTGAAGACATTGTTGTCAAATGTTAAACATATTTTTTATATCTCACAGGGTGTTGATGATGTTGTTGTGTGGATGATGTTGATATACACATCAGTCGTGAGACTGGATCAGCAGCTCAACTGCCATACATTATTCAGAGCCTGATCACCACCATCCAACAGTTCTCAGTATTGGATATTTTGTTTTGCACAATAATGTTGATACACACATCAGTCGTGAGATTGGATCAGCAGCTCAACTGCCATACATTATTCAGAGCCTGATCACCACCATCCAACAGTTCTCAGTATTGGATATTTTGTTTTGCACAATAATGTTGATACACACATCAGTCGTGAGATTGGATCAGCAGCTCAACTGCCATACATTATTCAGAGCCTGATCACCACCATCCAACAGTTCTCAGTATTGGATATTTTGTTTTGCACAATAATGTTGATACACACATCAGTCGTGAGATTGGATCAGCAGCTCAACTGCCATACATTATTCAGAGCCTGATCACCACCATCCAACAGTTCTCAGTATTGGATATTTTGTTTTGCACAATAATGTTGATACACACATCAGTCGTGAGATTGGATCAGCAGCTCAACTGCCATACATTATTCAGAGTCTGATCACCACAATCACACAGGTCTCAGTATTGGATATTTTGTTTTGCACTATGTTGTTGATATACACATCAGTCGTGAGATTGGATCAGCAGCTCAACTGCCATACATTATTCAGAGTCTGATCACCACAATCACACAGGTATCAGTATTGGATATTTTGTTTTGCACGATGTTGTTGATATACACATCAGTCGTGAGATTGGATCAGCAGCTCAACTGCCATACATTATTCATCGGTCGATCAGCGCCAGTTTTAGTTTTAAGTACACCGTGATACTTAAAACATAAAATAATAATTTTTATGTGTTTTATTACTTAAAATAAATAAGGGTAATATGTTAATATTACTATATTATTTTATATTACTTTAATATTTTAATATGATATAAATGTTTAATATTCGATGAAATAATAGAGTTATTACATTTATTTTATAATGTCGTTAGTAATGAAAATTAAGACAACAGTCATATTATATTATTTTCATGGATCTCAAGTGGGTTATCAATTCACAAATAATTTAAAACTATAATATTTATAAAGTCCTCATATATGTCTATTTTTTACTTTAGAATTATTTAACAAGGCAGATGAAAAAATAATCGTGATACCATATAAATAGCTATAATAAAGTAGCCTATGGACACAGTTTAGCTGTAATTTAAACTGTTGCGACATAGACTTAAGCCTGTTTTAAGAAAATAATTCTATACTAATTTACTCTGGGCTACATAGTCTATATTAGGTTAACTTATTAATAGTTTATTTTAAATAACAGTTTTATAATATTTTTTTTAATTTATAATAATATCCTCAATTTCATAGTCTTTGGATAATATCCCTTTATTTATGGCTACAATTCGTGATAAAAAATTAAATTGTTTTACCAGCTGGCCTATAATTTAAAATGTATGAATACAAACTACGAACAATGAATACAAACTATAGTTTAACAGAACTTGTACGTTTCACCTTGAAAGTGGGACAACCTCTTTTACGCGTTAATAAAATTCCAAGTATAATTAGGACCATTTGTAAAACCTAATTTTCTTTGCCTAAGAACATCGTGTTTTCCTTGTTACAACAAAAATAGTAATCATATAATACAATTAGTGCTTGCTACATGTATTATTTAAAATACTCGACGGAAATCGCCTCGCATATAAAATAATTTATGTTTAGTCTAATTTCACTTAAAACGCTTAAAATATTATTTACAGATTCTACTAACACACCAATAATTACTTAACTATAAACATTTAACAATCAATCGGATAAGAGCAATAATTGCATTGATGGATAGTCAACCCTCCCAATGTATAAAACTGTTGTAAAATAATATAGACATGTCTAATCAGTATAAACAATCATACAGAAACTAAATTGAGTTGGTAGCCGACATTTCAGTTGATAGAGTTTATATATGTAATCACCAGAAGTGATAACAACATTATAAGGAAGGAATGTTCTGTTATTAAGAGAGACGTGGAAGTAAAAAAGTCAATAATATTTTTTTAACACACAGGATGTATGAAGTAAAAGTTTTGAACATATGAGAAATATTGGTGTTGGATATTGGGTTGAATCTTCTACATAATTGACTTAGACGGTAATGATTCTGTAGTACGCTCGGTAGCCACATACGCTAAACAACATTGTTGTTTGTATTGAAAAGTAATGTCAAGTAGGAGAGACAAAACAAGAAGGAAGATGAGTGCCGAAGGCAGGCAGCATCGTCGATGTAAAAGGAGATCATTCCTTCTGTCGACAACAAGAACACAATGGAAGAGATCCCTTAACACTGGACTACCTATTGCATGTCCTGTCAAAGTCCTGGAAATACTGGAAACATCTTTTAGGCTGGCTTAAAGCTGATGCAAAAAATCTTATTGCTTAATTAGCCAAAACATAGCCTAAATCTAGTAACGCTAGAATCATCAAAATACAGTTTTAGTAAGATATGAGTTATAATTGGCAGGGATCAGATGTGGCGTCCCATCCTAGGTTGGATTTTGATTAATTCTGGCATTATTGAGGTTCCTTTGTCTCTTTTATGAGTTTATTCCTGAAAAGATGCCTATAATGGCTTAGCAAAATTAGTAAAGTAGTCAAAATTATAAAATAAAAATATATCACAAAAAAGTGGTATAGGTTATTTTGGGCTGTAAGTTGTGTGGACTTGTGTAAACATTTGTAGTTGTGTCACTACTTTTCTGCATGGTGGTGAGAGCCAAGAGGAAGTTGAAAACCATCATGGCAAAACGGGTTGTTGACTTGTCATATCTCAATACAACGAGACGGTTGGAAATAAAAATAGTTGTAACGACTTAAGATCAACATTACAACCATGAAACGTTATTTCACTAGCAACGATGCCACATGATTACGGTTGATATTGACAAGAACACACTTCACTTTAAAATTAATGTTTTCCATTATTCATGAACCAATTTCTTTAAATTTGTTGTAATTAGATTTAAAATAGATTTTCAAAATTTGTTATGAAATTAATTTAACCTGGTCTGTGTATAAATAAAAGTAAAAAAATAAGATAAAAAAGATAACTAAAGTGAAAAATGAACACAATTTTTACCCGTATAGCCACATAGGGTAACATTTGAGTTTTGGAAATTTTGAACGTGATATGTCGACTTGTCTATGGTCTAGAAATAATGTTTCAGGAAAAATGATGGTGAAGTGTTTAGGGACACCATGCATTAAAATTGCTATTATAAGAAACAGAATGGACCAAGCTATTAAATCTGTTGATCATTATTCTGGTCTCACATCTATCCATGTTAAATGTAGCCATTACTCTACTATTTTCTTACTTCCCTGTTCTAAACTTGTCTTCATTATAGCCATTCCTCTACTATTTTCTTACTTCCCTGTTCTAAACTTGTCTTCATTATAGCCATTCCTCTACTATTGTCGTTTTTTTACCAGTGAATACTTGCCTAATTAGAATCCTTCAGAAATGTGATTAGCCTAACTGTATAGTACTACTCTCATTTTCTAACTAAGAATGATTTTAAATAACAGCTTAGCTTAAACCTACAAAGCTTATTACTGCAAGAGCAAAACGACGCCGGCAATCGTCTGGAGGGCCAAAACAGGAAGATGTTGCGTTTGGGCGCGGTCTGTGTATTAGCCATTCTCAGGGACGGCCCTGCAGCTATATATTGCCCACCATGGTTTGTGCTGGCAGTCGTCTCTGCCTACAGGATCTCACCTCAACTGCAATGGCTGTCTCCAAGAGCGTGGTACGTTTTTAGAACATTAAAAAAAAATTAAAAATAATTACTCAATAGCAATCTTACCAAGCCTGGTAAGGTATAAATCGATTTAATGCTCAATTGGTTTTAAACTTAGGTTTCACTAGCTAAATGGTAAATTACACATTAAATGTTAAATTGTTTATTAATCTATCCAGACGAGTGCAATTTTGAAATTAATTTCATGGTTATATACATAGTCTTAAAGTAAATCGTCTCAGTTCTATTTCACCTTGAAGGTAGTATATGTCAACTATACTTATATTGATCTCTGTTTTTCATTAATTTGAAATTTCTTTTTGCAAAAGTTACTTTATTCTATTTGAACTATTATCGTTTATAATAAATTGATAATATACATCAACTCGTATTTTGTTAGTAAAATAAAATTTCCTTACGATACTGGTTTTTTATCATATACTTCACTGATGTTCCTGCACAAAGTAAGATGATAATAGTAAATTATGCATATGTTCATTAAACTCAATCAATTATTCTGGTACTGTAGATTGTGTTGCTGGCCCTCGCCGCCGTAGCTGCCGCTGTGGACAACGCCCGCGTCAAGAAGCAGGTCTACCTTGCCGGTCAGTATAACCTGCCTGTCACTACACACAGTATGTGCATTTGCAGATTCGTACTAACCCAATGACAAGAATCCTCAGTATCAGCCTTGTTATACAATACAAACCTTTACAGTTTAGGTCATATCAGATCATGAGCGGTCACCTCTGGCTAGCCTATGTGACTAACGTCGCTACAGTACCTTGCTGGCTTTCATTCCCCACAAATCGCCTATGATAATAGGCAGCACACGTTAAAAAAGGAAAAGAGTTTAATTTAAAAACATAATTCAAAAATGAACAATCATGGAGTTCATTAAACAAAATTGTTACTTTACACAAAGAATTTCCTCATTATTATGAACTAACATCCATGATTGAAGTTTCAGAATAACTATCCATAATATAAATAACATTTACGATATCCTTATTTACAATCATTAAACTTAATTGTGACCTAAAATCTACGATATTGTTATATGTGCAGGAGCCTACCCGTACGTTGCCGCCCCCGTCGCCAAGGCTGTCCTTCCTCCCGCCAAGCCTCTGGTCGACGACGGCTCATGGGCCCCCGGAAAGTACGACCCCGTTGAGGTCTCCGTCGCCGCCCCCTACGCTGCCCCCTACGCCGCTCCCTACGCCGCCCCCATCGCCCCCGTCGCCGCCCCTCTGGCCTACCCCTACGCCGCCGCCGCCTACCCCTACGCCGCCTACGCCTACGGTGACGACGGCAGCTACTGGCCCGGCAAGTACGGTCCTGAGAACATCCAGGTTCTGTAGACTGACTCAACTTCCTCTCTCCTAATGCTCAACACTTTGTGATCTAGTGTAATATTTGTAAATACAATTTTACTTTAAAGTATATTCTTGTGTTTTTATTCATTTATAATTATATATGTTTAAACGTAGCCGTTTTATGTAAGAAATTGAAAGCAAATAAGGACTGAAATGCATGTAATTCCTCCATTGCTTACTCAAATTTATACTTGTAAAATCCGAACATCATCGACTGACCTACCGAGGAATAAGAAAATTGATTTGAACTATGAAACTTTGCACGAATGAATCAGCATATAGTTTTTAAATAAAATCTATATTATAAATTAAAACCACCAAGCCGTTCATTTTGAACGGCTTCTCATGGTATTTAGTCTTTACACCTCAATGAAGTCAATGGATAAGTCGAAATTGCATCAAGGGAGGAAGGGATTTAAATATAAATACAAATCATAATACACTTTCTACTGTCACTCTTTGTTCAAGTGTATCACCACAGTATCAAGTATTTTAAGGCATTTGAAACGATATTTAGGTAGAAGAAAATCGTAGATGGACAAGATAGATGGACAACCCCCCCTCTTATACCCACAATGAAACTCTAAATTAGCGTACAATATTTATGATAAAATTCAAAAACATCAAAATGCACTTTAATTAATTATCATTTGGAAAATGTTTAAAAGGATATTATTATTGCTTTAACTTTTTATGCTATTGTGGGAAGATAGTTTCAATTGTAACCATGGTACTTCTATGACAAAACGATTGGCCAGAAATAGATGGCTCAGAAACAATTTGACGAAAATTAGAACCGATAAAAAATATAAAAAACTAAGAAATGACAACATATTTATTAATAACCCACCTTACCTTTTTGAAATGGCAACCTACCCAGGTAGATATTTTAAGTTAAGTTTAAATGAGAAATGAATGTAAGATGATTGTGGCGCGATCTTGTACTGACTACTATCTTGTTACTGAGTAAGACATGTTCCTTATAAATGACTTTTAATCCAAAATATAATAATTTTTTAATATCCTGATTATCAAATGAACAATCAGCAGTAAACTGCACGAAAATGGGCCGATGAGAGTCAGTTCAGTATTGCCAAATCTCCCTATTCTATTATAACATATGGTCACGTCAGCTGATGAAAAATGGCAACACTGCTGGGCAAGAGGGTGGTGAGGGGGGAACTAGCTGTCCAAAACCTCGAACCATTTTCGCGTGGTTTACTCTAGGAACAAAAATTCAGCTATTTATTAATTCAACACATAAATTCATCCCAACAGACAATGACGTTTGCCTAAATAAACAAATTAATCGCTTATTAAACTTTATTACGCTTAAATTTATTCTCTAACCCACCATAAATATTTGCAAATAAGCCTAAAAATGTGCCAAGTCAAGTTATATCATTATTTGGAAATTAATTAAAAAACTATTTTGAAAAAGGTATTTTGTTTAAAAGCTACATCAATATTAACACCTTTGATAACAACAATATTAACAAATTGTAGACGTTCATAACTATTATTTTAATATCATTCACGAAACACAATGCATGAGTATCAATAAGATTAATTACGTAAAACTTGACAACTGGACAGATTGAGCTGAAATTTGTTAGAGAAGTTTATAGTCCTAGATAACATGTAGTCAATGAAATCTTAAAAAAAGCTATAAAATTATAAAACAGCTATAAAAAGCTATAAGAATAAGAATAAGAATAGAATAAGAATAGTTTATTTCCAAGAGATACAACAGTTTACATAATAACACGTACAGTACTTGACTTGTTTTCTACATACAAACATCAGTCTATTAGCACTCATTTAAATAGTTTAACAAAAAAATACAAGTAATGAAACACAAACAAATAATAAACATACACCGTTTAATCTTAAAAGCTATAAAATCCTTCGGAAAGTACAAAGATTTCACACTGATTTCAGCTGATTTCAAACACTGATTTCACACAAAGTTTAGCGCAATTTCTTAGAGTTATTTTTAAGAATTAGAACTGTAAGTGTTTAAATAGTCAGTTGTAGGTTCCCTGAATCCAAAAAGTGGTTTTGGACAGATGTCTGTCTGTATAATGAAACCAAGAAAACACCGATGGTCAGATTTTTGTCTGAAATTTGGTATAAGGATTCACTTTGGTGATATACTAGGGTTTTTATTAATTTTTTAATCCTTAATTTTTATGGTATACACAATACATAGTCTAAGAGCGCCCAAAGCTATTCTTATAGAGACTACTAAAAAAATCAACATTTTCGTTCTTTCTCAAACTGGCATGCAGAGTAAGATCATGTTACCATAAAACACCCCGCACAAAAGTTGTTTTTATTACTCGGTGAGTAAGGAGATAGGGAGGCCCATCAAAAGGGGTTACTTTGAAAAAAATTTGATTACTCTTTTTAAAACGTTAGGTTTGTTAAATGATATTAATTTAATGAACATCCAATTATGTGATAGTGTTATCAAAGGGATCTATTATTTTGTTTACTTTTGATGGCAGAAAGTATGTTCACTGAGATGCCGTTAACTGTACACTTGCCAATACTCGTCTGAGTTTTCTATCTGACAGCGATGTCCCAGGCTTACCCCTGGCGTCGAGGTAAGTGTCGAGACTGCTGCGAAGTGAGGATATCTGACACTTTTTGCCGTATGAGCTACAAAACATTGCATATCAAGTGTCAAAGATACGCGACGAATCTTTTGATTTTACTGGTGTTAATGTCAAGCACACTTAGCCCTACGTTACTTAATAAAAGAACAGCATAATACGACATTAAATGAAATTAAGATTCTATTTAAACTTTTTTTTTAGGTTGGAAACTTATAAACTTACGCTAGCCTGAGACCATATGATTTTTTTAAATTTGTTAAATAACTAAATATATATATTTGATTACTTTAATGTTACTAGAATAATATTTCAATGAAAAGCAAAAGGTTTAAATTATTTGGCAAAGGCCAAAAACTATAGTATTATCGTTTAAGAAGTCAATAAAAAATATTTGATCAAATTAAACTATAGTAATATGTATTTTGAAAGTTAATTTAAAGTTTAAAATTTATAGACAACGGAAAAGGTTATAATTTATATCGTAAAATGTCTTAATAAAATCAATAAAATATTTTATTATATTAATTAGACCGATGATTCTATGAATTTCTTTTCTTTAAAGCTGTTAGACTTGGAACGTTACTAATATGTTGTCAAAATATAATTTTGACTTAACTATAAAATTGTCAAAAAAACAATTTTCTATATCTAGTAACACTGTATATTATATCTTTAATAACTATATATACAAATTTAAGATAAGCCTAATAATAATAGTATTTTGATTACGGGGAGAAATATAGTTTTGAAGATTACAAAAATTTTAACTCCTTAGGTCCCCCCTCTATGTTAAAGGTGAAGTTATAAGAAATTAAATTAACCCAGGTATTAAAAATTTGTCACATTATTTATTGGAGCCAGTGAATTTGCCTTACATGTTAAGTTGATACAGCAGACTTGCGATCAGCCTGAAGCCATGCTTGTGCTCCACACTCAATGCTCTACGCTAATTAGTGCGTGCCACAAGAGGAGTAAACAACTCCAGAATGGTCCAGAGGATAGAGCCTGCCTGCTCCATCATCTGGAGGTACAGAATCAATTCCGATCTGCATCCAGATGGCTTATATGGTTGGTTTATTAATTAACAACCCTGACAAATCAAATACTGATTGTGTCAGTAACTAAGCTAAATAATATTATAAAATAAATATAAAGGATGCATAGCTATCCCAACCCATTGTAATAAGAAAACTGCGAGTGGGTGTTATTCGATGGTTTAACTGTACTCGATACCAAGCTTCTAATGCTTCTTTGAATTAGTAAAGGGAATTTTTATTTTTATTTCCCATAAGAAAAACACTAGTTAACGTGGGACAACGGACTATGTTTACCACATATAGTAACGTTGACTTTTCCTTGCAGTAATTGGTCGTAGACTGAAAATTCAAAATACCGCTATAAATTAGTGATATTGCAGAGATTATATTCTACATTTAAAATCCAAAACCTTTGACCCATAATATTTGGTTCTACGGGAGGTTCCATAATATTTCGAACCAGTATTGCAATAAAACATGAATTTTTAACCAAAACATCTAAAGCCTTTTCCAAGAAATTTGTATTATTCTGACTGAATATATTGTATTATTCTGTGTTAGGGAGTTTGATGAGAAACCTTTCTTGTATATAAAAAAAATAAATAAACGGTATCAGTAAACAGACACTTCCTCTAACTTTCCCTCTATTTTATTACTATAAAGGTGAAATGAAAAAATACTTGAATTTCATATAACTCGTATCATATTCTTATGAACGCTTATAAGTATAAAACTGAGTTATTTTTAAACGATTCTTCACATTTTATTGCCACAACTTATTGACCCTTCATCGTGCACAGATTTTGAAACTCCGTGAGGGGCTTCTGGAGTTCTTTCTCTGCATTTAGAAAAATAAAAGTAAACACTGGTAATATTGTTTACAATTACAATAATAGGTTTACACCACCTCACCTTTATCTTCACTCATATAAAAGATATTTGGTCCCTGAACTATTGTATGTAATAGCAATATAATGACGAATGAAAAAATCTAAAAATTAAATCAGCAGGTTGAAATTATTTGAAATGGATTGAATTCCATCTTATAAAAAAAATAAAGGAGAATAAAACATAAATTTAACAATATTCCAGAGATCTACCTCTATTTTGTCTTCTCTATCTCTATCTTCTATATAATAAGTTGATGATTTCTAGGCCTTGATACAGCAATATAATAACAGTTACGGGCTAAAAAGGTAATACAATTTTATACACACATCCCAATTTCTATAAACCTTTAATTAATAGAGCAATTTTTTATAAAATGTGATCGAGTGTGAGCGTTACATTCTTATGTTTGTACAAATGTAGCCTAAGTTATGTGTACTTTGTACGTATGCACTAACATATAGGTGAGAGGGAGAGAGAAAAATAAGACAAAAAATCTCTTAATATCGCCAAACTACACACTTGTCCCTTGTACAGTACCAAATTTCATAACGTTTAATTTTCTGTTTGGTTTAGAGGTCGTTACATAGACAGCATCAGTCTGAAAAGTATTATTTTTCTATTTAGGAAGCTTTAAAACAAATTCAGGACTCCAAAAAAATACGTCGAAAATAATAAACTCTTCATTTCAATATGGGGAGAAATCAAAGAAATCCATTACACTAAACAAATTAATTCTTCATTTATATAATGCAGGATAAATTCCCTTGAATGATTGAGCCATTATCTTAAATATTGTATAACGAAGTGAATAATGATAAGAGATAAAACAGGAAGATTTTGGCGCGTTTGGGCGCGGTCCCCGGTACTGGCTGTGTATTAGCCATTCTCAGGGACGGCCCTGCAGCTATATATTGCCCACCATGGTTTGTGCTGGCAGTCGTCTCTGCCTACAGGATCTCACCTCAACTGCAATGGCTGTCTCCAAGAGCGTGGTACGTTTTTAGAACATTAAAAAAAATTTAAAAATAATTACTCAATAGCAATCTTGCCAATAGCCTGGTAAGGTATAAATCGATTTAATGCTCAATTGGTTTTAAACTTAGGTTTCACTAGCTAAATGGTAAATTACACATTAAATGTTAAATTGTTTATTAATTTATCCAGACGAGTGCAATTTTGAAATTAATTTCATGGTTATATACATAGTCTTAAAGTAAATCGTCTCAGTTCTATTTCACCTTGAAGGTAGTATAAGTCAACTATACTTATATTGATCTCTGTTTTTCATTAATTTGAAATTTCTTTTTGCAAAAGTTACTTTATTCGATTTGAGCTATTATCGTTTATAATAAATTGATAATATACATCAACTCGTATTTTGTTAGTAAAATAAAATTTCCTTACGATACTGGTTTTTTATCATATACTTCACTGATGTTCCTGCACAAAGTAAGATGATAATAGTAAATTATGCATATGTTCAGTAAACTCAATCAATTATTCTGGTACTGTAGATTGTGTTGCTGGCCCTCGCCGCCGTAGCTGCCGCTGTGGACAACGCCCGCGTCAAGAAGCAGGTCTACCTTGCCGGTCAGTATAACCTGCCTGTCACTACACACAGTATGTGCATTTGCAGATTCGTACTAACCCAATGACAGCAATTCCCAGCATCAGCCTCGTTAGACAATACTAACTTTGACACTTTACAAGATTATACAGTCAGTCTACAGTTTAAAACTAAGTATTTGAACTACAGACTGACTAATGTATTTTTTCTTTTTAATTCAATTATGGTTATGGGCTATTAAGATGAATTTTACATTTTGGTTAATTTCATGAATAAAACATATATATATATATATATATATATATATTGTGTGTGTGTGTAAATACTTATAACAAAATGCAAAGTAGTGTACTGAATAAATGAGTGTCTTGATTTGCTTATTTCGTTTTAATACAAAACGTTTCCAAGCAGTGAAGAAATAGTAACCGGGTACATGAAAACAAAACATAAATAAATTCAAGGGAAAGTTAACAATACTTAATTTAAAAAAATATCTACTAATAATCTACTATATTACTGAAATATTTATAGCCTTTTTTAGTACTGTCCATTAACTTGAGACTCAACATTTACGATATTAGAACAACGTATTGAAAATATTCATTTCTGTTATTAAATTCACTCACGCTGTTTTATGGTTTAAGCGTGTATGATTCATTACACCCTCGTATTTATTGTGTTATTATGTGTGCAGGAGCCTACCCGTACGTGGCCGCCCCCGTCGCCAAGGCTGTCCTTCCTCCCGCCAAGCCTCTGGTCGACGACGGCTCATGGGCCCCCGGAAAGTACGACCCCGTTGAGGTCTCCGTCGCCGCCCCCTACGCTGCCCCCTACGCCGCTCCCTACGCCGCTCCCTACGCCGCCCCCATCGCCCCCGTCGCCGCCCCTCTGGCCTACCCCTACGCCGCCGCCGCCTACCCCTACGCCGCCTACGCCTACGGTGACGACGGCAGCTACTGGCCCGGCAAGTACGGTCCTGAGAACATCCAGGTTCTGTAGACTGACTCAACTTCCTCTCTCCTAATGCTCAACACTTTGTGATCTAGTGTAATATTTGTAAATACAATTTTACTTAAAAATATCTACTTGTGTTTTCGTTTTTTACCATTAGATTTATTAAAAAGTGTTTAGTTATTAGTTAGCTAAATAAGAATTGACTCACTGGTTAAGTTTTCTGTAGAAGTCATTAAAAATAAGTATATCTCACAAATCTAAATTTTGAAGTACATATCCTCAAAATAAATAGAAATTAATTATTTACTAGATTGTATTAACAAGATGACCGTCGTGCAGACGCACGACGGTCATTTTAAGTTAATTATTATTCTAACAACATTTTAAGTGGCTTCATATTACAGACTAAATTACATATGACAAATTTATTGATGAAATTCCGAATTCACACTTCACTGAATCCAGTAATCCAGACAAATGGTGCTTGACAGTTGGAGAGAATAAAGTGTTTTCGTTATTGGTTCCGCCACATTAGCACTAGAGAGGCGTGATGGAGAGGTGATGTGCCAATAACTGAGTGAAGAGCTTGCAATAAGGTGACCGACAGCGCGTGTCAATCAGCTGATTATGACATCATTAATTAAGCTCAATCGTGTCAACAGTCCATTTTCTACCGGCAAACGATTTTAATTTTTATTGATATGCAAAGTTGGTACATGCACTATTTCATGCAGTTTACTGTGAACTGCACTAAAGAATAAGAGGTATATTATTTACATTTTGTTGTATGCTCTGAAATAAATTTCTAGATTTTATATTTTTTTAAATACCTACCTGGGCAGGTCACCGTTTTAGGAAGGTAATAGAGATTAGAATATTAACACTTTACAAATGTGTTGAACAATTTGACAAGTGTATTAGGACGCATTTGGATTGGGCGTTGCGAGAGCCCTAATAGTAAAGTCAGGTCAAGATGGTATTCTTGTGCTACAGCACTTGAGCACGTCTACACAGCACATAAATTACATTACACATCACAGTGTCATGAGTAGCGTGGATGGTAATCTTGAGAAATATTTTTCCCTAATATTTAAATGTATATTTCATCTCAACTGCTTGTACTAACGACTGGTTTTTAAAGTTCTAGTGTAAAAACTTATTAATATTTGAGTTGATAGAGGAAGATCATACTATATAAATATTGCACTCAACTAAAAAGATGTATATATGTATATATATTATATATATATATATATAGATATAGAAAATATATTTGGATTATTTGGGGAGAATTTGACTCAATTGAGTCATGAGAGTAAATGAGTTTTTGAATGAAGAATGTTAGTACGAGTAGATTTTACATTGTTAGATGGAATAGCCCGATTTCTGATATTCTTAACGTCAGTCTAGCCTTAAATCGAAATTAAAACTACGTTGAGATTTATAAAAATTCCAATAAAAAAGTAAGAATTTTCCAAAATAAGACAATATTTGTTTAATAGTTTAGTTCAATTTGTTACAACTGATAGGCCTAAATCGTGATAAAACTGATAATTGAAGCTGCTAATAAAACTGAAGAGATACGCTTGGTGAACACGATATACTAAAAGGTTTTCCTTGTTTACAGATATGATTATGGGTTCAATTAGCGAATTACACTTTGTCACGTTTTTTAACGTCAGTACATCTTGAGATGAAATTCGAATATAATTTGATACGTGAAGAATTTTCAAATGTTAGAACATTTTATGAACCAAACACTGAGTACTCATTCCCTGTATTAACTATATATACAATATATATAACTATTGTATCTATTTTTGTGCTACTGAATGCCACTGCTACACGCCCTACACTGTATTCGAAAGTGTGTCCTAAACGACTCAATAGCAACAGTTATTCTCGTTGGAAATTGATTCTATATATTAATAAATACCATTGTGTTATATAAAGTCTTAAAATATAAAACGAGGTTATGAAAAAACATAACAATCTATTTCTATAATCTATAGATATAATTTTTCCTCTAAAACACAACTTTCTTAAAAGCGTTTCTTAATAAGCAAGCAACTTAGTATTTTTTGCTATACAATTATTGATTTATTTTGTATTATTAAAGTAGTAATAATTTAAAGTGGCAGTACATTACTTTTTAATATATTCTCCTTATTCGTCTTGTTTTTTATTTTTGTACGGACAAATGTCTGATTATTATATATTGTATACATACATATAATTAAAAAGTAACCTGTTAAGAAGAAACACCCACATACCTAAGGGGTACGGGATTTTACCCTTATGAGGTTGTTTTAAACTATTGTACAGCTGTACGTTTTTAATTCAATTTTTTTGTAATTAATTTGATTTTGAACACTTTAAAATAAACACACCAAATATTGTTACTGTCAGTTGGAAACACACCACCTTCTAATGAGCTATTAATTATTAGTTTTAACAATAGAGATCTGGTCTGAAATTGGATCAGAGATCCTTAGGTTTCATGGATTGCACTTAGGCACTATGTTAGTTAGCCAGTTGGTAGACAACGACTAATTCTTCCCAAGAGTCGACCAGAAAAAATTCAAACAAGACGGCTGTCGCCCCTCCTTGTCTTGTGAGCCAAACTGTTTTATTATATGCTACCATCTGCTTAATGATGCAGAGCCTTTCTGTTTGTACGTCTTCGTTATACCTATGACCTTGATATTAGTATACTTGTAACATCAATTAATTAAGAAAATCTCGTATAGGTGCAATTATTGAGCTTGTACGAAAAATATTCTATTTTCTATATATATATATTCTATTTTCTCAAATGCTTGAAACCGTTTATGTAGTTAATAAACAAAAATTCGCATAACTTTTCATTTTCATATTTCATTTATTCTATCGAACCAGTTGACTAATTTTATATTAAGTCATTTGACACATTTTTACAAATATCAAGATATATATATATATATATATATATATATATATATATATATATTATAAAAATCTACCATTATGGTACATAGTAATAATTTATTTTTATAATTCGTGATCAAAGCTGGTAACGGCTAGTCTCCGAAATAAGAATATAAATAAAGGATATCATTATAATATAGTAATATATAATTTTGTTGTTATCTCAATATTCACTATTAGGCCTACTATTATAGTGTTGCAATATGTACACACATAAACATAGTACCCTTTCTTAGCTACATTTTATATGGATTATAATGTGGTATTATAACCACGATATGTTTCGGGTTATAATCCTATTCTTCAGGATTATATCATGTAAATACTTATGGCTAACATATTATGTACACAATAAAAATTAACAATGTTATGATATCTCATTTGAGGGAGATCTATCACATGTTAGAGCAAAGAGTTTTATCTCCAGTTTTTAACCAAAAACTATATTTTTAATCAAGTTTTATAAAAAAACAATGTTGGTGCAATTCCATTGAATAATAAAAACACAGCATTTTCACATTAGAAATATATTTTTTGAAATTACCACAGTTAAATCATTATTTTGTCTTCCAGTTTTATGGATAGTTCATCAGATCATAATAGATTTTCAGCATTACAAGAAAAATGTTGACATTTTGTTGAAACTTCTCTCGGTTTATCCACAAGATTTGGTTGAAGTGGTTTAGTAGGCGCAGGAGACTATTCATGTGCTTTCACGTAACTACGTGAAGCTATATGTAGTATAACTATACTATATAGCTTCAATATATTACCAAAATATTCATTAGACTATTTAAACTTAACAAAAAACACACAAATAAAAGCGTCACAGATTCCTCTATTATGTGTTTTAAAATCGTAAATCTGGTATTTTATCTGCATAAACCAATTGTATTTCATTCAAATAAATAATGAGTTTTAAAGTAATTCCCTTGTAAATATATTTTCCATTATATCAAAACAAACTATCATTCAAAGGAATGTTGACAGGGTGGAATTGAACATTTCAAACGCAAACAGATCACTAAACCTTCATACGAGTATGAATATTTACTCGTGTCAGGCATTGGCAGTTATTTGATCCAGTGGCGCGAGTGGCTGTGGAGTAAGGGTTGGGCGGGTCGGGGTGGTTGCTATCAGAAGGGCTAATTATTTTCGACAAGAACAAACGATCGTGTTATGTAAGGTTATTATGCTGACCTTATTACTCTGTCACAAACCAGTGCCATTAGCTGATGCCAGCAGCTGAATTGTTATTGCTCTCGGAGAGAATGGATAAATTTTGTTGATTTATCACCAGTGGTAATAACGAGAGGTGCAAATTCCGACAATAGTTTTATAAAAATAGAGTTACTTTAACTGAAGAGTTTAAGTAGTTTATTGTTCCATTCGAATATTTTTATAGTCCAAATATTTTGTATCCAACCGTAAAAAAATGTTAGGCAGCACACTTTGGTTGCAGTTTTTTTGTAAAAATGTTTTATATACGTCGATGAATATACTGTACGTTTTTCAGAATAAGAATGGTAAACATAGTATGTTGAAATAGCTTTGTTATTACTGTTTATATTTATTTATATGTATATTATACAAACATATATGGTTTAAATCATGGTCCAATTAATTATAATTAATTCTACAATATTTACCATAACTTACATGCAATAATTAATCAACAGTTCGATTCACCTTGGATCAGAATACTTAATTGGGATTACGGGGAATAAAAAACGGTTGATTTATTTTAATTATTCAGTTATAGTAATAAAAACCAATAGGTAAAGAAGAGTATTCATTTTATTTTTATGTACCATTGAAAAAGCAAGTGAGGTCTTTTCTAGTGTCAGCAAAACTTCTTTAAAGTTATAAACAATACTATGTCTTAATGGGATACTTATGCAAACAAATTGAAAATTATAAACTGTATTTTTTATCCTGTACAAAACAATACCGTAAAATAATAATACAGGAAGATAAAAATAAAGGGCGAACTGTCTAAGAAGCTTGATGGGATTGTAAGGAGTACTTTGCAAAATGCAATCCTAATTTCTGACTCGGAAATTTGAAGAAATTTCTTTTTTTATTTGAGCGCTTCAAGACTAGCAGTTAATATATTTTACACATGTTACCAGAGATTATGTCCCATGTAATTCCTCCTTTTGTTTACATTTCTGACCATTGTGATTCTGAAGTTTCTTCTCTCAGAATAAACGATACTTAAGATTACGATCCAATATTGTAGTATCAAACAAATATTTGATCAATTAAAATGTCATTTAGTCTTTTTGAATAACGAATTTTGTAGAGCTACTATTTTGGAAATAGTTTTATCACGTATCCTCTTAGTAATTTAAAAACTGAAATCCAATCAAATATTATGAATTATACTTCCCTACAAAATGATACCAAGTATAGGTAAAAGGTTTTTGATACAAAATAGTTTAACGCTAACTGTTTTAATCTAACTTTGTTCTGATAGGAAGTGAGTGAAAAAGGCGCTGGTACCGCACAGTATTTATTGACTTGATGTGAATTGTAATCTATCGTAAGAAGATTTGGCATAAGAAATTGTTTAAGAATTATTTGTAGTATAGGTATTGTGAATATAGAATAAATTCATTTTTAATCTAACAAAGGGAATAATTTTTTCATGTGACAAAAGTTATTTTGGTAGAGACAGAGTTCTGAGTTTACGTTGGTTACGTAATTTGTTTCCCGTCATTGTACCAGCGATGATCCTTGTTGCTGAGCAGTGATGTATGTAGTGATGTAGGCCATGTTGCGGTTACCTCAGGTACCTCGAGTTGACTCCTGTTGCCGCGGGTCCCCGTGCCCCGTGGGCGCCAGAGGGCAGGGCAGGGGCAAGGTCTCTGCTCAACTGGAGCATGTTATGTTTCCCGTTGACCTCACTACATACCTGCTCCACTGTATATATGGCGGCACCAACTACTCACTTATCAGTTCACTGATACCTACCTGGTTGTCATGGCTGTTTCCAAGAGCTTGGTGAGTGACTTTAGTTCATATAAAAAAAATAGAAAACATAAAAAGGGTTATAGAAATACTTTTAAGGAATAAGACAATAGTTTAAAAATTAAATTTCAGCTGTTAAAAACTATCAAGTATATGTTTTTTTACATGAGTATATCCGGGGGGAGGGGGTGTTGGTAATTTGTAAGATGAAAATTTGAAACAGGTTTCCATAGAAATTACTTGAGCGATTGTATTGAGTTTTAAATATATAAGGATTAGAACAGCTGTTTAGAGGGTGTTGGCAATTTGTAAGATGAAAATTCGAAACAGGTTTCCATGGAAACTACTTAAGCGCTTATATGGAGTTTTAAATATATAATAATAAGAACAGCGGTTTAGAAGAACTGAAAACATTACCTTTAAACATATCCATGATTTTAAATAATCGATTCTCTTTAAATGTAGTGTAAATCATACCCATAAAATGATAATGTGACTTCGCTATGTAGCTACAGCGTTAGTCTTTTTATTATGTAACGAACTCATCAAATCTCATCTTAAAAACAATTCAGTCTACCTTTTATTTAAAAATTTTTTAATTAATAAACTAGTTGTTAAAAATTATTAAAAAACTAATAAATATCTCTCTGAATCATTAATACATCACTATCTGATTTTTCATTACTTTATAAAGAATTTTATCTCAAAGACTCGATAACCTAATTGAGACATTTGCTCATGAGAAACATTTTAACTATGGTAAACGTTAAAATATGCCTATTATACAACTCTGTCAATAAAGATATAATTATTGTATTACATATTATAGATTTCTGTTTTTAAAGCTTTTCAATTGTTAATAATAATGTATGTATGTATAATGTCAAGACTAATAATAATTAATGTTGTTAAGCTATTAATTGATTTCGGTTGAGTAATTAATGGAAGAGACACATAATAATTACAACAATAACACGATTTACACTAAATCCATCACATTGTGGGCTTCACGGTTCAGGATCAATTATCGCCCGGCCGTCAAGTAATTTGTTTCCAATTTCTCTCAATTATTTTTAATGAAAGACTCTCTTACGTCGTTGTCAGTTTCGAATCAATAAATTATTGGATCAACAATTTTTGTGGCCACTTAAAATATTTTCTACTATACGTCCCTACGTTAAAGGAACATATAGACAAATTAAATTAAAATTAATTGCAGAACAGTAAAACATCCATCCAGTTAGACGTAAGAGATTTTACGTTTTGAGATGTAATTATTATTAACAGATTGGGTCAACATTTTTTAGCATAAAGATAATCATGTTTTCAAAATATAGTTGGGCAATTTTAATTTTGAAACGAACGGTGGATATGATGTTATTAAAATGGTTTAAGACGAGGAAATTCTGATCAGTTTAACAGTTCGAAACTTACAACATTACTGAAACTTTACTTCCTTGTAAATATTGTGAGAGGGATGAAATTTCTAAAATTTTAAGGTAAAATAGAAACCTTAAATAAATTTAATTTAAATAAATTCAGTTTTGATTTCAACTCAAATGCATGTACATATGACTTAACAGCAGTTCATATCAAATACATAGTACTTGAGAAGGTAATGAAAAACCAGTATAATTTATTAAACGGCATAGGTGACGTTGTAATCTTAATATAAGGTTTGTTAAACTAAAATGACTCGTGGTATTTGCAATCGGAAAGCAGAACGTAGAATAAATTCTATCTAATATATAAGCCGGTCATATATTTAGAGATTCTCCTGTGTGGTGTTCTAATCATCTTCTGTCTGTCGCAGGTTCTCCTGATCGCGCTGGCGGCCGCGGCCGTAGGCCAAGTCTACCCCGGTAAGTGTTCACGATTATAACTGATTTGTGTTTACTATACGTTAAATCAGAACGAAAAGAAAAATATAAACATTTTCATTTGTGTATTTGGCATATGCATTATGAAATTATTGAAAAGTTATAATATAGTTATTCGTTTCCGTTTCACCGTTAAGAGAGTATCGTTACAGATTGTTTACACAATCTGTAACCATAAATGAGGAATAATAAATTTTTTTCCGATTTCCCTAAGGTTGAATATGTGTATTAAACAAATGTAGAGTTTTAATTCTACGTAGGAGAACATGTATGCAGATAAGTGTGACACGGAGTGACGCGTTGGGCGAGGACTGGGTCCGCATTCCTGGGCCTTTGTCAGCTAGCGCCGCGTAGCGTTAGACTAGTGTAGCCTAGCATTGTAGCTAGGGTAACATGTATGCAGATAAGTGTGACACAGAGTGACGCATTGGGCGAGGACTGGGTCCGCATTCCTGGGCCTTTGTCAGCTAGCGCCGCGTAGCGGTAGACTAGTGTAGCCTAGCATTGTAGCTAGGGTAACATGTATGCAGATAAGTGTGACACAGAGTGACGCATTGGGCGAGGACTGGGTCCGCATTCCTGGGCCTTTGTCAGCTAGCGCCGCGTAGCGGTAGACTAGTGTAGCGAGGTCGCCCGGTGGGACCAAGGCCGTGCTCGCGCTAGATGGTGACAGTGACAATGTGTGCCAGACCGTAATGAAACGCTATGGACCTGTTTTTAAATTTAAAATAATTCGCATAATGTGAAAATGTGTAGTTCCCTTTTACATACTATTTAGCTCACTTGTGTTAAAGAAGTCTTTTTCACTCTCATTATGCAATTTTCCCTGAATAACAACATCCCCTTTGAATACATTAGTTCATCTTAAAAAAGAGGAAGTAATTTTGGCGTTCCAAAGTTTTTATTAGAATAATTTCCTTCGTTATGTTTTATGATTCATGAACGTATGATTCAGTCAAGTATTTAGGTTATAGTTATGATTATTTTTCATAAATAAAAGTTTCCCAACTCTGTATGCCTTAAAAAAATGTTAGTAAACAAATAAAAAAGGTATTATACAGTAATTTGTACAGAGTTTCCCTTCATTTTAGATTTAAACTCCGCTGTAATTTAAAATATATAGCTTATTAATTGATACAGATCATAATGCAATATTGTAGTAAAGCGAAGCGTGTGTAGTGTGGAGTGGGGTGATGCGAGAGGGTGGAGGGTGATAGACCGGCCGCGGTTGATCCAATTAAAACTCGATTCCGCAAGGATTAAACTTCTCTACACTAAATGTAATTTGCTCTTGAATTATTTATGATTTGCCGTGATTAAACTAATTAAAAACAGTAGTTTCTTAAATAGTAAAATTTAAAAATCCTATGTTAATCTTATATAATTTTAATAAAGTTTTCTTCATTCTTTAGCTTAAGTGTTTGTTGTATATATACTACTATTATGGAAATCCACTCATCACTGTTTCTAAGAGAGTAACTTAGAGAAAATTTTAGATATGGGTGTGCCCTAATCAGGGGTGGATACACCTTAGACTCTTCCATTATATATATATATATATATATAATATAAAAGTGTTTCTTCATTACATAATAAAAACCTATTGTTCCAGTCACAAGTTGGATGAAAGTGAAATTGCTGATATAAAGTAGATTGAAGGTAGACTGAAAGCTGCGTGAGGTTCGTACCCAGTAAATAAACAAGTGGAAACCCAAATTTAAGAAATATTAATGTGGTACTTTTATTTACAGGTTACCCATACCACGGTGCTGAGGACGATGGAAGTTACTGGCCAGGCAAATACCCCGACGACCCCGCCCCCGCTCCTGCTGCCCCCGTAGCCCCCGCCTACCCCTACGCCGCCCCCGCCTACCCCTACGCTGCCCCCGCTCCTGCCTACCCCTATGCCGCCCCCGCCCCCGCCTACCCCTACGCCGCCCCCGCCTACGCCCCCGGTGGTGACGACGGCAGCTACTTCCCTGGCAAGTACGGGCCTGAGAACCAGTGAAGATACTCCGCTCCGCCGCCAACCCCCACCATTCGCGTCTTTCTGGTCATTGTATCTAACATTGTTTTAAATGTTATAGAAACAAAGTAAATTTATTTTTACTAGAATTCATTTGAATTGTTAATTAAATCCTTATTGTTTAAAAAATGACTTAATGGGCTTAGGAGGTGTTTGAAATTGGTTTCGTGCTAAAAACAAGACAAGAAAACTCACAGAAAAACTGTCACTTGAGCGAATCACTATACAAGATTGCTTATTGGACAACCAATGAATATATTATAATACCAAATGATATAGGATAGTCATGTTTAACACGGAAACATAATTATAAATAAATATATATATATATGTGTATATATATATATATATATATATATATATATATCTAATCGTTAAAACAATTCATGAATTATTCAAAATATGATGATCATATTAACAGAAAAGTAATAGGTAAATATTAAAACTAAACTCATGAAATGTCTACCTCTAAATTCAACTTGTATTATGATGAAATTTCCCTGCTTTTGGTTTACGTATTTTAATAAATTCTTATACTTTCTGCTATCACATTCTTAATTAATTGGATCAAACCCATTATAAGTGTTTTAATAATTATTACTGAAGCAGGAAAAAAAGTATGTAAGAAATAGCTAATTTGGACAAAACACTTACTAAGCCCTATCTAGCCTTACCTATTAGTTACATGTCTAATAACAACAAGTATCTGTTTCCAAAAATACAATAACAAACGATATTTTTAAGTTATTTAAATGCATCTTCCTTTTATAACACAAGAATACATGTTTAATTAGTTAGTTAAGATGCTGTCCATTTTCCAAAGAAATTTCCTGATGCCTTATTAAAAACTTAGTACAGTAATGCTGGGAATGTCGAGATTTATTTTTATTAAGAAAAATAAAAAACCCAAATTATTGAAGGGAACTACTTAAAGTGGAAACGTACATTTGAGTACATTCATATCACAGAAACTTTTGATAACACCAAAGATAAAAGTAAGAACGATGTCAAATTGTCTTATAATTGCTACGAAAATGTTTTGATATCACTGTTTGATTATTTGATTAACTGAGAGTTTGATTATTATAAAAAAATAACCAGTATAAAAAGGGTTACGTTGCTTTACTTTGCTTTTATATGTTAACTTTCTAAAAACATTTTAAGCATCCAATTTGAAGTGATAATTCCACACAACAGCATAAATTAATGACACGAAACATACACACAACCTTATGAATTTTACTATCATCGCAAATAACCTGTAGAAGTATTATGAAGGAGACTATGCGTGTCCTGTTGATGCAAATGTCAAGGAAGCCTTCGGAAATTCTGTCAAATATAACATCAACAAAAGATAACACATATAGATAGGAATTCGGTAGTTTATCTAAATGTTGGAGGAGAACTATGCTTTACAACTACTACATAGGAGTATTTCAAATTTGATTCATTGAAATCCTGGTGATTTGCCATTTAACCCCTAGACCAGAGTTTCTCAAAGTGTGGTCTGCGGAGCCCAAGGGGTCCGTGAGTGGGTTTTTGGGGATCCGCGAAAAACAAATTTATTTTTAATCGCTCATATCACTCTCGTGCAGCAGAGCTTAGAAAATTTCATATGACGAATATAACTTTATATCGTTTTGCCTACGTTTTCAAGTTCAAGAATCAGAACCATCCAAAAAACTTCTGTAATATATTTCATTTTTGTACGGCTTATTTCTGTGACAGAACATTTTCTGAATTATGTAACCTGTAGCCACCAAAGAAAAATACTCAAAAATATTAAAACCAATTTAATTAACCTTAAATTGGTTTAACTTAGTAAGATAAATCCAAGAAAATTAGAGTTGGTTAAAACACAAAAAACAATACTAATGTTTGCAATAAAGTAACATGTCATGAAGTTATTTGGTTTATGTTATCCCAGTAGGTAGTCCCTACTTATTGAAGTACATCTCTGTAGGACTATGCAAAAATAAATTTATAAGATCCCTGCTCTAGACTATAGAGCCTTCCATGATGTACGTGTATAAACCCACCCTGTGGCTAAAAGTATTCAAATAGTCACAACATCCCCTACAACAGGATACAGGGGCTATTTTACAGTGTACCATAGGTCTAGCTTAATTAATACGTATAAATACTTTTGTAATATCGGAATATAGAAAATTATTCGGAATAATGTTGGTCGTGCGTAAAGTGTCAGAATATTGGGATATAAAATCTATCGACTTCTGCACTTCATACGCGTTATAACCCTTAGCCACTTACACATAGAAAACCTGGAAACCAGAAAAAATAGGATTTCCTCTATCTATGACCACCTTCCAGATGAACTGTCCATACAAGATTAACCAGTTCCTAGTCATAGAAACCTCCTTCCTTGAATAAAACTGTAAATCATAGGTTTACGAAAAATATCTAGGATGGCAAACAATGAAATTTTATTAGTGTATACACATGGGTTCATGTTTATTTTTAATCTATACACGTAAAAAAGGAACGTAGACCGAAAACATGCCATACAGTATCAGGAAAATGTGGTCTCTATAAGGCTAAAAGTAATGGTGACAGCTTCTTTATAATAAGCGTAGAGTGAATATATTAAATAAGGCGAACAAAGTTGATTCGTAAACTACTGAAATTTGGAATTCCAAAACAATATTTAACTAACTTTGAAAACAATTTACATAACAAAATCAACATTTATGACCAAACCGAATGCAAATTTGCAAGCCGCATTATCGGCTAAAACAAATATCCGGAAGTCAAACAAACCAAACATCAATATCATACTTGGCTTTGGGTATCTGTTGGCTTTAATTCGGAATTTTACATTGGATGTCATTTTACTAATTTGAAACAATTTTGAAAATCAGAAAGGAAAATTTTTATTCCTTATATGATAAATTATCACAAATTAACACAAAAATTAATCTTAACAAAAAACCGTAGCAGCAGACCAAGTGAATTTTCTTGTTTTAGGAATTAATTACCATGATTAATACTATTCTTAATCATAGGTGAAACCACATAAGGAATTTATATCAATTTACGTATTCTTAAATGATCAATGAAAGATGAATGATAATAGGTTTTCCAACACGAGGAACCAAAGAAATCATAGTTTTTAGCATACATTACTATAAGTTAGGTATATGACGCCGTATATGATTTTTTATTACAGAATGTTACAGTATATTAAAGTAGTATTACAATATAATATTAAATAATAAGTAAGACATAATTTTTTCTTCACAAGATTAACATTGGAGTTCCATGATACCAGTTTCTATATCTCAGCAACCGTTTATAATATTAATATTATAATTTATATAATATCATTATAGTATTGTAATGCAATTAAAAACCATAGTACTCTTTCATAATTATATTTTATTGAAACAAGACATGTTTCGGGTTATAATCCCATCTTCAAGGGTAAACATGTAACTTCTCTAAAATCAAAATATGTTATTAAATGTTTTTTAACATGTGTTTAATTTTGTTGCAAAGTCCAGTCAAAAAGGTATGAAATATTATTATATTTTCTTCAATTCTAGAATTTTTTGAAATATGGCGTTGATTCTCTCTCTACTTGCATGATGTTCAGTATATTTTGTGTTTCTTGTTTGTGGTGTGAATAAATTTGAAATACGTCTAAATCATTTTTTCTCTCTCCTTCTTTTTGAGATTTATTTTATTTTATTTTTTAAATTTTCATTTCGTCTTTAATTGTTTTGTATTCATGTTGTGTTTTGAGTATGTGTTCTGCAAATGTAGACTTTTGGGTTGTTCTGTTGTTGGATTTAACTGCTTGAATGTGTTCTTTGTATCAGCATTTAACATTTCTTCCTCATTGTCCGATATAAAATTTGGGACATTAATTACAAGTAATTTTATAAATTTCACTCCCTTCAAAGCTGTCAATTTTCTGTTCTTGTTCGGGTTGACTTTGATTTTGTATGATTTTAAATGCATTGTTTTTTGTTTTGAAACTGATTTTCCGGTTTCTGTTACTGAAGTTTTTTCTTGTAGCCTTATTTAACAGTGTGTTGTAAGGCACACGAATATATTCTTTTTTTATGTTATAATTTGCAGAAGTAACATAATTTTCCTGTTTTAAGAAGTGTATTAATCATGTTTACTTTATATCTATTTAGTTTAACTAGATTCCTAAAAATGTTTAATATATGTTCATATTTGTTCTGTTCTAATGGTACATGTAATAGTCTGCAACTTATTGATCAAAATGTTGCTGTTTTGTGTTGCCACGGGTGGTTTGAATTTGTAGGTATAATCAAATTGTTTATAGTATATTTTGAATTTATGTCTATTTATGTATTTTTGACTGCATTACAAGCAAAATAAACACATGCTTTTACACAATTTAAATATAACCCTATATATGTCGAGCGTCTCTATGACAATTTTTGAAATGCAAAGTGAGATGGCAGGGTCTCTCAGAGACGATTTTTTAGATGGATCTGTTTCAAGACTTTTTTGCTATAATAGTCGTAATAAACTCAACAAATCCTACATCACTAGAGAGAAGAGATTCCAAACTTTTATTAGCATACATACGATATTAGTGTGCGGCTTTTGTATCGCTAGGTATAAATTTTTAAAACTGCTGATGTTTCGGAGATTCACACAAGGGAAGATGATTGTTCCACGATATGATTGATATGATTACGATATGATTCGGTATATGATCGTTCTACGTGAAATCGATGAAATCAAACTCTTTTATGATAGTATATGATAGTACTCTTATGATAGTGACTCTTATATGATAGTATTTTAGGTCCCAAGATATAGCGGTTGGTACCTAGACAGCTAATGTTATGCAGAACAATTCGCCTGTTGTCCGTTTTTTGATTCGAGCAGTACTTTAGAAGCTATAATAAATTACAAAACCCAAAACCCAGTTTTTATGAAAAATTCGTCTCCATGGATACGTTTGCCAACAGAGGGTTCTGCCAGCCTAATGGTTAGCGTCTTGGACTTCGGTGCAAGAGGTGACGGGTTCACCATCTGGTGAACCCGAAACGAGTAAAAGGGTTCAATTATTTTCCTCTAGATGAGTTACGTAAAGAATATAATAATAGCAATAATAATAATTGGATATAATAATACAATTTATTTTGAAAAAAAAATTAATTCATCTCTTTATTGTTTATACATCAATGAACAGTCACTTCCCAGCGAAAACTGAAACAAGTAGTTTTGTTATTTGGGATATATATGGCAAATGTACATTATGATATTATTATACCTTGCAAGCTTTAAAGGAAAGCTGTTTAGGTATCCAAAAGTGTTTAATTCATTTGTTCTCAAATGCCATGGTACTGAGAAAGCTATGATAAATACAATAGTTACAGTTAAATCTACTTGTCATTTACTTAAAGATACACGTAATTAGATTTTACTAAATCTATTTATTTATTTTTATAAATGTCAATTAAAGCCAATAAAATGGAAAACATTTAGGTGACGAGTTTCTAATGAAGGCCGTAGTAAAAGAACCACTACATCAAAGAAATATAAAATTTGTAGACGTGATTTACTTACCTATTACTCATTTTCTTACCAAAACCACCAAACGTCAATCCTTAATATGATATATACGAGTAGACAGTTGGTTTGGTCGGATGTGAGTTATCGATGGCAACACAGACTGTATCTCTCTACTTTATCATCTGAGACCATGACACCGCCGCTTCATTTTATTTGGATACAGCCACTCGCTAACAGATCCGGGTCTTGATGAATTATTGGATTAAATTATCCGTCCAGAGTATCCTGAGCATAAGGGTGTGGAGTTTGCTTTGTATTGGCATCAGTGTTATTGACGCTATAATCAATTTTAAAATAGTAAGGGCAACTAAAATATCCTTTATAATATCTTAATACACATTTAAATGCATTTAATTTAATTAAATTTTTTTCAATTTAAAAGCAAATTTAGTGTGGAAAATTCCACGAGGCAAACTCGTCATCTTTAAAGTTCTTTCAGCCTTTTAGCGAATTTCCTATAGAGAAGAAGCTATTACCGAAGCTCTCATAGTGAGACTTAAGCCCGGGACCATGTTATTTTTCGTCTTTAGAAACCCAGAGGCAAAAAACAATAGCATTTAATATATATATATATGTATGTGTGTGTGTGTGTGTGTGTGTGTGTGTGTGTGTGTGTGTGTGTGTGTGTGTGTGTGAACACGATAACTCTCGTAAAAATGGTCCGATCGAGACCAAATTTGGTAGAGACGTGTATTTCTACATTTGCTCGGACGAGTTCGTAAACCAGACATATCGGTCAATCGGAACGGGTAGTATGGGAGGGTTTCGTGAACACAAATTGGGGTTTTTGCGTGTTTCATATGTAATTTAAAAATTTTAAAAATGTATCTTTCCCCATTACAATCAGCTTAAAAACTACACAATTTAGTTCCTTAAAGTTTTTCTCTATCTCCAACGGTTACCGAGACATTTAAAATCTAAACACAGTACGTTGTATTTTGGGGCTTCAATGATAATCTTATGGAAGACATTTGGAAATATACAGGTGTATAGGTTTTTATATGGAATTCGTTACATGCATTGCATCAGTTTCAAATGACTTATGAGTGATAATGTCAAAATATTATAAGCGCTAAAAGGATAATTCATTTTAATTTACAATATTCTATCAAGTATATTTTTACTTTTATTTGAAATATTTGATCTGAATTAAACATCATGATTGGTGTGCAAACCTTTGATTATGATGAATTAGTATAAAATCACACACACACACACACACACACACACACACACACACACACACACACACACACGTATATATATATATATATATATATATATTTATTCTCTTAGACTTGGGTAGTCAAATGGTAGATATATTTTATAAGATGATTTAATGTCTTCATTAATGACGAAGCAATAACTAATAACCTCTATAATAATGAAATGTATCGGGGGATTTAAATTTTCCTAGAACCATAACCATAAAATTATTATACTAAAAATGTTGACGAAAACAATAATTTACTCACATACTATGTATTATAAAAGAATATAAAATGAATAAATAAAACTATACCATGCAGTTATACATTGTTATACATAAGGGCCATCAACGAACTTGTAGTGAGAAAACACTATGCCACTGCTTCATTGTTGGCTTAGCGCGTACCTGAATACCAAGGCGCAGCTAGGCAATATAACTACATCGGTGTTGTGAGATTGCAGTCTCGTATACTGATGGTCACTATTACGTATTACGTCTTGCAAAAACCCAAGATCTAATCTTATGTCAGTAGGCATAACATATACTGGTACATAGCATAATATTGTCCTTAGCATACTATTGATTTTGATTCTTGGATGTGCCATATAAATTATAGAATTATTGAATAAAGTAACCATAATTTTAATAGTGATGATTTTTATTCTTTAAATCAAATTTAAGTAAAATATGTATACAATTATTTGTACCAACAATACACTTTTAATATCAAACAGCTAAAAATACGTGTTTTGCAAAGTATAAAATAGTGAAGCAGTAAAAAACAGCTTAAAAATTTTTACCAATAATGTATTGCCCCTAGTGTAAAGTCCGAATGGGACATTCGAACATAAAAACCAATTTTTAAGAAGGAAAGATAAAAATAGGCCAACAGTAAAACACAAATACAAACTGACACAATTAGTTCAACAAAAATATTTACGAAAAATCTACTTAGCACTCTTAACATATTAAGGTATAAAATATTTTTGTACTGTTGCATGAAGATTAAAAAATTATTTTTAAATAAAAATATTCGATTTTAGGAAAACAATGATGAAAACAGATAACCAAAAAGATGATTATATTTACTATAAATATTACTATATTAAAATTTATTCTTAAAAAATATTTAGTTAACAAATTGACATCATCTTGTAAAACCCAAGATCTACTCTTATGTTAGTTTGTAGGCATGTCATGTTATATGTGTTTTCTATGTTAAAGGCTTTAAAGACTCGTGTGGTTGCCTAATTTCATTTGATACCGTATTCTTTAACTTCAGTCAATATTCAAATAAATCGGTTTCAATAGGTTCATTCGATTAGCAATGCTTCTAAAAAGAATACTTTTAAACCTTTGTGGAGGTAGAAGCATTGAAAAGTTGAAATTATAACTGTAAAAGTAGTGGTTAAATCTACACTTCCTTATATATTTTTCACAATACTCCTTGGAAACCCAATAATAGGCTTCACTGTAGATAGGTCCTTAAACTCTCTACAAGATATTGAAGAGCTAAACGAGATCCAACTAGACGCGATATAAAGTCACCATCGGCTTTCTTGGACGCAAGTGATGCAAAAAATAAATCTTTATTCCATACATTGAAGTCATCAAAACAATCAAAATTGAAACCAAAAGGATGGTTCCCATGTGTTTATTTTATGTTATGACCACCTGGTCTAGAGGAGAAGTAGATCCAAGAGCAGTATATCTAACAGGGAATGTAGTTTATAAACCATCGATGGTCAACACAAAAAGAACTAAGTGAATCTGACGGCGGTGGGCGGGCTGGGCGGCAGCTGCTACTGCCAATTACTAGGACTGGTTGCTGGTGGCAGCTTGCCGCTCTCCTTTGATTGAACAATGAACAATGAACAGACTCATAGTACTAACCGAGCTGATGCAAAAGTCTACTACTTGTACTACAGCTTCCAATACAATATTCAATAATAAACTATGTAGATGACAGCGTGCTAACAATGTACTTGTAATCAACGTGCCGGATTAATAGAGATACCGCGATCCCCTAACTCACAGAACTGACAAAAAACTATAGGTATCCAGTAATGTAAAATTATAAATGTTTTATATTGTAAAGAGTAACTTTCCAGTATTTTCATAAAAAAACTTGACGGAAATTGAGAAATAATAACATATTGGATAGACAATCAAAATTACTGGATGAAATTTGGATTAAAAAATATTTTTAACTACTAATTATGTTATTTTTGTAGCCTAAAATATTCAACGCAAGGCGTGAAAACTGTACAGGCTAGGTATAGTGTGTTAAGAGGCTGATTCAGGTTAACATCATTCAGGCTGATTCAGTCATTGCTTCAAGGCAAAACTGATTGTGTATGTAGGCCAAATGTATACATAAATAGGTATCTTAAATTTATATATACATTGTTATCTTAAACATGAATACAATGAAAGCATTAATTATTGATCTAGCTACTTAAAAATGTTCTACAGTATATACACTTTTTTGACATGGATACTCTATGTCTTAGCTCTGGAGGGAGGGGTATTGGACATTTGTCGGACCAAAATTTGAAAGTGGAAGTGGCGTCATATAAGGGCAGCTGGTTAGAGGAACTGAAAATATTTCCTTTAGACACATCCATGATCTAAGATATTTCTTAAAGGGAAGTAATCACCTTTTTTCTGAAGGAAGGGTCTAAAAATGAATTAAAATGTGTGTGTAGTGAACTAATGTAATACAATGAAAGTGAAATGTGATGAATGTGAATGTAATGTAATATGAGCTAGTAAAATGGATTTGAAATGTGGAATAAGAAAATATTTGTGTACGTTCGTTTAATTAACAGGTTACTTAAGTAATTCTCAATTAGTAAATAAATAGTCCTTACTTTTAATGTAATTTTTTTAAACAAATGAGATGTAGCTTGGTAAAATTAACAAAAAAATATCAGTTAGTAAAAATCAATAAATATCAATAATTGATAAAAACCTATTATCAGTTAATAACAATGATACTTTTAGTAATATGAACTTAATAAACAAATCTCTTATCCAATATTTTTTAGTTTTTGAATCATACAGCTTGTAATGCAACACTAATATTTTGCATCTAGGTATTTTACTTAAAAAATTCATTATTTTTATGAATTTTAGTCTCTATTAACATATAGTTTTTTTTTATTAAATTATCCTAAAATTCTTGATCCCAAATTTCCAGTGCTTGAAAACATTTAATCTGATAGCTGATGACTGTAATCAGCAGGACACTTAAGTGGACCGCCCTCAAATGTCTACTCTTACATTTCAACATTTACAACTTCATCTCATTTGTTACGGGATGCAAGCCAATTGAAGGCTCTTTGATTACTACTCGATAAATGCTAAGATTTATAGTTTTTTAGGACTACATTTACTTTATAAGTTTAGCTGTATTTAGGTTTTTGCTAAATACTAGATATAATAAAGGAGAAAGAATGGTACACTTTACGAGTCTAAAAGTTCTAATGCTAATAGAGTTTACGTTTGAAATGGCAACAAAAGATCATGTAGCTCCAGCCGAAAACCGTTCGCGACCTTGATATTCGATTCGAACTTTACTGCTGTTCCCACCGGTTTATTCAGATGTAATAGTCATCAATTCAGAACTGTCGTCTCCAGTTTTTGCGACATGACAGGATGGTCCCGAGGCCACCCTGCCCGAAGGACACCCGGGACACTCCGGAGAGGGGGTCCTCGACCAGGGTATAAATCCTAACACCACCCCTCGGTGGGTATCAGTTCAGTTCAGACAGGACAGAACAGCTCTCTACAATGGCCGCCTTCAAGATTCTGGTAGGTGTTCACAGGATTTTATATTTATGAGAATAAATGTTTTTAATTGTTAATTATATGAACAAAAATAGCCAATGCAATTTTAATTTGAATTAAAATAGTTTATTGTAGGCTTATACCTTTATATATATATTTTTTTTTATTAAAACTCCACTTTAATACTAAATTAATTATTAAAATTAAACCCAAAAAACCTATTTTGGTTTACGAATTCTATGCAACTTTAAATTTTAACAACAGAGAAGGATTTTATGCTACATGTTTTTCTTTGTAATCTGAAACTATTCCGTTAAGAATATGAAATATCTTAAAATCAAGAACCAGTCACTTATTTATATATGGATCTTGAGAAGGCATTTCTATGAGCTTGCAGTTGTAGTTAAAAAGGTTATTTTAGTTAATGGTTGTATTGGGAGAGGAAGATTTGTTTTAAAAACTTTTAAAAACGAAGACAGCCGTAACTTAATTTTTGTTGTTTTTTTTGTTGTTTGTTTTAATAGCAGTATTTGGTTTCCCATTAAATCTGGAAATAATCTATTATGCGTTTACGAATCAGTTTCTTTAATTGCCAAGTTAAAATAGCTTATACTAAGTTTTGAAATAGATCAAGTACTTATAAATACGTATATTAACTCCAAAAAAAATTATTTTATTTAATTTAAAGTCTAACGAATAATAAGAAAGTATTTAACCGACTGCACAAAGTAGGATCACCTGATCGGAAAGTTGGTAATTCCTTAGTGAAACAGGATTATAATATCATAGATACATATAGCTAATTTAAGATATGAAAGTATGACATTAGTCATCAGTGTTATAAAGGATAGGTTTACTAATTTTCAGATACTATCATACTTGTACGAGTACTCAATTTGAGATATATGACAGATCTGTAATATCTTTTTAATGAGTATGCAAGGATACATACGATTAACATAATAAAATTCAGCAATATATCAGGAATCCGTTACTAGATCCTAAATTTAAAATGAGTAGGTTTGTAAGCATACTTCATTTACAGTTTCTAATCTGTAATTATATAACGTATTTTGTGATTTACAGTTGGTCGTGGCGCTCGCCGCCGCCGCTGTCATGGCCGAGGACTCCAGCGCTGCTGAGAGGACCAAGAAGGGAGTCTACGGCAGCTACCTCGGCTACGGTACGTCAACCGACACAATACAATATAACCAATGTCACTACTTGAAGATCTTATACTTTAAATCGAAAAAATCAAGCTTTTAATTATCTCTCTCTTCATCTTACAACAATTTTTTTACCGAATAAAAAACTTTCCAAGTAAGCCTATTAAATATGTTCTTATTTTTTTTTGTAAAACATTTTATGCAACGTTACAAAACACCAAATATGTAATTATTTTCTCACCATAACGTTAACCACAACGAGGTAAAACCTACGTATATTGGACATTTTAATTTCCATACCCTATGTGGATAGCCAACTACTAAGATTTTATGAATAATTCATCAAACTCCGATTTAATCAGATAAAATTATGACAACAATTTTCAAAAGAAAGAGTATTTAAATTTACTGCAAAACTAACTTTTGGTGCCTATTTAATTAATTCTATAAAGTAAAATTATATCTGTGTCTCATTGAACCCAGATCGTAATATGTTTAAATATATCTAAAAGTACAGGCAAGCTTAGAGTTATTAAAAATAAAAATTTGTATCAAAATATATCTAATTTTTGCTTTACAAAATGATGTGTATCGCAACGTATTTTCAATCCAGTGTTTATGTTTTCAGGAGCTTACCCCTACTCTGGATACTCAGCTGGTGCCTACCCTGCCTACTCTGCCTACTCTTCATCTGCCTACCCCTACTCTGCTTACTCGGCGGGAGCTTACCCCTACTCTGCCTACTCGGCGGGAGCCTACCCCTACTCCGCTGCTTACTCCGCTGCCTACCCTGCTTCCTACTCTGCCTACTCGTCGGCCTACCCCTACTCCGCCGGATACTCCTACTCTGCCTACCCCTACGCTGCTGCTGCTCGTGCCTACTACTGAATAATGATCCATCCTGGTTAGCATATATCTCTTCAATTTGGACTTTTTTGTAAAATAATTACTGAAAATAAAATTCAACTTTTCCTCACACCGATTATTTATTTCCATCCTATTAAAACTTAAATGGTTATAAATGGAATTAGTAATTTCATTTGGTGGCGTTCAGTCTCATACTATTACAATTATTTCAAACCGGTATATGAATTATTATGAAAAAGGATACAATTACAGGGTTTTAAAATATCTTATCTGTTATTTTACTAAACCATAGTTGACTGTTTTTGTTCAATAGTTTATAGTCATTGACTTATATACAGGGTGTCAGAAAATTGTGGATAGCGCGTAATCAAAGCCAAAATGATCATATTAAATTTATTTGACTTGCAAAAAATGATTTGTATGACCCTTTGTATATAGCCAGACACGAACTTTTGTGACACAGATTTTAACAAAATCTATTTAATGGATTTTTTTATAAAAAAATACAAGCGTATAAAATACAACATGGAATTCCTAATTCTTAATGTTAGTGGCACGTAATCTTAAAAATAAATAGCAATTAATGACATCAAACTCATATTATAAATATATTATGATATTTATAAAAAGTCATGAAATAAATATTCGAATATTTATGAAAATCTTTATTTTGTTGGTACTACAACAATTAGTACCTCGTAATTTCAATGTAATATAATTCGAATTCCTCCAAACATTCTGTTTATAAATCATATATTAGAAAATAAATTTTCTGTAAGAATACCATGCATTGAAGATTAATATGTAAAGACATATGTCAATTAAATAAAATAAGAAATAGGAGCACTGACGTTTCATAAATAGGGACTACACATTAATTTGTTTTATATAAAGATATGTAACAAATAGTGATTGCGAGACTAAGCATGAAGTTTATAAGTTTATAAGCATGTTACAAGAAGTTGCATTCATAGTTGTGTAATTAAATCCATGATATGGCATTTAGAATAAATATATTAGGTTAAATTAATAACGTCCTTTGTTTGGTGAAATATTTGAGAACAAATAAAATATTTCAGATGTATTTAAAGCATTTATTAACAATCATTTTAGCCTTATATCTTAGCGTAGTATAAGTATTTACAGTATGACTTACTGTTATGCTGTTCACAAAGAAGGTTATAGCCTATTTCTAGTAAAATTTAACGTATAGCTTAAGTATTAATAATATAAAAAAAATAAAGAAATAAATATTGCCCGAGTAACCTTATCTTTTTTACTTTTTTCTGAAGATTAAATATTTTAGATAACACATTTAATTAAGATAGCACATTTGAGGGCTACTATTATAATTAAGAAATATATAGTACCAGAGTACCCTTATTTTTTCGGTACTCAGGCGTTATATATTTCTTAATTGTAATAGTAGCCCTAAAATGTAAACACACTAAAAATGTTCATCGTGATCATTACACCCTCCTGCAACGTCACAATATGAGCAGAGGGTTTTGTTTATTGCACCTAAATTAATAAAACTGTATGAATTAAAACAGATAATAATCCATAATTATACTCAGAAACAAGAAAAAATATTTTATAAACATTGAAAAAACTACAGTTATATTTTTTATGGTTTAAATGTAATCAACCCTTAAGTCAATTTGACATGTTTCATTATTCTATAAAATAGCGTAGATAATTTTACTTTCTGATAAACTACGTTTGAAAAGTTAACAAATAGATCACATTTAAGTGGATAAGGTTTCTTTGTAAATCAGTTCCAAAAATAAATAACAGGGCCATCAGAAAATGTAAAGTATAATATGTGTGAATTTCGCGATGTATTAGTACAATGCCTACTTTGAGCGAGCTGCTTTGAAAGATGTAACAAAAACTCTTTGTAAATGAAAGCTTTAGAAACACAATGCACAATACCAACAACGTTTGGATTAAAAATGAGAGCGGACATTTATCACGTAGAGTTTGATGGATGATACTATTGTTTAAATTGTAGAAAATGAACGGAACCAACAATGTAATTAGTGTTGGTTCCATTTAATAGGCTTTGCCAGTTGATAGTTCAACCCAAGCTCTTATCAACAATTGAACCTCTCAAATTTAGTTCAGTTTAATCTAAGCATTCAAAATTGCCTAAATTAGGAATATACTGCATTACAACCCTGCCAATTAAACATCCAAACATTGTAGGTCAAAAGGTATTAAAGGTTAATGGCACTTAATATTCTAATTTGATTATAATTTGCACTAAGTAAATTGAATTTGATTTCAAATTGGCTACTTTTCAATCTGCCTGGTTAAACATGTTTTTGTTCATACGAAGTATAAATCTTAATTGAAAAATATCAAAAATACGGTACTTTTTTCTTCCCTGTACACATTATGTATAATATGTAGAAAGCTTTGTGCTCGTCAACATTTTCAAATTGAATTCAGAGTGGAAAATCTTTTCAGGCTTCATGAATCTAAAATGAGATGTTTTTCTGTCTATCTGTTTGTCTGTGTATCAACCCCGAGACCACACTAAAGGTCTGTTTTTTGGAAATTTGGGAAAGTGGTTCAAGAGACTGAGTAGTTTTTGATCATTTTATTAAATTTTTTGTTTTCCTAAAAACATTAAAAACCAAATTTCTAAAAAATAGCACTTTATATTCATATTAAAATTGTATGTTTTAAATTGAAAACTGAAAAATAATATGAAATCACCCGAATTTCTTCAAAAGGGTCGTTCAAAAGTTGTAGACTTTTATATGACAAGAAAAATGCACTTTTTAATAATCTGGTAAAAATAAAAGTAAAAAGAATAAAAGTATCAATTGATATTTGACTATCACCATTAAAATCAGCTAAAATGTTAAACGAATTAGTATTTTGAATCATTCGTCTACGACTAATGGTTCCAGAGAAAAGTTAATTTTATTATCCGTGGTAAACCTATAGTATGTTGTTCGAGAATGCTTAATTGATATAAATTATAAAAATCTATTTATACGTCATTTCTCAATCAATTTTATGAAATAAAAGGTTAGAGAACCCATTATAATCCTCTCAAAAGTTTAGTGTTACCTCATTGGGAACGGGGTTAAAACACCAAAACATCTAACAGCTCTTTTAGGAAAAGCGTGAGTTTGAAGAAACTTGATGATTATTTTTGAAACGTGCTTGCTTCGGATTCCACTTTAAACTGTAGGTCCCTTAGTTGTTGCCATCGGCTGTTGGGCTATTAATTAACAGTCCTGTCTAAGGAACATGTCAGCCTTAATCCAGTAACAAGACTACAAGATCGCGCCACAATCATCTTACACTCAATTCTCATTCATACTTGGCTTAAAATACCTTACCTTGTAGTATGGTCGCCATTTCAAATACTCTAATATAATTTAATCTAAAACAATACATTTTAAATTGGCATTTAAATCAAAAGTTAATAAATACGATAGGTTTTTTAAATGTATGCAGTTTTAACTTCACTTAAGAGAGAATATATGTTTCGGTCCACTGATAACACTGATAGTATATTTAGTTGTGGAATTAGATAAGTTGCTTTTCACCAGTTTCAAAATAAGAAAATTGTTTATTAATGTAATGAAATAACTGCGAATAATGAATAAAATGGGGAAATATTAACATAATCAACTCTTAAGTTTAACTGTTTGAATTAATTTAGACGTTTTATAAAAAGGTTTACTTCCTGGCAATTATAAGAAGGGCAGGTGGCACCGGCCTTGAACACTGCCCGGGCCCGCCTCCAGAGTCCTGGTCCAAACACGCGCATCATTACTGGGATTACGGGCAATTTTATAGTTGAGTGGATAGCAATCAGAATCATTATTACAAATATGAAGTATCTTTTAAGCTTGCTCTAAAATACGTGGTTGACTTCTACTCACGCCTTCAGCTGCAGTAGGTCACGTCACTATATTGATGGCTTTTCAAGGCTCAGGGATAAGGTAAGGAGTGAAATGTCAAGGGGACTGGTTGATTTTCACGTACATCGTCAATGGGACATTCAGGGTGACAATGCAATTGTGAAAGATCCACTTTTAGCCTTTCAAGTAAAGATAGTGGTGAAGGTTAATGTGTCGGGTGTGTTCCGCATCCTGTACGATACTCGCCTAGAAGTTTCGTTAATAACCATTACTAGTGTTTCATGTGATTTTATAGGAGTCAAATATAAAATACCTCGTCACAGCAGACCTGCGTACTCTAATTTCTAAATCAATAGTATAAGAATAATAATATGTGACAAGTTTCATCAATATCTGTCGATAAATATAAGAGTTGTTTACCTATTCTTCATAAGATTAACATGATAAAGAGAATGCAGTTTTGCTGCTGTGAGGAATGACTGAATTGAATAATGAATGTGAATTGACTGGGATGGTGGCGTCATCCTGTAATTCAGCTACTTGGAGGTCACGAATTGTGGATAGTTGTGAGCGATGGTCGGTGGGTGTAGTGTTCTCTTGTGTGGATTAACGTCCGCACTATTGAATACTACGTTAATCCACAAAGACCATCCTCATAATTAGACCACTTCGTAATTCAGAGGTCGTGGTTCGGATTCCGCGTTAAACTGTAGGTCCCTTAGTTGCCATCGGCTGTTGGGCTATTAATTAACAGTCCTGTCTAAGGAACATGTCAGCCTTAGTCAGGAACAAGACTACAAGATCGCGGCACAATCATCATACAATCAACTCTCATTCATACTACTATTCATATATATTTTTATATATATATATAAATTTCAACGACTATTGTTTTTGGTCTCTGGGCACCTAAAGAAGAAAAAATAACATGGTCCCGGGCTTAAGTCTGAGACCTACGGTAATAGCTTCTTCCCTATGGGAAATTCGCTAAAAACAAATAACGAGTGAAAAGTAATAAAAACAAATCTAATTTAGCTAATCTAGTAATGTTAGTTACATGCTTGTTTACCTTAAAACGTACCGGTATTGCCCTTCCAGCCCTCTTTATAGTGAATCTTGAAATTTTTGATTTCTGAAAGTAATTTTGGACTAAAAATCACCACGTGTTCTTTGGTATGTATATACTTATATACTTGTGGTATTGGTATGATAGAACAATTAATCGTTTAAAAAACTCAAAGGTATACCCATAAAACTCGGGCTTACTATTGAGATTTATCTTTACCAGAAGTTTAGCAAAATTGAGTTACTAGAAATAAAATCTATACAAACAACAATAAAGTAGAAACCTACCAATTAACGTACTACAACTACATGATCATAATAAACCAATCTCTTATGCTAAATCGTCGCAGCATTACAAGATAAATGATAAATTCAAGGATGCAAATGTATCTAGAATTAGTCAAAGTTTCACTAGACTGAGGTCGGATACAACATTGACACGGCGAAAGAAACACGAGCAAGGAGGGACCACGTAACAAAGAACTAGTTTAAAATCTCGGCTTGTGATATTTTGACAAGGCCGCCTTCTCGTCTAATTATGGTCTTATTAAATGAAGGAGGACTGATTCCCGAGCCTCACTGGTCACGTGACCTTGGCTTATGTTTCACAAAACCAACAATGAAAAACAGCATCGAAATAAACTCGTCTAGTGATCTCAACCTGCTTCAGTGTAAGAGAGTGGGTTGAAAGTGTGCACACTTAGTTAAATACTAATACTGTACTAACAAAACTAAGACGTAAACTCTTTTATTTTTCCCAGAACACCTAGTGGACATTAAAGTTACGACTGTCCGTTTCACAGAAACATAGACAAAAGACAATAGTCTATCCAATACAGTAACGATTGTTTCCCTCATAAAACATAGGACTACATGTCTCATCAGCTATAATTTTTACGCATTATAATGAATTTGACATTGCCATTCCCTGCAGCAACAAGTCACCTCACTCCATCGGACTGATGTGGCGGCTGCTTCTCGTAAATATAAAATATATTACTTCTACTCTGTTTGCAATTCCAAATCTTATGACAACTCGTGCAAGAGTTGTTCTCATTTATTTTAAACGAGGATACTATAAATGCAACCTACATCATAGGAATACTATATTCGGAGGCTCATCAGAAAAAGATTGCTAACCATAACTAAAAACTATAAAAGGAAAAGGCTCATTATTGGTCTTTGTCCACTTTATACCAGGAAAGATGTTACCAGTCAGAGACAGAGAAGTATTTTGTCAATACAGTGCATTTGATTTATATTCAACAGGCTCTAGAATCAACCTTAAAAATAGGGAAAAGGCCATTTCCAAGTTCACCCGACGAGATTGTATGGTTATATTTGTTTGCCGCACACAATACTTTATCATGTGAATGAAGATCATTTTACAGAGAAATTATGGTTTTTAACCAACTGTGATAAAAAAAACCAAGAACCTATTTTCAGTTTCAAATTATAATTTGGAATGTAAAAATAAATTTTTTTCCTAAGAGTGTATTGTAAAAGCCACTTTTTGTTTAAATTACTAGAATGTACTAGTGTAATACGAACCCCAGTTTTGTTTATAATTGTACGGTACTTAAAAAGTTATTTATGACTTTCTCTCAAGATTAAAATCAAATCATATGTAAGGATGTAACTTTTTACTTTCTCCCTGGTATGGATAAAGTATTGTTTTCGTCAAAATTTTCGAATTTGAGTTGAGAGTGGATATAACCGTTTTGGGGGCCCCTGATTCCAAAAGAGTGGGTTTCAACGTGATGACTGTCCCGTACCCCGTTCGTCCAATTGAGATGAACTTTGGCATGTATGTATATAATCACCGTATCTCCAGGTGTTTTTCATTTTTTTGAACTTTTCAATTTCTTCCCTAGAAACTCGTAAAAACGTAATAATTCCAGATTTCTAAAGGACTTTAACGATGTTGATCAAAATTTAGTAGGTCATTGTGTACAGAATACTAAATAATATAACATCACCCGCATATCTGTAAACATTACGGTTTAAAGGTTATAGGCTTTAAAATGTGAAAAATCATTATTTTAAATTTACAGGAAAAAAATAAACGTAAAGTATAGCTCATCTATTATCATAGAAACCATATTAAAAAACGAAACAAATTAGTATATAGAATTATTTGTCTACGACTAACGGTTCCATAGAAAAGTCTATAAAGAAAAAATTAAAAGAGAATCTACCATCAATGATAAACGCAGTACGTTGTCTGAAAGCGCATAATGTTTAAGGATAAAGGAAAATGTTAGAAAATAAATTTCTTCCTTATTTTCCAACCGTTTTCTATGAAACTTAGTACAAAGCGTAAGGTCAAATCACCAAAAAAAACCTCAAAAGGCTTGGAATTACCGAGGGAAGGCGTGGGGTTTCCCCCATAAAATTCTAACAATTAATTTAACTTTGTTTCTCTTGTTGTTGTTTTCAAAGGTTGTATGATTATTTTTGAAATGATCAATTATTAAATTATATTTAGATAAACTTTGACAAATAAGGCGAATTAAAGACACCGTGGCGGGCTGAGTCACATGGGGTGGCCAGACCGCTCATGATCTGAAATCAGTCGCCGGCAACAGGTTTCTACGTTTTTTATATGCAATTTGAAAAACCTTAAACTTTATCTTTCACCATTAGAATCAACTTCAAAAACTACACAATTTAGTTCCTTAAAGTTTTTCTATATCTTCAACGGTTACCGAGATATTAAAAAATCTAAACACAGTACGTTGTATTTTGGGACTCCAATGTTAGTCTTATGGAGGATAAGAAAAAAATAATATTTCACTTATTACCAAATATTTTTGGAATAAACATGGCATTTACCTTCATGTGGTTGAGATCTTAAGCTTCAAAAGCTTAAAAATCATAGTTTATGTGTTTACATAGCAGCTAACCTTTATATTGTTTTCCCATGTTAATCATATAGAGAAAGGAACACCTTTAATTGTGGACAAATATTGATGAAATTTGGTCAAAATAAAAATTGTTTATGGTAGAAATACCTACTTTCAGTGTTCCTCGCAGAAGCAAACCTGCATACTCTTTCCTATGTCAATCTTATGGAGAATAGGCAAATAACTAACTCTAATATTCATCGGAAGATATTTAAAAAAAACTTTTCAAATATTATTTATTATTATAATTTTGATTTGGAAATTCACTTAGTACGCAGGTCTGCTGCGACGTAAGTATTTTATTTACTCACACTATTAATTTTAACGTTTTTTAAAGTTACAGTTTGAAATGATTTACATGTAGCAAAATACCAGCTATCTTTTACTATTTTCAAATAGCCCTTGGGCCCATAAAGGAGTTGAATGCCTAAAGTATTGCTAAGAAAAGTAATGCGAGCAAGGAGGAATTCAGTCGATTCAAGGTTTCTACGAATGACATTTGGTCCAAAAAGACTAACTACCAGGTTGGACCTGTGAAGACAGCTGTTTTTGCCTTAACCGACACATGTTCTAGAACCGTTTGGCAGCCGCTTCGGATCGCCTTTTTTCAAGAGCGTCGGCAAGTTGCCGAAGGACACCATGGAGATGACAGAAGGTTCCCTTGGGAGGGGGTCCGGGAGTGGAGGGTATAAAACTGTGATAATGCTTAGAGATGTTATCAGTTCAGCTCAGCAGGACAGTACAGCAATGGCCGCCTTCAAGATTCTGGTAAAACTCATGTTCACCTCTTGATTGTTTTTATAGATAGTCAATCAGTTGTTTATTAACTTGATTTATTAAAAGTCACGTTTTTTGTCTTAACGTCCTAGTCCGTGGATTAATCACAAACGTTTACAAGGTTAAACGTGTTCATTTAGAATAATTGAACTAGCAAACATTTTAAAGAATATTCTTGGTGATAAAATAGGTTTTGTAAAATACTAACTGCCATTCAGGTTTTATCCGTGAATTAAAAAAACTTAAATTTTATGTAAAATATGTTCAAAAATTCAATTTATAACGCAAGCCCCTCCTTGGCAAACTATGCCGTAGTGGGTAATTTTAAATGCATATATTACTTTAAACCACTATACTATAAAATCACTTTTGGCACTGTCAATGATCCATTAATTTAAAGTTTTAAATTCCTAAATAATATTTCACTAAAAAAACATGCGTTGTGGTGGTTAAATGCCTAATCTAATAATTTTTCAACCCAAAATCACAAACTCTTGATATTGTTTCAAAAACAATATTTAAACTTTGAACTTGTTGAAGATATTTGCAAATGATATTGTTACAAAACAAATACTTTTATTGACATTTCAAATTTAATATTTCAATATACATCTGTATCAGCAGTTAGTTTAAAACGTTATAAATAAGGAAACCCATTATTTAATTTAAAATAATAATAAAATCAAGTTTGATATGGATACGTTTTAGCTCTGCGGGGGGGGGTTAACAATTTGTAAGAAACATTAGAACAGCTGTTTAAATGAACTTAAAACATTCCCCTACAGACATATCCATGATTTAACCCATTTCCCACAGGAAAGTAAATACAACAATTTTTAATTCGCTCGATTACTTACTAACTGTTTGCAGATAAACATTAAACTTGATTATGCGCTGTAAATAACCAGTTTTGGCCATTTCAGTATATAAAGTTAACCTTTTATATATTTAACATAAAGGTTTTACATAGTTTTAATCACGGTAGTAATATCCAGAATATTAAATAGCACAGTGTTTTCAATAATAAAATGTAATAACGATTCCAACAGTTCTCTAAATTACTCCAATTATATTTATTAAGGTTCGTATTGATATAAAATGTCTCAAATAGTTTTGGCTATAGTGTAGAGAAAGGATTATTACTTTCAAGATTACTGAATATTGAAATATTTTGTTTTATGTTGTTGTAGTCATTTGTTAACTGTAAAAATAATCGAGAAATACAAAGGTCAGTCAATCTCTGACGTTTATTTTAATGCCATCCATTCGTGTACTATTTTACTCAAGCACAATAAATTGTATTTGTGTAGTTTATGTGTAAACATGTGTAGCGTATGTGCACACGAATATTCATATTCCAAACTAACTATTATTTGTTCGTTTTATGGCTGTAATTCATATTTATAAAAATGAATAATGCATGGCGTCAGTCCTGCATACTAAGCGAATTACATCTATTTAGAGATTACATGTTATGATATAATAAAGTATTAATCATAGCGAAGCTACATAAGGAGGCTATATATCAATTATTGGCCTATTTTCCGCAAGAACAAAATGGGAAATGAGTAAGTAGGTTTGCTGCTATGAAGTACAAAATAATTTAGATTCGTGAATATACAGAAGTATACCTTCATTATATGAAGCTGTATCCCAGGATTAGTAGCAATATTATTTCAATTCAATTTAAAATAATAAGAAAGTAAGTCACTATACATGTAAATAAGACGTACGAGAATGCAAATTATAATTTCCGGTTCGGTTTTACAGGAATTATGGTAATATTAGAATTAATAAATTAAATTTTGAATTTGAGTGTATATTTCAAGATAAGCCTATAACACAGTTTTGAACAGAGTTTTGTTTAGGTATGCTAACGAGAGTTTACTTTGAAAATTGATATCACTTAAGCTAAATGCCCCAAGGACCTGTCAAAAACACGTACGCTAATGGAACAGAAATATTTCAGAAAACTGTTCCTCAAACTTAAATCTGTAAAGCTTATTATGGTACTTTTAAACACACACACAGTGCGCTATTACAAAATATTAAAATTCGTGCTTAATATTTAAAATGCTATCAATCCCCGTAATGAAATATGGGCTATTTTGGATAATATTCTTGAAGTTCGATTCATATTTATAATTTTTGACATACTATTTTACTAACTGACTTTTGATTACTTCAAAATAAATATATTATAAGAATAAATGTTAATTATTAATTAACAGTTGGTCGTGGCGCTCGCCGCCGCCGCCGTCATGGCCGAGGACTCCAGCGCTGCTGAGAGGACCAAGAAGGGAGTCTACGGCAGCTACCTCGGCTACGGTACGTGGAAATAGGAAAACATTTAATCCGAAAGGAAAATAAACACCTACAATTAGTAAAATATTTATTATGTATATTATTGTGTACGTATCAGAGTATGTATTATGATAGAAGATTTAAAATTTTCATACAGTCAGAGCAAATATTATCTTAAAATTATTCAATACTGGGCACTTAGCATGATTAATACCCAAAATCGTTAATAAATGACTCAATGGAGAGAGAAGGGTAACAAAATAAAAAAAAATACTTAGGTTATTTCATGGATATGTGTAAAGGAGATATTTTTAGTTCATATAAACAGCTCTTCTTATTCTTTTATATTAAAAATTCTATACAACAGCTCTGGTAATTTCTATGGAAACCTGTTACATACTTTCCATCTTAAAAATCACCAACACCCCCCTCCAGAGCCTAGACATATACATTTCAAAATACTCAAACACGCTATCAGCGACTCAAATAAATCATTAAAATATAAATTAATACAAAATATTAAAGTACTCATCTGTTTGTATGATAACAAGTATATTTATAATCTATCAAGATGGGGGTGTTTGCAATTTTCAAGACGCAAAAAGTGTAACGAAAGTAACGTCAGATGGTGATTATATCAGCTATTTATAGGAACTGAAAACATTACCTTTAGTTATACCCATGATCTATGCCATTATTTTATACTTCTCTCCTATTTTAGATATATATTTTTTAACAATTCTATTTATTATTCTATTTAAATATTGTCTGATTCAAATCAAAATAAAACATAAAGTAGAGTTCCTAAATTTGTGTAGGTATATTATGTATCTATACATACCTAACAATTTGAATATTTTTTATTTAAAGTTATTATGAAATAAAATAATAATATGAAACGGGTATTTTTCAGGAGCATACCCCTACTCTGCCTACTCATCATCTGCCTACCCCTACTCTGCCTACTCATCATCTGGTGCCTACCCCTACTCTGCCTACTCATCATCTGCCTACCCCTACTCTGCCTACTCATCATCTGCCTACCCCTACTCTGCCTACTCATCATCTGCCTACCCCTACTCTGCCTACTCAGCTGGTGCCTACCCCTACTCTGCCTACTCATCATCTGCCTACCCCTACTCTGCCTACTCATCATCTGCCTACCCCTACTCCACCTACTCATCGGCGGCCTACCCCTACGTCCACGCCTACTGAAAACACTGATCAAGTCACCATCGGTTCTACACTGCAAAATTTATAACTGTTCCTATTTTTGACCGGCAATAGTAGTAAAAACGCAACATAGGCATAAGCAATAAAATATTTTATTTTCATTAAAATAATGTGTTTACTTAATAGAACCTCATGATTTAATTGGGGTATGAATTTGCTGTCAATGATAACACAAAATGGATTTACAATATTACAGCTAATTACATCCAAAGAGGAATTTATGATTACGTGAAAACTCACAGGTGAAAAATGAACAATGCTGGAATGGTTATTTGTGAACTGTTTCTACCTTCAGTAATAATAAATCTCTTTTCCAACACCATCATCAGTTCAAAGTGACAACAGGTTTTCCGCTCACACAATTCTCTAAAAATATAACCATTTGAAATCATTTTTAGTTTCTGATCATGGCACACGATATCCTTTGCCATTATAAGTTTTACCTTGATTAAAAACCACAAATGTAAGACTGTTATAACATTAATAATAGAGGGCACTGTTCCCAACACCTCTTAATGATAGGACATTTTTATTTTTTCTCAGGAATCATAAACGATACAGTTTTGATGTTTATTCCAAAAGATGTGCTTTTTGAGTATACACATGAATTTTCAAAGAATTATTGGTTAAATTTTAAGATATCTTCTTATTGTTTTACAAAAGAACTTTTTTATATAAATAAAAAACCATACTTAAAAAATTATTTTTTAAATCCCTGTGTTAATGTGTGTCCCAAAATGAAATGTGCATGAGAAAAATTAAATTTTCCATACATTAGTTAAGAAGTATAGGGAATAGTGTCCCCCAATTCAAACAGAAGCCCTAATTATCAGATTCAAATCAAATTATCTTCATTAATCTGAACGTTTTACATCAGATGTCATCAGTTGGTTGTGAAAACACAGGGTTGTATCTTATTTTAAAACAAGCTCCCTAAAATCTAATTCAAAGAACTCTCAAAGAACACTATTTCAAAAAATACTATGCAATTCCTTTGATGTTAACCATTCATTAGTTACGGGTTTAAATCTATGAACTGGTACATCTCTGGCACTCTGAGGTAACTTGTTGAAACATTTATTTTGTAAGGAAGGGTGACCATAGAAAATCTGACAGTAGGCAGGTCGAATCTGCCGTAGTATATAGTAATATGTCTAGTATTAATATTATGTACATCAGATCCCTAATTACATTGTTCATATTTTCACTGATAAATATTAAGCTATAATATATAAAAGACCTTGGCAAAGTCAAAACATATTATCAGTTAAAGTGAGTTTTACAGTATTCTCTCATTTTTACGCAAAAAAATCCAATAGTCTTTTTGTTGTATGAATACATTATTAGCTCCAGGACTTTTTCCCAAATGTCCAACTGCTTAACTTAAGTGAGGATGAAAGAAAGCAAAGTAGGAAATTACAAGCAGATCATTTCTAATAGAGAATTTCACTTTCTTAACATGCATAAGACCCTAGAGACTCTAGTCATTACATTTTCTTTTCGAGCATTAGGTTCTTTAAAAATAGGGTTAAGACTTAAGAAAAATAAGTTAAGTTTTTCTTGATTGACTGTCAGGTTATTGGCCTTACCAGACATCTGATCTTTGCACAGAACTATTGACTTGACTATGAGCATCATTTAAACCGTTACCGACACCCACAAGTATTGTGTCATCAGAAAATGACAGCGATGACAAAAAGGAGAGGACCGAGATTAGAGCCCTGAGGGATTTCACTCCGGACTTTTTTAAGGTCGGATCTCCTATCTCCAACATGAACTATCTGGTACCGCCCACTTGAACGTGACCTAATGAGTTTCAGCTCAATACAATCCACACAATATTATTACAAGTTTTTTACAATAATAATAATAATATGGCATATGCTGTCAAATGCCTTACTGAAATCGATTACGGCAGCTTTAGCCGTTATTTTTCAAAAGCTTCCACAATAGTCTTAACAATTTCCTCAACAGCCAAAACGATGCTTCTTTTTTATAAAACCATATTGAGATAGACTGAACTGGTTATTGTTACTAAAACGAAAATAAAGCTGTGATTGTACTCGTATTACCCATTTAAAATAATTGCTAAAAATAGGATCAATAGAGATGGGCCTGTAGTTGGAAGGGCATGTCTTATCACTTTTTTTAAAAAGAACAGGTTTAGTTAATTTAAAAAAAAAAACAGGAAACCAACCTTACCTAAGCATGGAGTTCATAAGGAATGACATTGGCAAAACAATCAAATCTATAGTATTCCTAATGAGAAAGTTTAAAATGGCGTATTATTCCTCGCTATTATAATTATTTAGATCTTTGACAATTTGTAGATTTTGTTGAGGATAAAGCAACTTCAAACTAGACATATTTACATACTGATGTCAAGAGGTTAAACAAATTGTTCGCGCTATCTAGATTACAAGCTGAATGGCTACCAGATACACAGTTTACGGTTTAATCATTAGTCTTCGGGTGAACCTCTTCCCTGCCATGCTGGATTAGGATTTAATTGTAGTCCAAGCAGCTTAACAACTATTGTTTGAATAAACTAACCCTGTCGCAGCAGACCTTTGTACTCAGAGATTTTCCAAAGGAATAATATAATAATATATCAATATCTGTCGATGAATATGAGAGTTATATGCCTATTCTCCATAAGATTAATAAGGGAAAAATTATGCAGGGTTTCTGCTGTGAGGAACATTAAAAGTAGGCATTTATAGCTTAAACAGTTTTATTTTGATAATCATTAGTTTCTAGGGTGAACTCTTTATTATTCTGATTAGGATTTAATTGTAGTCCTTTGACAAGTAATTTTGTTTGATAAACTAACTATAGCAGAATATTTCCTGATCTCAAGATTACAAATATAATAATATATCAATATCTGTCGATGAACATGAGAGTTATTTGCCTATTCTCCATAAGATTAATAAGGGAAAAATTATGCAGGGTTTCTGCTGTGAGGAACATTAAAAGTAGGCATTTATAGCTTAAACAGTTTTTATTTTGATAATTTTTACCAAGTTTCGTCAATATCTGTCCATAAACAAGGAGTTTGCTTATTCTCTAAGATTAACGTAGGAAAAGAGTATGCAGGTTGGCTACCATGATAATCACATAAACTATAATTTCTAAATCACAAGTCTTATAATTAAGTGTTAAAAAGTATAAAGTAATAAAGTATAATAAGTGAAATATTAATTTGTCCTTATCCTCCATAAGATTAACATTGGAGCCTCAAAATAAATCGTACTGTATTTAGATTTTTCTATTATCTCAGTAGCCGTTGGAAATAGAGCAAAACTTTAAAGAACTAAAATTGTGTAGTTTTTGAGCTGACTCTAATGGTAAAAGATAAAATTTAAAAATTAAATTACATGTAAAAACTCAAAAACCCAATTTTTGGGTACAGAGCACCTCCACAAAATACCCCTTCCGATTAACCGATATGTCAGGATTATTGAGGTCCAAGTAAATGTAGGAATACACATCTCTACCTTATTTGGTTTTGATCAGACTATTTTTATGAGAGTTATCGTGGCCACGGACACATACATATATACATTTTTAATGACTATTGTTTTTGGTTTCTGGGCACCTCAAAACGAAAAAGTAACACTGTCCCGAGACTTGAGTCTTGAGTCTTGTCATGAGACCTACGGTAATAGCTTCTTCCCTTTGGGAAATGCGCTAAAATGTAGCGTTCATTAAGGCTAATTTTAGCATATTTAATATTCTGTTTATATTATGATATTAAGATATTATGATCTGACATTGTTGTCTTTATAACCCCTTTGTTGATTAAAGAACTATTACTGTTACTAAAAACATTATCTAAACAGGCTTCTTTATGCGTTTTCTCAGAAAACACACAATATTAATCAAAAGATCTTCTACATCTACATTCCAGTCAGAAAACATAAAAAATTACAGTTTCTTACAGTTATTAATTCTAATAGGCATTCTAGAATGTTACAAATATTAAAATTATTAGATTTAGCACAATATATAGAAATAACAATAGCACTATATTCCAATAATTTTATACCAAAAGCTTTAAAGACTGTGTCCATAGCAAAACTAGAAACGTCAAGTACTTCATGCCAGACAAACTGTAGGTCAAAGTCATGTTATGTATCCTCGTTTGAACTTTACGTTTACCACAGTTTCTTGTTTCCACATTTTCAACACCATTTTACCGAGGAAGTTTGTTTTAGTAAAATATTTTCGTATGTTTCTGTGCAATCATTATTAGAATTTCGATATAACTTAACTGTTGTTCCAGATTATTTGTCCATAATAATGGCGCTGTTTCTTGGCTCTTCCCTCACATCATTGTAACTTCTCGTTCTCGTTTTTACCAAGACGTTTTTCACCAATTGCTCAGCTTCAACATTGCTGGCATCACTAAACTGTGCAGTGCTGCCACCTCTATTTGAACAAAACCAGCTCAAAAAAGCTTGGTATTACCGGGGGGGGGGGGGTTTCCCCATGCAATTTGAACAATAAATTATTAAATGATATTTAGAATCACTTTGTAGAACATGATAGTTTTATTACAGATTGTCTTTTTTAAATTTACTTAAGGGAGAAAGTATGTGTCAGTCCACTGATACCATTTATTTAACTCGTTGTTCATATTTTCATTACTGTTAGTCAAATCAATGAGAATTGAACTAAGTTTACCAATACCCTAAAACAAATTACTTGCGTCTTCAATATTTAAACTGTAGGTTTTGAATTTACCCAAACTCGTATAGCAGTCAGTGCACATCCACTTGATTTTTCCATTTAAATTAATTGTCTTCACTTTCTAGGCCTAAATAGACAATATGAAAACGTTTGTCACGACAAGCTTTGTATTCTAAACTCAGGTAAATTCTATTTATTATTTTATTACACAACGTACAAGGATGTTGCATTTCTCCCACCGACATCTTTTCTAAAAAATATACAAAATGAAATCAAAGTTAAGTTTATGTTAAAGATTTGTTGTTTACAATATAAAATGTTATCGACGAAGAGGTATGATTTTGAAGTAATAAGTATTACAAATGTAACTGAAGCAAGTCTGGACATCAATTTCGCACATATAAGACAATGCTTTATCCATTTCAAGGTCAATATAAATTAAGTACGAGAATAAGATTTATGGAATGCCAATGAGTAGTATAGATTAGTCACCACCAAGTCCAACTACAACGCTAGATTCATTACTCTTAAGCCCAATGAATGTCATTCCTAAACCTACGAGACTGGTCTCACAATAAAAATAAATTACTGTACTATGTAATAAGACTTTATAGCTTATCATATTTGTTATACATCACTTCACTTCATCATTTACGATAGGCCTGTAGCCGTGTTATAAGGATCCCGAACGAAACGAACCGTGTTATTAAAGAGGGAAGCATTCGGATCTTTTTAAGTCATTTCAAATTATAGAAGTTCTTTGAAGTTCTATGGTCCTGTTATAGAAGTTAACTTTGACATTAAGAAAAATAATGTTTTCTTTGTAAAAGATATACAGTAGTTACAAAAATTACTCACTTCAAAGTATTTACGTTTCTTTTGTAACTCGACAGAGATTTTGGTATGTTTAAAAATATGGAGTAGCTTAGTTATGGAGAACGAAAAAGGGATTTGTCCTACAACTTTGTTACATTATTTATAAAACACCATGATGGTGAACAATTTTCATAAACAGTTTGTTTTTTCATTCAAATTTAATGAAGGCATTTTCCTCTTGTTTTTAATCTTAGGACACAGATATATTATACCTATAGGATATTTTCTAAAATTTGGGACCATTCAAGAATTTATTAGCTATGGAATCTCAATATTTAAAGACAGTAAGATTGATCGTATAGAATGATTCCTAATATGATGGGATGAGTTTCGCGTCACGTAATATTAATTTTTAAGAGTATTAATATACTAGCACTGTACTGTAAACTAACGTAAGTGACATTTTCATAATAAAATTTAGTTTGAGGAAAAATTATTTTTGAATTAATTCTTCTTTTTTAAAATATTTTTCTTAAAAAAACACACACACTGCGCGCACTTTTAAAATTGCACATCTTATGAAAACATTTTGGCAAGGGCAAGTTTGAAACTCTTAGATTGGTGTCGTAAACTCCTCAACAGATATTTAGTGCCCACCAGGTTCGTATCTGCCTCATAAGTCACGCTGTTTTGCAAAGGTAGACGAATAAATAAGACCGGCGCGGACGGCCTCCGCACGGTTACCCCGGTGCCGGACCGGTTATCGTGGCCGGGCCGGGCCCAGTCGGCGTATCAGCATCTGCCATCAGCATTGTCACACCTCTTAATTAGTTTAACACGAAAATAAAACAATCACCTCGTAATATTAGACTACAAGGAGATCAATCGCGTTCAATCATTGTTATGCTAATTCTTAAAGGCTTGTCTGGTAATTATTCTAAGCCCGATGCTATTCATAAATTTGTTTTTACGTTGATATTTTAGTTAAATTATATTGTATATTAGAGTATTTTTTTATTTTAAACATACTATGAACAACTTACAAAGGAAAATAGTGTGTATCTAATATTAACTTCTGACAATGACCATAATTAATTAGATTTCGGATATGGATATAAAACCACGTGGTTTGATTGACCTAATATCATAATTTTCACTTTGGAAATGTAGCTCTACTGATAAAATACATTTAATCCTTTTAAGCAAATACATTAGCATATTTTTAGCCTAAATCAGTCTATGAAAATTTTTATTTGAAATCCAGATACAAGCTTAGAAACATTGCGACATTTAATGTCAATTTTATATCCATCAATAATAAATGTAAACTGATATAAAACAATCATTATCTCATTATAAATCAATCATTATCTAATAATAGTTAAAATAATGACTAAATGAATTAAGAGTAGCCTATATTTGAAGGAATCGGAAATTTTATAAATTAAAAATTGTACACGACTTATTTCGCCCAGAAAAATATAGAATATTAGTAAAACGAGAGTATAAATTAAGTTATTCTGAAACCGGAGGAAATCATTAATAATCCTGATTCATAATGTGTAAAAATACTAGTCGACTCAACGTAACAATTCATTTTCTGCTGTGCCATACGTTCCCATATATGAGTATATTATTTATCTGATTTGTTATTTGTCTGCTCTTAAGTAAATATCACTATAATTTCTTTTAAAGCTTGTTCGAGTATTAATAATACATTGTAAAATAATGTTTTGTGGTAATCAAATTGTCTACTTATTTCAATGTTATTATCTTTGGTTATTAAAAACTTTGGAGGGCTTTCTTCTCGTATAACCGCAAAATACTATCATTCTTCTTGTAAAAAAACAAAAAAACAGAAGACATAGTTTTAAGGCATTGGTTTAACTCTTGGTGGCTCTAGCCAGGCATATTACGAAACAATCACTAAAACAGATATGTAGGATGTATATCAATAAATCGATAACACAAGGAGTTTAATTTATTGTACCTGCTGTAAAAAATGGATGTGACTGTTCCAGATACTTAACGTAAAAGGATAAATTATGATATGTTTTTGTTACCATAACCAAACAAGTTGTAAAACCACAACTAAATGCGTGTTTTAGCGATTTTTTTACAAATAAAATGTCCAAAATATTGGCTATCTACATACAATATTTGTACATACGATGCGTCAACCAAAAAACAATTATGTTTTTGTACGAGACATCTGAAAACAAAAAAAAAACTACTCTCCTCTATCATTGAAAGACCAAGGACAATGTTGTGTCAGTAAGATTTGGCTTGTTCTGTTAGAAATTCTCCAAGAGTGACACTTCTCCTGTAACACTTGTGAATAAAATGATTTTTTCAATTCTAAATTTAGTGTGGATTATAACGGAGATTATGTGAGGAAGAATTTGATTGAACCATGATGGGCCAAGTTAATTTTCAGCCATCTAAGGTTCTACTCGCAGGCCTACAGATTGAAAGGTCCAGTTGCGTAAAGCCAGTTGCGAGGCGGTTAGCAGTGGAAGGTGCGAGGTGGCAGAGTGTTTACAAGGCTGGGAGTTGGGAGCCAATCAACGACCTATCACGTAACATCGCAGCCCCGCAGTTGCTCGTATATTGTCCGTCAACACCTACCGAATATTTGCTTTGCGCTAACAATCCACCCTGACGTGGGACGTCCTTCAATTCAATGGGTAGATTTAATAATACTGTTATTCGAATGATTTTAACATAGATTCTTTAACACAAACAAGGCTTTAGTTATTTTTTTTAATATATAAAATGCGGTCTATTACTATTATAAAATTGGTTCAGTAAACGGTTCTTCTTTTTACTACTTTTCAAAATGAACGATTCATTCTTACTATGTATTAAACCTGTCGTCACTCCTTTAACCAGAACCAAAGCTTAAAACAGTTTTTACACTTTCTCAGCTTGTGATTAGTTTTCCACCTTCTGTAGTACAGTCTCTTCAGCAGCTGTTTTCTTATTTAATAAAAATCTAATGATATGGTTGTTGACTAAGAATGGTGTGAAGGTACTGATCTGCTGACCCAACTTAAAGGAAAGTTTTACTTAGGGTCTATTCATTATATTGAAAACTCAATCCTCATTTCTTCTGAGGTAATTTTGTATTATATGCATTTCATTAAGCAGTTTATTGTTTAAAAGGTTTTGATATTAGACCCAAACTTGTTTATGTACTCAAATATTGACTCTATGCATAATTTATTGATTTTTATATGTATACTTTATGAAAATCGTTTGCTCTTTCTTATTGTGAAATAATAGGCATTTTAGTATTAAAAATTAATGTTGTCAACTTAACTGGTTTTGTTTAATTTTGGGAGTTACCGACTTCTCACTTATTATTTAATTTGATATCACCTCTACAAAGAGAATACTAAAAAGTATATTCTATCCTGTAAGTACCTCTATAATTTGTAAGAGATAATTTTACCTCTTAATCTTTAATCCTGTATATTATAAATATAACTATAATAATATATCATTATAAATTCTCTTAATCCTGCAAATCTTTAAATTGTTGAAGATCTATATAATAAGATCTATGTTGTATGTTTGTAATATGGAAAATTCATTGTAGGCCTACCAATTGTATAAAAATGTATCATGGCATAATAATGTGAATATCTGCATTTGAAGAGTTTAAATACGTATTTATTTATTCGGCTTAAGGCTGTATACCACAGGCCAAAATACACCTCGATGCTTAAAAATTCAAAATAATATTATCAGAAAAGGTTTACTGTAACAGTTTTAGCATTACAGAGGTTTCGAAAAAGCCTGTTTAAGAACGCATCAATTAGAAATTTAGTATATCAGAAATGCTCAATACACTGGGTGTGATTAAGGATAGAACATTGTGATCATAATTGTATCTATATTCCTAAAAAGATTCATTTTGGGAAGTTGAAATAAGTAACCACTGTATATTAAACTACATCAGAGTGTAAAAGATATTTTGCTCATTGAAACAATATCGTATTTAACTACTAAAAATGAGTGAGTAACATTTTCTCCTATCTATCAAATCAAGTTTACCACATATTGTTGATACAATGAATAATATTAAAAAAAAACGTTTTGAGACCTTTTTTCAGGCTAGTGTGGATGAGGTAGACTGGCCATTAAACAATTAACTTTATATATTTTGGTTTAATGTCTTCGAACTTAATCTAAAAATGTTCTCAATAAATGTTTTGAAACATTGTTTAATCCCTCCGTTAAATTACCGCAAAGCTTTTCAACGTCATAGTTTTGATTTACTCGAAGTCAGTTACAGTAACCATTTCCGATGATAAATCACAGCACGACACAACTCTGGTAAGCGGAACTTGTCCAAATGAAGTCCCTATATTGCAGACGCGGACTGTCGTAAAGCTACGATGACACGTCATGGGCGTAACATTTTACGACCGCCACGCGACCCGGTCACGAGGGACGCACGAGTCCTGGGGTGGTATCATTATATATATATATATATTTACACTACTTTAAAATAAATTTTTGCAGTATTATCATTTTTAGTTCTTCATGATCTGAGTTTTAACCATCCAAATTGATCAATGCACCACTAACTAATTAAAATAACCGTAGTCTTACGATATGAAATTTACTTTAAAGAAAGAAAAATTTAAAAGCTTCATATTTTGATTAGGTGTTAAGTTTCACAACTTAACATAGAGTACCAATAGGCAAATCTTTTACAATTTTTGAGCTTAACATAAGATCTTGCATGAATGTTCAAGGAGGTTTCTTAAATTTCAATATTTATTAGAAAATCTAACTCAAATAGTATCAGAGTCAAATCAATACGTATTTCAATATTGTGCATGACCAGGGTTACTTGTTTTTAACGATTAATAAAACGGAAAAGGTTACAGAAAATATGAAGAGGAACCATTGTTCCCAACAGTAACACCTCCACCTGCAGCCCTTGATACCAGCTACCCATTGGTGATCTTATCACTCATCCTAGTTACCCTTATCAGCTATCTGGCGAGCGTCTCACTTCCCATATGACCGCGTCTCATCATGGCACAAGGCCGATGAAATGTCAGGGAAGGAGGGGATCCTCGGGGTATATAATCTTAGTTTCCCAGGTCCCTTCATCAGTTCTACCTGGACCTGACTGTACCATGGCTTCATTCAACGTGTTGGTGAGTTGTACTTAAAAAATGAAAAAAGTTTAGAACGTTAAATTTAATCGAGAGATTTACGTTTTTAATTTAACAGCAATTTTTATGTTTAAAATATTGAAAATGATTTTTAAATTCTATAACACAATAATTTTTTTAAACCTGTACGGTAAAAATATTTCTATGGACTTTTAGAAATTAAAAAAGTTAAATAACATATCTGAAAATAGATATATATGCTGGAAACTTTATATACTATTGAAAGAAATTCAAGAAGATAACTTTAAGATGAACTAAAAGTTTTACTCGTTGTCTTATCCTTTTATGAGTGATTTAGATGTAAAGGTTTTATTTACTTTGCATCAACTTTAAAGGGTAAAAAGGTTATTTAACTTTATAAAAAATCTCGAGTTATAAACAAAGACCAAGTTTACGAGCTAAAGTTGACTTTTAAACAACCTACAAAGTAATAACTGGTTCAAAGTAATTTGTGTTGAATACTGTTTAGCTGTACCCTATGGTATTCTTGAATGATTAAGATTGATGTAGTCAAAGCTAGCTATATAAAATACGGTGTGTAAGTGGTTAAAAAACTATCTAGAAATTGAATACTAGGTCATGTCTTGTTTTCATCTATTATTTACTATTTATTATTATTCATATACTTGTAGCTAAATTCCCGAACATAATTAAGTTGTATTTAAAAATATATATTTACTATATTTAATATTTAAATGGATGTAGGTGTTTCAAGTACGAGGAAAAAAGGAATTTACGTCATTTACCTCAAAAGAGTAAGATATGATATATATGTTGTTGCTTTTTGCTATAATTTTGTGATAAGTCTACTGACTGGGACAATCATCTTACATTCATTCCTCATTCATACTTGGCTTAAAATACCTACCTGGGTAGGTCGCCATTTCCGTTAAAAAGTATAAAGTATAAAAAAGGTGGCGTCGTCCTGTATTCCAGCTACTTGGAGGTCACGAATTATGGATAGTTGTGAGCGATGATGTGTGTGTGTAGTGTTCTCTAGTGTGTATTAACGTCCACACTAATGAATACTACGTCAATCTGCAAAGAATATCCTCATAATTAGACCAATTCGTAATTCGGGGGCAGTGGTTCGGGTTCCACGTTAATTTGTATGTCCCATAGTTCTTGCCATCGGCTGTTGGGCTATTAATTAACAGTCCTGTCTGAAGAATATGTCAGCCTTAAACAAGACTACAAGATCGGTGCGATCTTGTAGTCTTTAATACTGGGCTTAAAATACCATCCTTGTAGTATGGTCGCCATTTCAATTATCTAATCTAATCTATTTGATGAACTATTTTTATACTATATAAATTTTTCAATTAAAGTATGTTATAAAAATATAAACCATACAAAACATTTTTCGCATAAATGTTCGTAATTCGTTTCCTTGATATTTATATCATAACTATTTTTTAATATATTTTGAAATGAGGCATAAACAATCTTAGGGCCTATTTAGATATGCTGTGGTTGTAATATAAAATACTAATTTGGATACAACTATATTGAATTGTGTTTTATAAATAAAACGATCAATACAATTTAAATATGAAAAAGTCATTTATTTCTTAATAGATAACAACATGAAACTAACCTACAATCTACAAGTTGATAGATGATATCTGGTAAATGCATGGCGCACTAAATTGTTAGAAGCGAGTTATTGCAGCAGATGTTTCTCGAGTATTCGCACATCCTTAACTAACTTAAGCAACTTGGAGGATGGAGTTCATTTAATTTATGTTGGCAATATTAGGCAGAAACAGTCGTTTGTAATAGTTTTTACACTGTATAAAACTAATGATTATGCTGGTTATGATTTTATATGTACCCTAATAAGCAATACAGCAACACCATATCTTTGTAAATTGCCAAAAATAATTTACATCATAAAAAGGCATACAAATTAATTTCTAAATCTCAACATTGAAATAGAAATATATGGAAAATTTGAATACATATTTATGTACTCATTTCAATCCTTGATTTATTAATCTTGTTGTTAACATGTAAAATACTTAAATTGTTGTTCAAGAACTCAAATAAAAATTGATTGTAAAAGATCTGACTAAACTGTGAATGACAAACAATAACTAAACATGCAAATTTTGATCTTTCAAATTCCTCTTGTAAACAAAATTTCCCATGAGAGTCAGAACGTTCCCGCAAATTCCTTCTAGGCCATTGGCTCTTTTCAATCTTTATCTCCACTTAAAATCCAAGTCGCAATAAATCTGCTATGAAACCGGTCCTTAGGAGGAAAACTGCAATTTTTCTTATTTAATTATTGCAGAGCTGTTTAGATCCCCTAATTAAACATTAATTATTAGGTTTAAGCCGACGTAAAATAAATTATGGTTTAATAATATTACCAAATATGAATAGGAAAAATTGAAATGCCAAAAATGGGAGAAGGTTAATTTGAAATTCAGTAAAATAAAATGAACGAAACTAATAAAGATTCCACTGGTTTTCTGTAGTTTGTCGTATCTGCATGTTTAATTCGGAGTTGGTGCCGCTATAGACTGCGCCTCAACTAATAAGTTGTGATAGGAGGTAATACTATTTAATAATTATTATTTCCACTAAAATCATTATGTTTTTGATACTGACCAGATGAGGTTGAATAGAAAAATGTTACCATTAGGATTAATTTGAGCATTTAATTTTGTTTTAAGTAAATAGTATTTTATTGCAATGTCCACTGTTGTGGCTGTTTCATTAACGAATGCTGCAGTGTTTTATTGTATTGTTAAATATAAGAAGCAGATTATACTGTTTATACGTAATATTACACTATCTGCTGTTTTCATTATACATTCTTTCCACTAAATCAAAGTTATATATTTTGATGTACTGATTGGTTAAGAGAAATATTGTAAACATTTCTACATCAAGGATGTAGTATTTGCATTTTGTTTATTTCTACGCCAGGGGCATTTTTTTGAAGTTTTGATGGGGAACAGTCCAAAACCTGGTCTTGTTATATCTGACGTCCACCTGTTGTTAGGAAGCATCAATAATTAATACGAATGACAAATTGTATTGTTAATAGTACCGTAGTATTTATAGACAGTTTAATTTTTTGTTATACATGTAAGCGATTTTCTTAACATACCTTTACTGTACAATAATCAATAATGGATAATAGGACCCTTTCTGAATTTAAATTTATTAGTTGATTTACAGGAAGGAAAGTTTAATTTGAAAAGGATAAATTTGTATTATTATTGTGAGTTTATTTTATTAATCCGAAGTTCCTTTTAATTGTTGATGCATCTGCAACATCATGGTATATGTAATACTGTATTTATCAAGCAGAAATTCTTATTCTTATATTCTTGTCATGTAGTGTGATACGGTTAACGTCATGTAAAAAAACAAAAAAAAACATGAACTAAGACATGTTAAGACGTGTTTAAGCGGAAAACCTTTGTGCACCTATAGCAACGGTATGGAGAATAGGACCTCTTTTTACAACTATCAGCTTCGGTCTTCCCCGCAGACATAGTTTTTGGATATAAAGTTCAAAATAATACTGTTTAAAGCAGCACTATGTTATGATGGTAATCTGGATCCTCTGATTTCAGGTGCGTACCCCTACACAGCCCCGTACACCGCACCTTACACAGCTCCCTACACCGCACCTTACACAGCTCCCTACACCGCACCTTACACAGCTCCCTACACCGCACCTTACACAGCTCCTTACACCGCACCTTACACAGCTCCTTACACAGCTCCCTACTCCGCCGCTGCCTACCCCTACACCGCATCCGCCGGATACCTAGGAGGTGCCTACCCATACTCCGGTGTTCCAGCGGTCTACTGATCAACCTGCGACCTCGTACCTGGAATCTCTTATATGCCTGATGTAATTTGCAATTCTATAAATAAAACTGTGCAGTATTTTATGAACTCATACTTTATATCTAAGTTCCCTTCAACCGTAACTAGTTTTATATTAGTAGAAACATTTAACCCTGAATTGATTTTAAAACACATTTTAGTTCCGCAAATTACGAATGTCAGAAATAACGAAAACTCTTCTATCTATAAACATACACAAACAAAAACAAAAAATATACACAAAACAAAAAGAGTTTAATTTAATTTAATATTAATTAATTTGATTTACCTAATAGATCATTCACTTGAACACATATTGAGTTGTGGTGGTTGACCAATGTATATAGGACCAATATTGAAGAGATGGATCGGACCTTTAAAATGTTGAAGAAACAAAATTTTCTAGAATACTTGTTCAAATGTCAAAGATGCCAATTTTTAAAACATTTAAAAATGAAAGCCTTATAGATAAAAAATGTCATAATTTCTAGGTATTTATTTAAAATCAAAAGAGAATGTAGTTGATTTTATTTTAAATCGTCTTTATGACGTATAAAAGTTTTTATACGGGACACTGGATCAAGAAAAAAAGTAAAAGTCAGCTTAAAGTTCTAAAAGTTTAAAATAGGTAAAACAGTTGGTGTATCAACATTGAAACGTATTCTCTAGTTGTAATTCTGTTGGTAAAACAGCATCATCGTGGGTTTTACAGACGCCAAGGAGTAGACTAAAATTGGTTGTCAACTTCAACAAAATTATCGATAATACATTCAAGAGTGCAAATAAAGAACTAATACAGTAATGGTAGTAGTAATGAAGGTGTGTAGTATAACAGTTCACTTACTTAATGGTTACTTATTACTTAAATTACTTAATGGTGTGTGGCAGTCATAGCTGAGTGGGTAGAGTACTGGCTTACCACCCAAAAAACCCGGGTTCAATTCCCGGCCATGACACATGTAATTTAATTTCTCAGACTGCCACCGTGCTTCGGAAGGCACGTTAAGCCGTTGGTCCCGGCTACATAAATAGTCGTTAGGTCACGTTAGAGGCAGTAGTGCGACCTGAAAACTCTAACATTAGACCTTGGCCTGAAGGTTACACGGAACTTAACTTTTACTTAATGGTGTGGATCATTCGAGTTTGATGACTTTTTTATAAATGAAGAGCATGTTCAGAATTCGCAATTCGATCCATTCAAAGAATTCAGTCAGATCGTGAGGGGTTAGCACTCAGCAGGGGCCGAGTTTCCGGCCGCACTCAAATGATTTTCCATAACTTAATCTAAGTCATTCGTTATTTAATCTAAAACTAGCAAAAGTACCCGTCCTTCACACGGGAAAAATGTTTGAGAGAGGATACATTCTCTTCGGCATGAAATAAAAATTTTAAAACATGGAAGTTTGATTGAGAAAAAATGCTTTATTTGAGGCAAAATACCATGCACATTAAAATAGGTATTTATTAATCGTATTTTATACCAAACACGATCTCAAAAATGTTTAAGTACCAGTGTCTACAACATGGCAAAGTACCCCCTGTTAAGTAATAAGGGGAAAGGAAAAGGAAATAACGTAGTAGAGACAGGCGTCGGGGGAAAACTTAAAATCTACCATTTACGGCAATAATAGTTTCGATCCAACAGTTTATCTATATAAATTATCTTTATTTCTTCTTCTTCCCGGACTGAAAAAATTATTGTTAACAGATGGTGAAATTATTAGAAACTGTAAACATTGAAACCTAGGAAATTCACAGAAACTGTGTCCTGCATCAAAATTTGTCAAATTTTAGTGTTTACAGCTGTTGACATTCAAGTAAGTTTTAGTTTTCATTATTTTAAAATGTAAATATTTAAATGTAGGACGTTCATGGGGTATAGTACGAGGGATTTTTAGGGATATGAATATGCCTATGAGTTGCATGAGATCTACCTTTGTGTAAAATTTTAAACTGGTCGGTTCAGTATTTTTTCGCGTTTACTCTCCACAACAAACAAACCAACGAACCAACACAAAGAAACCATCTCTTAATAGTATTAGAGATTATACATGAGTAGCCCAGTTTCATAACTCGTTATGTCCAAGAATTTAAAAAATGAAATAAGGGTGCCATTTTGTAGAGGAATTCATAAGGATTATTTTAGTGCATTTACATGGCTGCAAAAGCCGTTATAACCAATTGAAATTATTAAAGAAAATCCCAGACTGCATGAAATCTACTAGTTCACCTGGTACAATTGATGCATTTCAAATTACTTTATGAATCTTAGGAAATTCGCCCCAAATAGAATTTTACATAAGCATTTAGTCATGGTACTTAAATGTTTATTCAAAAAACACTAAAAAGTGATATGATCTCAGTTGAGGGTTTAAGTTATTGCAGTGGGTATTTGCATTACTTTTACCGCCATAGTCCGGGGATGGAATATTTATTACCGTTTACTCGTAAACACGTATATAAGCCATAACGCGGCGCGAGAGCCTGAGAGGCTGAGAGGCTGAGAGCCATAGCCCTAATGGAGCACTGGTGTAGTTACGATGCGCTGGGAATAAGATACGCGCGCCAATTTATCATCATTGTACAAGGTTGCGCTACACCGAAATCTATGAATGGATTTTTTTGTTTTTCTGTCACGGTTCATAAAAATACGAAAAATACAGGACCAATGGAATTCCCACCTTGACGTTGACCTAGGTTCTATGTAAATATTTGTTTATTAAACTACTGTTTATTACAAGTACCTGGTGACCGAGCTTTGCTCGGATAGAATACGATTGGTATTATACATGTTAATTAGCAAAATTAAATCAAATTTATTAATTAATGAAAACATTTATGTTGGTTTAATAAAACCGATTACATACATTTTAATTAATATAGCATAAACATAAAAATATACTCCCCGCGTGAGGGTCGATCTCACAACCTCCGGCACGTAAAACCTGAGCGCTAGCCAATATGCTACGACGTCGGCCAGATTCAATCCGTCGTTTAAGGGTTTTGGCCACCTCAATTGTTTGAGCTGATCTTATACTGTAATTATCCATACAGTTATTATTAGCCTGTGATCAACTGATTTTCTTAGAGAAGGAATGTGGATTGAAAAGAAAAAGAGAAATTCAATTTACACTAATCTAATTTAATTTAGTTCATTGGTTTGTTACAGTGGCTTCAAGCAATATAATGAATACGTTTTCTATAAAAACACGAAAGACTTTGGAAATACCTTTCTCTGCTTTTATTTCGCACAGTTATGTTATCCTTTAGTTTTTAATTGTTGTTTAATTGTTTTAAATTGTTTAGTAATTTGAAAATTTTTCATTTATACATAAAATAATTATCTATGCATAACTTATATTCACATATTGTTCACCACCATCTTCAATAAACAACTGTCAAACGGTTATAAACAGATGTTTTGATTTGTATTGTTTACATTTTGATTCTCCATAAGCGTAATGTTACTTTTAGATTTCAAACTTAATATTACAGGAAAACCGGAGTTTTCCTGGACATTAGACCTATCTAGAACTTATTTTCTACTCAGAAATTAGTTACTTCCAAAATTTAAAGAAAATCGTTAGAGCCGCTTTCAAGATCCGTGTGCAGATATGTATGTATATATATATATATATATATATATATGCTTTGCTTGTATAGACACGTAGTATATAATAAGACACATAATATATAATATATAAATAATAAGACATTTATTATACAAGTTAATTAGAAAAATTAAAACACATTTATTAATTAATGAAAAAATTTATGTGGTTTAACTAAAACCGATTTAATACACCTTAAAAAATAGCACTGATCAAAAAGTATTATTCCCTGATGGGGATGGAACTCGCGACCTTCAACTCATGAAGCCAACGCTCTTCCACTGGGCTGTGGCGTCTGTCAGTTCAACGACGTCGTTTAAGGTCTTTTAGCCAACCTTAATTGTCTTAGCCGATCATTTACTGTTTAATTATCCATACAGTTATTATTAGCCTGTGATCAACTGATTTTGTTAGAAACGGATTGAGGATTGAAAAGCAAAAGAGAAATTTAATTTACACCAATTAATTGGTTTGTTACAGTGGCTTTAAGCAATACAATGATTTTCTATCACGTTTTCTATCAAACACGGGAGATTTTGGAAATACTCTTTTCTGCTTTTATTTCGCACAGTTATGTTACCCTTTAGTTATTACAAATTTGTTTAGTAACTTAATAATTTTGTATTTATTACATACATCTAACTATATAAAACAAAGTCGTGTTAGTTACACGCATTTTAACTCGAGAACGGTTGGACCGATTTTAATGATCTTTGATTTTTCGGATTCCTCTCTACTCCGGTCATGCTTTAGGCTTATTCAGTTTCCATGAATTCAGTTAGTTACCATTTTATAGCGTTTTAAATTTCTAATGTTATCCTTATGGAGGATAAGTTTGTTTAAAATTTTCTAAAATCAAAACATTTTATTTCTTAAAACAGCTTGGTTTACTCTCCGTTAGCAATATGCTTTACTACCCAATGCCATATGAATCATTAATGTAAAACTATGAAGTAAATATGTGCTGTACAAAATGAACAGCATTATTCGCCACGTTAATAGTTTACGGTTTTGAGAATCATGTACTGTATTTATTTTTTTCTGTATGATTAAAAGTAACGTGTTTATATGTTTGCCAAATAAAATAATTACAATGTTCATACATATTAGGTTTATTATAATAATCAGCTGTTGAATATTTAAAGCTTTCACAACCAAGCCTCAATGCTATGTGACTTCAGAAAATGGCCAATCTTAAAGTTAACATGTATTTTATGTTAGGCGTTATGAAGTTCGCCGCGTCAGCTGGTAAAATAAATATTTTTATGAAAAACCTCTATTCACATATTGTTCCCCACCATCTTCAATCATGAACTGTCAAAGAGTTATAAACAGATGTTTTGATTTGCATTGTTTTAATTTGATTCTCCATAAGCGTAATGTTAAACTTTTAGATTTTAAACTTAATATATAACTTAATAACAAGAAAATCAGGATTTTCCTAGACATTAAACCTATCTAGAACTTATTTCCTTTTCAGAAATTAGTTAAATTCAAAATTTAAAGAAAATCGTTAGAGCCGTTTTCGAGATTCGTGTGCAAATATATATATAAATCTTGCTCGTATTATAGAATCGGATAAAATAAAATAATGATTGGCGTACAATTATTTGCTAGGTTGTTAAACGAAATAAAACATACTTACTCTAGCGAGGGGACGACAATAAGGAAACTCCTTTTCAGTTCTTTACCTGTAACAAAAATCGTACTTATTTCACTGAATAATTACAATGCATTCAAAAAATAGATCCATTTTATAAGTTGTAAACAAATTACCTATTATAACTCTATATATTATAATTCTGTACTCAACCTATTATAGTTCTATCGATAATAATTTGTGATAGTCTCATAAAATATGTTGGCTGTCTTACTTTATTTCATGTTAAATCTAGAGGCTACAAAACCATGGGCATCTGTACTCAGCAGTAAATTTAAGACCAGGGGTGTAACGGCGTAAGTAACATAGGCTAACCAGGGGTGACTGCTCACGGTCTGACCAGAGTCACCGGCCACAAGACCAGGGTTGTAACAGCGTAAGTAACATAGGCTAGCCAGGGGTGACTGCTCACAGTCTGACCAGAGTCACCGACCACAAGACAAGGGTTGTAACAGCGTAAGTAACATAGGCTAGCCAGGGGTGACTGCTCACGGTCTGACCAGAGTCACCGACCACAAGACAAGGGTTGTAACAGCGTAAGTAACATAGGCTAGCCAGGGGTGACTGCTCACGGTCTGACCAGAGTCACCGGCCACAAGACAAGGGTTGTAACAGCGTAAGTAACATAGGCTAGCCAGGGGTGACTGCTCACGGTCTGACCAGAGTCACCGACCACAAGACAAGGGTTGTAACAGCGTAAGTAACATAGGCTAGCCAGGGGTGACTGCTCACGGTCTGACCAGAGTCACCGACCACAAGACAAGGGTTGTAACAGCGTAAGTAACATAGGCTAGCCAGGGGTGACTGCTCACGGTCTGACCAGAGTCACCGGCCACAAGACAAGGGTTGTAACAGCGTAAGTAACATAGTCTAGCCAGGGGTGACTGCTCACGGTCTGACCAGAGTCACCGGCCACAAGACAAGGGTTGTAACAGCGTAAGTAACATAGTCTAGCCAGGGGTGACTGCTCACGGTCTGACCAGAGTCACCGGCCACAAGACAAGGGTTGTAACAGCGTAAGTAACATAGTCTAGCCAGGGGTGACTGCTCACGGTCTGACCAGAGTCACCGGACCACAAGACAAGGGTTGTAACAGCGTAAGTAACATAGTCTAGCCAGGGGTGACTGCTCACGGTCTGACCAGAGTCACCGGCCACAAGACAAGGGTTGTAACAGCGTAAGTAACATAGTCTAGCCAGGGGTGACTGCTCACGGTCTGACCAGAGTCACCGGCCACAAGACAAGGGTTGTAACAGCGTAAGTAACATAGTCTAGCCAGGGGTGACTGCTCACGGTCTGACCAGAGTCACCGGCCACAAGACAAGGGTTGTAACAGCGTAAGTAACATAGTCTAGCCAGGGGTGACTGCTCACGGTCTGACCAGAGTCACCGACCACAAGACAAGGGTTGTAACAGCGTAAGTAACATAGTCTAGCCAGGGGTGACTGCTCACGGTCTGACCAGAGTCACCGGCCACAAGACAAGGGTTGTAACAGCGTAAGTAACATAGTCTAGCCAGGGGTGACTGCTCACGGTCTGACCAGAGTCACCGGCCACAAGACAAGGGTTGTAACAGCGTAAGTAACATAGTCTAGCCAGGGGTGACTGCTCACGGTCTGACCAGAGTCACCGGCCACAAGACAAGGGTTGTAACAGCGTAAGTAACATAGTCTAGCCAGGGGTGACTGCTCACGGTCTGACCAGAGTCACCGGCCACAAGACAAGGGTTGTAACAGCGTAAGTAACATAGTCTAGCCAGGGGTGACTGCTCACGGTCTGACCAGAGTCACCGGCCACAAGACAAGGGTTGTAACAGCGTAAGTAACATAGTCTAGCCAGGGGTGACTGCTCACGGTCTGACCAGAGTCACCACCGGTTTCAATTCAGCAACTTATAACTGACTTTTGACTTGTTAGTTTTCCACGATGGAAATAATACATTATTATTCACTATAAGTTTTATATGAAATCTTAATTATAAAAATACTCTTTTTGTGCCGTCAATATACACCACATAGTCAGTTACATTTTGCATTGACATTTCTCGATTGCCTAATTACTAACCATTATAACTTGAATTTTCGTATAAGTGATTTTGTCTTATTATCCATTTACTGTAATTGATTGCATATATACTATTTTAAGAACTCGTATAGGCCCTAGTACACATCCTGACAGGGTCTATTAAATGTTAACCTAGACGACTTAAAAAGGAAATAATAATATTTTGTCAATTATTTAATATTTTAATAGAAAGGTTGCTAAAATTACTGCTCTAAAAATAAATGGCAAGCGAGCCGGTTACGCCCCCGCCGGAGATTACATAGAGTCACGTAACGAGAGCAGAGCGGATGGAAACCGGTGCCGGCAGTCACGTGATCTGTAACGGCCACTGCCAAGGTCGGTAGAGATGATGTAAGCGCTGATTGGCCGCCCGGCTGACAACGACCCCTGATTGGCCGAACCGCTCGTCAGCTGATCCCGCCGCTCCGCTCCGCTTATTCTTGCACATGAATCTCGCCCGAGGCAGCAAATGCCCCTAAATGTCAAATCGAGGAACAGAACCGCGTCAAACCTTGACTTTTAGAAGATCAGAATAAAAATTTGCATAATATGTTGGGTTTGAATTTATTGACTGACATGTAGGGGCAATATTTCTCACATTGTTATGACACGTGTAAAAGACGGGGTTTAAAGCAAGAAATACTATTTGGTATTTTTACACTTTTAGAAACTTTTGAGTAAACACAAATAGTATAATCATTTTTACATATTAAATTTTGGATTAAAATAGGATCCAATTATTTTTAACATTAAATATGCAATATTATATAGTCTACAATTACAAATTACTTAAACAACCTAAATAATGGAAAAAGGTGAATGGTTATGTAAAAAATTGTTTTATTAATTAAATAGATACCTACTTTTACAATGATACAAAATTTGTTTGGTATAAGCATTTATTGAAATTAGGTCTCCAATAACCTTTTTATATAACTTTTCAAAGTTTTAAATCTGGGATTTTTGTTTTCACTATTGTTTACACTATATGTTTACAAGAACTCAGACAGAAGTAAACAGCCTCCAAGAAATTATTTTCCTTTAATACTGCCTTTGTGTAAAGTTTTTTTTTTAATAACTCATATTTACATAATACTGCTGCCTACCCAGCGATGTGATGTGACGGTTGCCATAGAAAGTAACACAAACAAATTAAAAATATTTACGATTTGAGACCCAGTTGGTGTTCGAATTCACGATACTAAGGAACATAAAAGGGAGGTAAAAGTTTATTAAATAATATTCTAAGGAATTTTTGAACATGTCTTTTAAACTTTGAATACTGAAGAGTTAACACAATGATTCACAGCAGCAGTATTCTTGACTAAAAAATACGTATCATATTTTTAATTATTGGGTTTAGAAACTAAATCTTGAGAGCCATGAATAAGCTAGCCTTTGTTTTAGTTGAAATATTTTCTTTCATTCATATAATAACTAGTTAAAGTACCCGTTCTTCGCACGGTAAAAAAGGCTGAGAGGTAAGTTTACAGATAATTAGGTTATTATAATTAATTCTTTATTGTTTACAAAATGAAAAACACGTGTCTAAGTATATATCTAAACATGACAAAGTACATATGTCAAATATTGGAGAGGATAAGCATAACGAAATAAGGCAGCATAAGAAAATTAAAAATCTACCATTCACAAACGAACTAATAATTCACTAATTTCGATCCAGCAGTTTATGTGTAAAAATTAACTTAATTCTTTTTCTTACCGAACTGTCAAAATGTTAAGTAACCGAATGTTGACATTAAAAACAAAACATTGAATCCCAATATTTACAGCAACCATGTCTTCTGCTTCTGAACTGTCAAATTTTAGTGTTCACAGCTGATACATTCAAGTAATTTCTATGTTTTCATTTTCTAAAAATGTAAACATTGAAACTTAGAGCTAAGGGCGTAGCATGTTTTTAAGCTATGAGTACCAAATACTGAGTTTAAGATCTGTCTTTTTAAAATAAACTGTTTCTATTATAGGTTCCTTGCCAAAAAAAAAACACAAAACCCAATCATAAGAAATATTTTCTTTCATTCATATAATAATAAGAGAATAGAGTAATTGAATCGACCATAAATTCACACTGCTTGGCTAGGCCACAGTGTAGGCCTACCCACGAGAAACTGAAATAGTAATCGAGCATTCATCAAACGAAGCAGGATAATTAATTATATCGACGCCCAATCGTGATCATGAGGAGAGTCATTGTCGAGGTCCTAAACAATTACTCCCACAGCTGTCCAGCTGTCCTGCCCACCACCCTCTCGCCTCTCTCTCTCTCTCTCACTCTCTCACTCCCTCAGACGAACCGCAAACACTAGACGGATTAATATTGAGTATAGCTGATAATCATTGGGAAACAAATCTCTATAAAGTAAAATGAATTATTAAAAGGGATGAGGTTACAGTTGCTTTGATCACATGGGACGAAAATGGTTATTTCGGTGGTATTATGTATCCTTATACGTAATACCACCGAAATAACCACTTTCTAAGCTAAGCTCGGCAGTGCGTAGTCGTATAGCTTAGTACCAACGAAACACTTTGGTTTAGAGCGAAAAATAACGGTTTTATGGTACTGCATGGATATCGAAGTAATAGTGGTGGATATAAGCTCGATATTTGATAAAAATAAAGAGTGATCCAACATCAGTTTCCTATTTACAATTCAAGGAAAAGTATTCAAAGTTTTGCATTATCTTAAATTTTATTTTGTAAACAAAATCTTTGAACTGTTTCATTATCAGAGGTAAATGACATAAATATCTACCTCTTAAGAAGTAAAGTAATTGATTCTGTCAAGGTAATTTTCTATGACTTTTTGACTATTTTCTGGAGTTACTATATCTATGGTAACTCCAGAAACATTGGCTAAAACATTACACATGGGCTACAGCTTGGTAAATATGTGCTTTCAGCTGCTCCAACGTTTCTGGTTTCTTAGCGTAGACACGACTCTTTAAAAACCCTCCAGAAAAGATAAATCCATAGGCGTTATGTCACAAGATATTGGCGGCCCATTGACATCAACATGTCGTGAAATTATTCTACTTCTGAACTTTTCACATGAACATCTAAAGTTTAACGTGATGTGTGGTAGGTTACGCCAACTTGTTGACAGCTCTCGTCTCCGATACCAATATATATTCAATTTCATTCCAAAAGTACTCCATTAACAAGTAAGTGCCTTTAGCACTCACAATTAACAGCTACTTTTTGGCTTTCATTGCTTTCACAAAAAGTCCAAAAAAATGTTCAAAAAGGGCCCAATTACACCAGCTAACCATAATATGCACCACAGAGCTATTTTTGGCATTCAATGGTCTCTCGTGAATAACATGAGGGGTTTCATCATGCCCATACTCAAAAATTATGTTCATTAACATGCCCAGAGAGACTGAAAAGAGAGAGAAAAAAAGACATTCTTTTCAAAAAACCTGCATCCCCTTCCCGCTGCTCTAACACCCATTCTGCAAAAATTCGTTCAATTGCCAATGGGTTTTAGTTCTTGGGTTTAGGCAATGAAGTGAAATACTATTGAAAAATACGCCAAAATGTATAAAGACTTTGAACGACAACGGATTGATTGTCTCGGTTCTTCGTTAACACTATGATTTACAGCAGCAGTATTCTTGACTGAACGTACTCCCCTATGATGCGCAGGCCTTGCTCTATGTCCAATACTTCAATTTTCTTCAAATTCCTTCACTATGTTGCGAATCGTTCGCTCAACAGGACGGTTAAATTGACCAACTCTTATCTTAATTCTCGATACACATTTTGAACGGTATTGTAATGAGTGTAGAACAATAATTAAACAATTCTAACACGTTAAGCAGTGTTTTAAACAATCCATGTTGTAAAGTTGATCTTAACAACGGGCATTTAGTGCATTACAAAGATGCCACAATTAACAGCTGTTTATTGTTCAATGGTCAGTTTTGCCAAAATAGGAAACTGAAATTGAAATACCCTTTATAAAATAATCAACTATCTCCATAATTTAAACTTTAAAATCCATTTTCAATATTAATCCAACAGTTGTTGATATAAAAATATATCGAAATTTTTTACATATGAAATTTCAAAATAAATGTGGGTGTGGAACATTAAGATAAAAATATACCAATTACACCCATACTTTGTGAGAACCGCATAGTTTTGAGTTTATAGTGTAGTACACGAAAATGGATAGACTTTTCTATATCATATGATTATTGATTAGAAACGTAAATTTCATGGACTACATAGTTGCAAAACCTACCTAACCGAAATTGCCGTTTATTTTCATACTCTACGTTTATGTTTACAAATAAACGGTTTCAGTGAATTGACACATTTGGATCCTCTTCAACAGCATCTTCGGTCTCTGTGGATGACTATTGTCAATTAGAGTGTGGATAGTGTGAAACCAATTTACTAAAGCTCGAATACTTGACTGATGAAGATTTTGTGGTGGCCCATAAATAAAACTAAGTGCAAGGTAAGTTCCCTGAACTGAACTATTATTTTACAAATAAATCTGCACAATGTTCCTCTTTTGTGAGTATATTCATGGTTTTAATGTAAACAATAAAAAAAATGATCAAAAACAATAAAAATACCGAAATGCCATAAGACAACAAAAGTCGGCTGTTAAATTTAAATTTAATTGTTGTGTGTAGCAGTGCTACCAACTTCAAACAGACCACTACAAAACACCCCGTACTTATACATATGTTCTTATCAATACGTCTATATGTATGAAAATTGAGAACAATGTAACGCAATCGTAAAAGTACAAGCTTAATCTATATTATGTTTAAACAATTTATTTATTTGTTGTTAGATTATAACGTGTAACAAATCCAATTTTAGTAAACAGTCCATGATTATTACATACCTGAAATTAAGTTTTGGTTCAGCTTCTAAAGGAACAGTTAATTTTTTAACTTTACACAGATATTAAAAACCAGCAATGCAATTTATATTCTCACTTCTATTAGACAGTAAATACTTTATATTCAATGATACTTAGTTAGGAACTGAAAACAAATGAGAAGTAAAATATAAATAACAGTGGAAATATTATTCGCACGACTGACAAAAAAAATGGTGCTGGTTACTAAAAAATTAATCCTCCAAAAATTAGAATACCTATGCCAACTATATAATTGGTCCCCTTTAACTACATTTTTAATATCAAAATTTAAATTTAAAAATTTGCTTTTCAATACATGGAGCTGATTTGTAAATTTATTACAATGATTGCATACTCACATTAATGAACTGTTAGCGTGCTGGTGTAAACTCAGCACATTGTGCTGCGTTTACTCGAGGAATATAAAAGGTTCTTCTTGGTCTTGAAAGTTATGTGCTTGATTTTTGATAAGTCGGCGCGGATTAACTAACTAATCCATGAATAAGCTGTGTTTGACACTAAGAAAACCAAGTTCACAAAATAGAACCTCATGGCACCTTTCAATTGAATATAGCCTGTGTAGTTTTCCATATAGGTACCGAACAAATTTATTTTGAACATGCTCCAACATTTTTTTCATTTATTTATTGTAGGACTCCAGGTAACCGATCCATGCTCTAATCTTGATCTTAAAAGCGAACCAAAGCATAGTTGTAGCATTTTTACTAAATAACAAATTGAATGTAATAAATTTCGTTACATTAAGCAAAAATTGGAATATTCTATCTTCGTACATTGTACCCGTTTTACTGTTGGCATAATGACAAAGAAACATATGTGCTTCTTGACCTTTACACATTCAGATAACCAAACATAGCGAAGTTGGAATTGAGTGGGATCAGTTTGTACAAAGGGCGGGTTTCTCGGTCATAAAATGCAGTGTTGTAAAGTTGCCGAGTATGGAGGTGAGGAGCGCTAGTGTAGCCTTGCCCTCAGCCTTGGCGCAACCTGGCCGCCGTGTCAACGACTCCTGACAATCGGAGCTGATCAAACTGGCTCGTTGATCTCACAATCATTAGACCACACTGAACACACCATGAGTACACATAATATTTTTAAAAGAGATGTCGCTTCATTAATGGCAATCACTAGCGTCACATTTGGTGATTATTAAGTAATAACCCAATGATTAAAGACAGCTGAAGCCAGTCCGAGCTTGAAGTTGTGTTAAGACAAATCCAAAGTATTAAATATACCCTCAGCAACTTTTTTTGTAATTAAGTCCTAACCCATAATCAGAATAATTTTTATTTGAATTAAAAATTGTAAAATAGTATATAGACCAATAGTGAATGTTAAAGTTCCTCTATAGTAAAGGCTTTAACTCCTATAATTAGCATAATCAGAAATATTAGCTGATAATTTAAATTGTTACGTAGAATATACATGATGTTTGGGATGGTTTACATTTTATTTATCAATATTTTTATTAAATAATTTACAATTGCGAAATTCCAAACTTATGTTTTTTAATCTTATTTGTGAGTAAGAAGTTTTCCAACTCCATGCACAAACCCACACCAAAGCTCGATGGGAATCTTAATGACGCGATAAAAACTATAGGCCTATAGTAATGCATAACTGGTTTAAACGTACATGATTTATTATCATCTTACTTTGTCAATGAAGGACGATTAAGCTTATACACACGATATTGACTTATAAAGGATTAATTATTATTTCTATTATCTTTGCTCCAAAGTTTCTCCTATCCCATTCCTGTATTTATTTATTTGCTTATCGATGTAAAATGCAATTATGTTTTTTCATGTAATTCCAGAATCCCAGTCTTGTTTTTGTATTGGTTCTTGCTTGTTTCGAGGGAACAATAGTACTTTACACTACTGCTGAAAGTACGGTAATACGGTTGTAATTTGAGGGAGCAATGAAAATACACTATAGACTATAGGCCCATGTTGTGGTTTATATTTTTCGTCAGAATATATAAAATATTAAGCTATCTCTAACGAACTATAACTTGAATTGTAAGTATCGTATTTAGAACCTTTTACTGATTCACTATTTAATTTATGAATAAAATACTTATAGTTAATCTACATTAGGTGCACGTATACTATACATAAACTTATCCACTTAACTTATATTAAGTTAAGGGATCCCATATTGCACATTAAAAGTGAAAAAAGATACGTTAACAACGTTAATTGACGGTTTATCAGGAGTAAATATTATTTATTCACGTTCAACTTATGTAAGCCCTACGTTTAACAAATGATTATTATAAATGTTCATACGTACTGAGACACTTTTCTATTAAAAATGTTGATAGGCTTACAATCCAATATGTTTTATGAATGAACATGTAATTTATTTTAATTAATTAAATATTTAATAGTTTATATGTACAATTGTCCATAAAGTATATTGCATTTCGGTATTTAGGGAATCATCTGTATGAGTATAGAGTTTTCTGTTTCTCGATGACCGGGGCGAGGGCGGGACCGCGCCCAGAGTCAAGGTCGAGGGGGGCTGCGGGCCCCGGGCCCCACGGTATATAACCCGGGCCCTCCCTGACTCCTCATCAGTCCGTGTACCTCCTGCACCTCTGAGCTCTCATCTACAATGGCCGCCAAGGTTCTGGTGAGTACTCCGCACTCTATACGACAATTTCTTCTATGGTGAAAATTAAATTTTAAAGAATATGTCGCCACATTCTAACACGATTCCTTACGTTAAAATATTCAGTTTTGTTCAATCAATATTGCTTGTCTAAGCCCTTAGTATCATCATGTAGGCTTTGACCATTTTTCATCTAAAATTTTATGTGATATTTAATTTTTTATTCTATACAGTTTTCACTGTAGTTTTGTTTTCAGTATGTACATCTGGTCTTGCAACTAAATGAGTTAATTATTTTTAACCTACCCCTATACTAATGGGCAATAGTGCCTGTTCAGGCGGTGTTTGCAGCCATTCAAGTACTTCCTACATAACTTTATCTTATATTTGTTTTGTTATTACCACATTGTATTATTAAAAAAAATTATTTTTCATAATTATTCAGGTACTTTGTTTTACGTTTATTTTGAATCATGATGATAATTAATATATATTAGCTACAGTAAATATATTTATTTATTTATTTATAGTCTTACTCTTAACTATCATCTCAAATCTAAATGTATTCAAAGTTGATTATTTAGTTGCTAAGTTTTTGCATATGTTTTGAAAGTTAGTAAATTACGAGTAACGAAGCTATTTTGATATTTAATTTACAAAAATAGGTAAAAAATGAAACTTTGGACGTAGTATAAAACTGAAATGTTAACTTATAAATGTAATGTAAATTGAGTATGTTACAACTGATATACAGTTGTAACATACTCAATTTATCATAGAGATAGTTATATATTAAGAATATAATAGTTAAAAAGAAAACTGGTAATAATTTTTTTTATCATTAAATTTTATAAAGTTTTCATATAAAATAGTGGCTGTCACTATTTTAGTCTTGTAATTTACTGATACTTACTAAATTTCATAATACATCGATGTATACAAATCATTATTCCTAATACTCGGATGTGTTAAAACAGGTAAAAAATATATTTATGTTCTTAAATACAATTAAATAATACTATCAATGTAAATTCCATGGTTTTAGTTTAGTAAGTAAAATACATATACTGAACTGGAAGTCTGTGTTAGTATAAACGTAAATAATTCAAGGCTTACATTTTTAAAAGTATTTCTTCATTGTAACACCATTATGACGTATCGGCTGTTACGGCATTGTGACTAATTTGTCATGAATGTGAACTGTCGTGTGTCAGTAAAATGTGACAGTATCTTTATCTATTGTGTTTGTGTTCCAGTTCTGCCTCCTCGTCGCTGTCGCCGCCGTCCTGGCCGCCGACCAGCCTGAACTCGCCCGTGAGAAGAAGGCCGTCTACGCCGCCTACGGTACGTTGCGGTCTACATATCATATTAAGTAGTTTACTACAAGTAACACTCATTTATGTAATAGCATTATCTTAAACCGGTCACTTTAAAATCATAATTTATTAATAATACCAATGGTCATAGATATATTAATGAAATTAATCAAGGATACCTGTAAACGTTACAAATTATTTATTTAAACAATAATCAATTGTATGGTTTTATAATTTTGTTATACTTCTCTTAACAAGACCATTGAGGTTTGTTTACTTTTACTCACTCCTATGCAATTCCAAATAATGTGTCTTATACTTGTCTAACCTCTTTATCACCTTACAATATTGCACTGGTATAGGTTTAAAGTTGCATTGAGTTCTATGTGGGCTAAACTGTTAACATTCACCGCGATTCAATGTTGATAACATCCTATTAAAGTGACAGTATGGTATTATTAAAACACTACATTACAAAATTAAAGTAACTATATTAAAAGCAAACGGATGATAAAGAATTTTAAAGCTTAATTTGTGTATTGAGTTTAAATTGAGTACATTATAAGGACTTTAGTACTAAATTATTGTTACGTAATTTTCAGGCTACCCCTACGCTGCCCCCGCCGTAGCCTACGCCTCCCCCGCTGCCTACGCCCCCGCTGCCTACGCCGCCCCCGCTGCCTACGCCCCTGCTGCCTACCCCTACGCCGCCGCCGCCTACCCTTACTCCGCCGCCGCCTACCCCTACTCCGCCTACCCTTACGCCGCTAAGGTCGTCTACTAGACTTCAGCTTCTTCACCCAACTTTAATTTATAAACATTCAAATTTACATCAATCGGTATCTCCCCCTCCATATGTTCACTTCAGTCACTAAATTAAACAGTCTTCTCTCTTAAATGCAGTTTTATATTCAAACCCATATTTAGAACCTATGATATATTTAATTCTATTTATTTTTTCTTACCTGTTGGTTAAAATCTTAGACCTATGTACACAAAGTTGCATGTTCAAAGGATACCCTTCTGCATTTGGACTACTAACCAAAATGACTTGTTTTCTAAAATAGTCTCAGAGCGTAGTCCAATAAAAAAATAATTGGATGAAAATATTATACTTTTTAGAGGAGACATTAGTTTACGTCAACTCCTGTTCCATTCTGGTGATATAAATATCCCTCTTACATATTAACGTGAAATGTAGTTCTGCATAGTAATAGTAATTCGACACTATCCTGGAAATTTTGGAATAAGCTTTGTATATCATGATTTAATATCTTATAATGGTAATATAATATAAAATTTTTTTTATTTATGACAATATAAAATTAAACCTCGATTATGAGCATCAACAAGCCAAACATACTGCTCATTCAAACAATATTAAAGTGAGTAATATGTAATATTTCTAACAGTTCAAGTAAGACTAAATAAAATTATATGAATTTTCATAACAGCTTGTGTATAGTAGGAATATACATAGCGTAAACAGCTGTAATGGGCTCAAGAAAGAACCCAGTAGTCAGAAACAATCCCAAAACGGAAAATAATAATTACAATATGCTGCTTGTATAAGAGGTATATCCAATTGCTGAGTTTAATCCCGCACAACATTGAAATAAAAGTAACAAAACCGTTATTAATACCAAATAGGTTTAGTAAGGTGAGCGTGATTGGTTGCTGGTGAATTAACTATTGATTCTTGTCAGTTAGGATATAAGCTCATCATATACGGATCCATAAAAAGAAATAACATTCATCCACAAACAAAAGGCAAAAGGCATGTGTGACTTCGCTCCACATTCTTTGCTACGTTATGAAGAAAAAACAAAACTCTATTTTTCTTACTTTATCGTGGGTTAAACTTGTTTCATACCTTTTAAACTTATAAAGCCAAATATGTTGAGTAAATATACTATATTGTCGATTAATTATTAAAAAATTAGTTAAAGTAGGAATTAAAAAAATACTGGTTCCACCAAATATATGTGACATATTTCTGAATAAAGAATTCTAATTCAACAGCGTTATCCGGTTTTTTATGTAATTGTAATATGAGTTTTAGAGAGAAATTAGTGAATTTTTTTAAACTGTAGAGTGAAAATAGCCCCGTACAATTTAATAGTTAAAAATAGGTTCAAGCTATAGATATTTTACATAAGTGTTTTAGAATATATGATGGTTGGCTAAAAGTCTAACAGGCACGCTGAATACCGAACAGAAAAAGAATTATTTTTAAGGTAACAAGTAAAGGAAGGAGTTAAAACTGTTACCAAATAATCACGATTAAATGTTTACAATAATTATAACAGTGTTACTTAGATAGCGCGTGGGCAGTTTATTATGTTTTACAAAAAAGTAAAAATAAAATGAAGAAATAATTCTACTGAACATTATCCAAAAGCTCGTATACAAGTTGAGGGAGTTTAAGGTAATCGCGAGGAATCGGCATATCAACCCATCTATATTCAGTTGTGGAATAATGCTGTCCCAATTCTTCCACTGTGGGAAATTAACTCAACTGAATAAAATTATCTTTTTCATTATGATTAAGCTTATAATAACTGCAATTGAAAACCGCTGGTGTATCATATGTATTACTAAGCGTGATCAGTGATCATAAGAGTTCTGCGAAGTGTCACTTGCGAAACCTATGACACAAATCCTTCACACTAACTGTTCACTTCGAAGCTGGTTGTCACAATCTTTACTAACTGGATGGAAAAATAAAAATGACTGACTAAAATAAAATAACGTTGGAAGAAAATGTTCTAAGACGTTACACAGGTAGAGTTGATTTATCACTAGGCTCCAGCGAAAAGGGATGGATATTGATGACCCTATAGGGGTGTTCTGCTGGAGACGCTCTTGCTGTGCACAGTGCACACTGATTACCTTGATTGAAGCGAAATATTCACCAACAGATGGCATACAGCTAATTAAATGCTACTTGTAATGAACAAGCCAGTAGAAGGTTTGAAGATTTAATTTTAACACTTGTTCTACCAAGTCTTTGGGCTTTAATCGTGACAATAATGGTATACATGTTTCACGTAACCTCATGGATACTACAATTTGAAACTTCTTAAAATAAACTAAGCCCAATAGGGCCCAGCCTTATACTTTTATTATTTTAGTTTCTTATTTCATCCCAAAAAACAACTGAAACTATATACATGCCATTAGAGCTATCTACACGTTTTGACTAAATTTTCTTTCGATGTTAGTAAAACTTCAACAGTATTTGACTAACTCTCTGGACCCTGACTTCAAAAGTAAAAACAAGTCAACCCCTAGAGACACCTCAGACGCACACTTTGATAAAATATTTGGCTTCTTCTTACTTAGTGCTATTTCAGAAATTGAAATATATATTTAAATAAAATATAATTTTTAAATTTGGTTTAACTATACTTGATTTATTGATTTTAAATACTTCATCCACATTTAACACATGAAACGACATTTTAATTACACTCATTTAGGGGTAGACTTTAAATACTAGTTTACTACGACTCGCACTTGCGTTAACTATTGCTAGAGATGCTCGCCTTTCCCTTCTATAATCTAGAATCGTTTGATTTAGTCTGTGGACCTTAGTGGTTAGCTGAAAGCAATTATAGCGACCACCAGTAGGGTTACACTTCCAGCACACACAGTGCCATGTATATACTGTACATAGGTAGAATATTAGAATCAACTTCAGAAAACGTCCACAATAAAACTATGATTTCAAATTTTTATAAATTAATTGATCGTAGGTACATGTTTAACATAGTTGAACACATAATGCATTACCTGTTTTCTATCGTAATACTTAGGTAAGTATATTAATGTTAGTACTAACTAAACATTATGTATTTGTGTTCTTGATTGAACAATCGCCAACACAGTTGAACCTATAGTCACCTTTAGTTAAACCAAACAATCTTATTCTGATTTACAAATTTTGGTACATGTCACATCACGTTACGCTTTTTTGAAGAAGTTAAAAACCGTACAGATAAATAGGTGAAAGAGGATCCTACAAAATTGTAACTTAAAGTGTTATTATGTTGTATACGTTTTCATGAACGTACAGAGAAAGTGTGTGCAACCACGAAAAATATTAAATTAATACCCCCGTCGCAGCAGACCTGCGTACTCAGCGAATTTCCAAATCAATAATATAATAATAATATATAACAAGTTTGGTCAAAATCTGTCGATAAACATGAGAATTATTTGCCTATTCTCCTTAAGATTAACATAGGAAAGAGTGTGCAGGTTAGCTGCTGTGAGGAACACTGAAAGAAGTCATTTCTACCATGAATAATTTTTATCTTAATATTTATACCAACTTTCATCAACATCTGTCCATAAATAAAGGACTTTGCCTATTCCCTATATGATTAACATGGGAAAAGAGTATGCAGGTTTGCTGCCATGATAAACACATAAACTATAATTTTTAAGCATAAATGAATAGATCTCAACCACATGAAGCTAAATATCAAGTTTTATCCAAAAATATTGATTAATATGGGAAATATTAATTTTTCCTAATCCTCCATAAGATTAACATTGGAGCCTCAAAATACAACGTACTGTGTTTAGATTTTTTTATATCTCGGTAACCGTTGAAGATAGAGAAAAACTTTAAGGAACTTAATTGTGTAGTTTTTTAAGTTGATTCCAATAGTGAAATATAAAATTAGAAATTTTTAAAAATTACGTGTGAAAAACGCAAAAAACCCCATTTTGGGGTACAAAACCCCCCCAAACTACCCGTTCCCATTGACCGATATGTCTGGTTTACGAACTCGTCCGAGCGTTTGCAGGAATACACGTCTCTACCAAATTTGGTCTTGATCGGACCATTTTTACGAGAGTTATCGTGTTCACAGACACACACATATATATATATATAAATTTTAACGACTATTGTTTTTGGTCTCTGGGCACCTAAAGAAGAAAAAATAACATGGTCTCGGGCTTAACTCTTGCCACGAGACCTACGGTAATAGCTTCTTCCCTATGGGAAATTCGCTAAAAAGAAACTTAGGAAACTGATTATATAATGCTAGTGGTATTTTTTTTATAATTTTCTAAGTAGATTTCATGAAAATGCAAACTGCTTCCACCTCATGATGTTGTCGACTTGTTTTAAAAATTTGTCGAGTTTCAGAGGGCGGGGCCGCGCCCAGAGTCAAGGTCGAGGGGGGCTGCGGGCCCCGGGCCCCACGGTATATAACCCGGGCCCTCCCTGACTCCTCATCAGTCCGTGTACCTCCTGCACCTCTGAGCTCTCATCTACAATGGCCGCCAAGGTTCTGGTGAGTATGTTCTTTACCTTGAATTATTCTTTAAAATCAGGAAAACATGCAAATCAAAGAATACTATGAAAAATAATTTATAAAGGTTACTAGATTTTTTCTTAATAGTTTTTTACTATTCAATATTTACATTCGAATTTTATGATACCTATCGTCTCCATGTTCACAGATTTACAGCTTGCTTGTTTTTAATCTGAAATTTTGCTTGGGAAATTCTGAACTCTAACTCTTGATCCCCGTACACACCTTTGTAAAGCGAGGCTTAACATAAATCTTGCTTTAAAAAAATCTTTATTTTTGTTGTTTCTTATGTAGATAGATTTGTAATTAAGTTTATGTTTCCTAAAAGATTATTTGTAAGTTAACATTTTTAGTTTTTATTTTCAGTAAGCTAAAGAGCTTACACCGGTTAAAAGTCTTGCCATTGGAAATAATACACCTTTTAGCTTTTATACATTAAAAATACAGACTTTTCTGAAATAAAAATGAATCAATTAAGGGAGAATGATATTATTTAGGAGCTCTTGTATATGTTAATTAGAGGAAAATTATTTGTGGGGAAAAATTGTCAACAGTTTAAATTACACGGATTTTAGTTTAAAGGAAACACTCTGAGCTAGTAACACGGAAATATTTTCAATTGACTCAAAAACTTTTGAACTGATAAGGATCATACTCGTAGTCAGCATAATTCATCTGCATCACAGTTATATAAGAAGAATAGTTCGCATAAATCAATTAGTAAAACCATGATTACTCGTTGACATTTGAGGGAGTTATAATTTTTATTTATACCATACTATTCATATAGCTAATAGTGCATTATAGTTGTACTATACGAGTATTTACACTCGTATAGTACACCGTGTATCGTGTTAGCAGAATGGTTCATGAGTAACGTTGTGACAGTTAGCTCTCGTATGATCACATAGTACCGTGTATCGTGTGTTAGCAGAATGGTTCATGAGTAACGTTGTGACAGTTAGCTCTCGTATGATCACATAGTACCGTGTATCGTGTGTTAGCAGAATGGTTCATGAGTAACGTTGTGACAGTTAGCTCTCATATGATCACATAGTACCGTGTATCGTGTGTTAGCAGAATGGTTCATGAGTAACGTTGTGACAGCTAGCTTTCGTATGCCTATACAGTAGTACCGTATATCGTGTGTTAGCAGAATGGTTCATGAGTAACGTTGTGACAGTTAGCTCTCGTATGATCACATAGTACCGTGTATCGTGTGTTAGCAGAATGGTTCATGAGTAACGTTGTGACAGCTAGCTTTCGTATGCCCATACAGTCGTACTTATTTGTATTTATTTTCTATTTATCGTATCCAATATCCTTTTTTAATGTTTTGATAGGGAACACCCCAAGCCTGGACCATCAATCTATGGTTAGATAGGTAATCAGTTACAAGCCCAATGGGGACCGGTAACCCTTGACCTCTGTGATGCCCAGCGGTAGACACTAGACTGTCGTGTGTCAGTACAATGTGACAATAGTCTAAGCTGTAGTGTTTGTGTTCCAGTTCTGCCTCCTCGTCGCCGTCGCCGCCGTCCTGGCCGCCGACCAGCCTGAACTCGCCCGCGAGAAGAAGGCCGTCTACGCCGCCTACGGTATGTGAGAAAAATATGAAACTTTGTAAAGTCCATTGCGACTCTTGAGTTTAGTTTAAATTTATTAAATATTCATGAAAAACGCCAATTTTGACTAAACTAACTATAATAAAAATTCCACTTTCACTCTAATTTTTGATTTCCTTTACAAAAATAAATATTTGTCATTACGTCTCATAACTGTATACTTTGTATGTGCATTTGAGACTCTTTGCCCAAAAAATTAGGCATATTTAAGTGTTTTTTGTTTCAATATAACTGTATTAGTAGGCCAAATAATTAAAGTTTAATGTTCATTGGCATTATGAAATCAAAATATCCTACACTAAATAAAAATGTTGTTTCAATCCAACATTAAGTTTTTCGTTGGTTTCCAAGTTTCTAAAACTAACTGAGTCACTTGTGCATTCACAGGCTACCCCTACGCTTCACCTGCCGTAGCCTACGCCGCCCCCGCTGCCTACGCCGCCCCCGCTGCATACGCCGCCCCCGCTGCCTACTCTGCCTACGCCGCTCCCGCCTACACCGCCGCCGCCTACCCCTACGCTGCCGCCGCCTACCCCTACTCCGCCTACCCTTACGCCGCCAAGGTCGTCTACTAGAGTTAAAATCTAACTTTTCAACCGGCCTAATTTAACCTAAAAATGTCATCATCGATTGGTTCCTCTATTTACTAAATTACACAGTTCTCTATTATATAGTGTTTGTCTTATTTATTGTATACCTCTTTTAACCTATACAGCCCTTAAATCCACTAAATCAATATATTAATACAGGGGAAAAGTAAAATTATACTTATTCAACGCTACAAGATCATTTAAAGTATCGTAATAGATAGTACACTCATACGATGGATTTATTTATACCTTATCTATCAGATTTCCACTAATTAATCGGATTTTCAATCGTTATTTATACATTATTTATTGGATCTGAAATTTTGTAATCTATTTGTGAAACTCAAGAATGAATAATTTAGACTTATAAGTAAAGTCTAACAGTTTTCCAGATATTCTAAAAATAAATCATTTCTGATTAACTCAATATTCTCTAATTATTTATTTATAAGTTTACAAGTCCGAAGGCTAATTGCAGAATACATCATTACGACCTATAAGAAAGTATATGGCAAGGTGTTGAAAAAGATTACAAGATATTATAATACGACATAATTTTACATATGGAAAATATCATTTTTAAATAATTCTACTAAAAACCTTAACGGCACGCGAATTTAAAAACTGTTAATCATTATTGATACATAATCGCTCTATAAATCTCCAAAACTAGCTCATAACAGCTACGAAGTTGACATTTTATAAACGAAATAAAACCACCATGAACTGACGTGTCTTTTTGCTGTCCATATGTCAGTTCACAGATAGCAAGAACGAAATATTTCTGGATGTAGGGGATTTCCTCGGGTTTAGGGTACCTATCAAATGTATTTTTTACTTTAATTACAAGTAAAATTTTTCGTTGGTGTTTTATGTTTTGTATTGAGACATTTATTAAAAAATCAGGATTTGAATCAAATCATCCTAATTTGAAAAGTCAAAAATCAAATTTAAAATTCATAGTCCCCGTCGATTGGCAAGACCTCATATATTGTTTTCATACTTTGCAAAAATAACCGTAATATTCATTTTTGTTCAGGATATTTTATATTATGTAGACAAATTAAAACGTATTTGACCGTAATAGCCTGAAGGAATATATAGGTATAGTAATATAAGTATAAATAAGTATAAGTCAATTGGTTGTATGATGGTTGGTAAATATAAAATAGAACATCTTATTGACGTCCCCTTAAAATCTAATCTCATGAGGAATATACTTTCTGTACTCTCCCTCGCGCTGTACTGTGTTGTACTCGGAATGCGCTGTACTTAAACTTGGAAAAAATTCTAAAATATATTTGAATTTATACAATCAACTGTTCAATTTTATAATTGTCACTAGAACAGTGTATGGCCTTCTAATTTATCATGTTCTTCTGCAGCTCATAAAAAATTAATGTATGAGAAATATGTCTAAAGGTTCCTTCAATCACTAACTACAAAAAAGAGAATGTATACTGTATGTTTACACAGTAACAGCTATTTTTTTTTATTTATTTACGTATATTTTCTTCAATTTATGTAGATGCCAGGGGTAGCAATGGAGAAAAGTATGAAATAATTCAAATTAATGAAACATCCACAACTGTTCCAATTGTGGATGTTTCAACTGGAACAACATCAATCATGACTCAGAAGACATGTGTGGCGATCAATGACCTACCTAGGACTCCTTGACCTTGCAGTGAAAGTGAAGGTCATGAAGGACTCCTCGTGCAGAAGGTTCACGGTGAGAGCATTGTGAGGAGACCCGTCATGTGATCGACCAACTGTCTTACAGCATTCTTGTGGAATGGGCAGAAATTACTGAGTATATTCATAAACAGATATTTATATATATAGCTACTATTTTCCGCTATAAATATAAATGCATTTTACACTAAGTTTTAAAAAGGAAGGCTGCATATTTCTTTACTGTATTATTTATATTTTATAATAGCTTTATTTTCTATTTATATAAAAATTACCTTGTTAGTGAGAACCACACGTAACAAAGATAATTATTAACTTACGGTGTTTTGGACTTTTTGACGAAGTTTTAACGTAACAATAACAAAATAGTCAGGTGCATCGGTCGTTAGCCAATTTTAAATTTTGTCACATTTCTTTAGAAAACAAACCAGTTTTTTACACTATTGTACAAGGTAAGAAAAAAATCATCTTTACATACATGGTTATTTTTAAGTATAGGATTATTGAATTGAAGTTACCGTCTACAGTGATAAAAACCATTTATATATTTATAAACCAAGTTATAGATATAACTTACAGAAAATTGCATATTTGTTCTGAGCTATTGACATTTCAATTAGATATTGATGGTTTAAAGTTATCTTTAGTACTCTTCTTGCTGTCGTAGCATACTTTTTTGTTTTATCATTATAGCTTGAAAAATATTTTAAATTACATAAATCTGGAAAATGTAGACCAACAATCTCAAAATGTAAACATTGCTGTCACATTCATGTAACTCGTTTTGGTCCATAACTTAAAATGTGTTAATATAGGCTCTTTATTATGAATCAGTGTAGAAGACTGAAGTGGAGATATATCAAACAAATCTGAAACCTAATGTATATCTGAAGAGAAATATGTTAATTTTTGGTATAATTTATGGATATAATTTAAAGTGCCATGACAAAAATACTATCAATAGAGTGTAGCCTATAGTTGTTGGTCTCAGTCTTGTTCCATACATGTGCCCACATTGTTCATACACATAATGCCAATTATGTGAATGAATAAAAATATTATTTACTGTCAACTCACCACGGTTTCATAATACTTTATTTATTTATGTAAATTGGTAGATCCGTAATAATAAATAGTTAGATGATAGCCTAACACTAGATGATTAACACAATTTAAAGTTCTACACGCTCTATTAATGAACTATGGAAATTATTTTCCATAGCATGATGATTTGTATCTATTAAGAGTGTCACACTACAGTTATTAACCAACCAACACTCAATAAAAATAAGGAACAGCACGTTGAGGAACGTCACCTCATAACTCAGGTAGATTAATGAGGAAAATTTATCTTGTCTATTACAAAAGTACGGCGGTTGCTAGTTTTATATTAGTCTTAGGGGTGTGTTATAGTACTTTTTAGGTGTTTTTATCCAAAGTTCTATTCTATTGAATAGTATTGAAAGTTATTTAAAAAAAAACTATATTTTTAATTGTTACCACCATTTAGAAACTACAATGTTGAGCCACTTATTTTTAAAATCAATATTAATGGGGGTTTAAAAAACTTTATCACCACAGTTTTATATTTATTTTTGTTTATCAAACAAAAATAAAATTGAACGCTGATACAAAACATAGTTGGAGAGTTAACTGTGAACGATTTATCTTATAATGTAGATCACATCGATGATTTTTGAATAAGCATTTCTGTAATTCAAGAAATATGTTCATCAATTTATATTATTGATGGATCATAGATATATGTCATCGGTGCCAGCGGGATAAGGATATTCAAATAGCATGCCTAAACATTTTCATGTATGAAATAGATTTCAATCCAAGATTATTTACTTAAAAAAGTAAAGATCTCAAAAAGCTTAATAAATATCAATAAAGTAATTCATACTAAATTGCTAAAATATAAGTAAAACATTAGAGTATTAGTATGACGATAGAGATATCTGGTTTGTGGCAGATTGGAATTCACAAACTATTTTAAGTTATATTACTTTCACATCATAAATTTGTTTTGAAATACATGTTTATTTCAAAATGAATCCGTTGAATAGTATGTAAAATTCCATGGTAGTTTAAATAACTGCCACTCGCAGTGGGAACTCTCGTAACCTAACAACTGCTTTACTAGACTATTACAGTAATAATATATAAGCTTAAGCTTAGCATTACAACCTTTTAATGATAATATTTTGAAGAAATGAAATTTTCGATCACAAAGTAAATATTAGAAACTTAAAACAAGGAATAGCTTTTTAGATGATTAACAATTCAGAATATCTCGGAACTGCGGAAATTGCGCCGACTGGGATCTTGAAATCTGCGTCTCAACAGGTGTTTTATTGACGCCAAGCTAAGTCCGTCATTTAAAACGGCTGTATACTGTATTTTTATTCTCATTTACAGAAGCTAATAACCTTAAAACTCATCAATTGATTTCTTGTGTTTAATTTCGTTAAACTTATTCATCTAAATAACGTATTTCTTTAAAATACCTATTTTAAATTCAGCCTGAGAAAATAATTTATTACGATATAAACTAATGAATTTATCTTTGAAAATTTGAATATCACGTTAAACATAAAATATTTTTAATAAAGTTATAATTACCAAAAAAACATTAACTTAAACCATAAACATGTATATTCCTTATTAAATTTCATAAACTGTAATAAAACACATTTGAAAAAAAAATTGTATTCGGAGACACAATAGTCTGGTAATAGAGAAATCTGATAAATTTTAATTGGATGATATTTCGTTTGTAAAAGGATAGGTTATTAGAATATCATTTCTCGACGCTATTTAATTTACACTAAACATCATACATATATATATATATACAAATATATATCAAAATATATAAAACAAAGTCGTGTTAGTTACGCTCATTATGGAGTCGAGTGAGAACGGCTGGACTGATTTAATATCCTTGATTTTTTGATTTTTTTTGGATTCGTCTCTGCACCGGTCATGCTTTGGGCATATTCAGTTTCCAAAAATCCAATTAGTTTCTATTTTATAGCCTTTTAAATTTCTAATGCTAACCTTATGGGGACTAAGTTTGTTTACAAATATGTTGTACAATAAAAACATTTGATTTATTAAGCTACTGCTGTTGTTTTTCTTTCCATTAGCAATATGATTTACTATCCAATGCCATCTGAATCATTCATTAATGTAAAAGTATGAAGTAAATGTATACTGTACAAAATGAACAGATTTATTCACCACGTTAATAGTTTACGATTTTTGGGGATTATGTATTTATATTTTTATTTTCTGTCTGATTTAAAGTCACGTGTTTATAATTATGTCGGCCAAATAAAAAATATTTACAGTGTTTATACATATTAAGTTTTTTGTAATAATCAGCTGTTGTATATAGGTTGAATTAGAACAATTGTGAATCAATCCACTCAGATTTATTTGTTTTTTGGGAATGTTATTAATATGTTTTATCGTTTCAGGATTGTTATAAACTATGCCGCGACCCAGAATATCTAATTTTTCACAACGATGTCGTAATGCTACTCGACGTAAGAACATGGCCAATCTGAAAGTTAACACGTAACTTCGATAGGCATTACGAAGTTTGCCGGGTCAGCTAGTATATATATATATATATATATATATATATATATATATAATATACAACTTTATTCCTTCTATTGTGATTGTGTGGTGTACCGTACGCTTTCCGGCTCTAGACCGTAATAATGTGAGTTTGGCGTGTGTTTACGACTGAAAAAGGCCTAACACTGACCACTAAACGAATAATTAGGTTTCATTAGATAATAACAACTAGACATTTTTATGGAGATAAAATGTATATGCTCAGTAGTGTTATGAAGATAAGGAAAGAGAAATTTACAGTCACTTACTGAGGGTGAAACGTTTGCAGAATATATAATTTGCCTGGGAATAAAAGCCGACACAGGCCGTATAAAATTTGGGTTTTTAAATGTAAATTATATAAGGGATTTTACTCAAGTTATTATTAGCTATAGTATTAAATTTTAAACTAAGTAATACTACAATAATGATAATTTAAGGGGTATTATATTTATAGAATAAATGTTTTATACTATAAAATAATACATGTTCTACTTCCTAAAACTATGATAATGAAAAATATCTTAAACATATACTGTAGATAATTGCAATTAGTATTTATACCATCAAAATATTCTTTAAAACATAAAAAAGAAATGTTGTTTCGAATTGATCATAAGACAAATGCCATAACCAAATACACAACAAAAATGTTATTGAGGTTTCAGTAATATTTGACTTTATTTACTCCTTGAATTAGCTAATGAATTAATTGCCTAGACCAGTGAGTAAGTGCAGGTGGTAATTAAAGTGCCATCCTCCTTCAATAATTCAGCAGCACAAGCTGAAAAGGGCAAGGAGAACTGGGATGCGTGATAGGGCGTTATCAGCGTGCCCTTGCAACGTCCTTGGAAGAGGACTCATGACACACCCAACGGTCATTCAAGTCAGCCAGGATATTCTCCAGCTCTTTCAATTTGCATATCAATTCCAGTTCTATATTAATACAATTTAGTTATTTTTGCTGTATACTGGTTGGACTTTTTTCTAATCAACATCCAAAATACATATAGCGTTTTGTAAAAACAATCTAGATAACCAACAACAATCGAGAAAATATTAGATATTTTATATACCTAAAAAATATAAATAAATAAAGTAAAAGTTAGCAAAGTTGTTATAGTACATTGTAACTAAATCTTTAATGTAAAGTACATTTTATGAAAAAGTAAAAAGATAAATGCATACGTTTAGCAAAAGATGTTTAATAATATCAGCCAATACTAATGCACTGACGATCGAAAATATACAGTTCTGTATAAAGAAAAAAATTATGTAATTAGTTCTGCAAGTAAAACTATGAATGTTACAATAACTGTTCAAATAATCTGTATATATACGTTGAACTGCAAATAAGAACGTAACCAGAGTAAAACCTTTTTGCTTAAATTGAAGAGATTAAGGCTGTAGGATGTAGATATGGGATTAACTCCTTGAACTCTATATTAGCTACTACGCTTTTTTATCTATCTTCGTTTAAGATATATTGAAAGGTATTAATAATCGAAATGATAATGCCATTAGTCGTCTCGCTGAGTAGACCTGTCGATTATTCTACTATAATAGTGTATTTGTATGTGAGTAGACCTGTCAATTATTCTACTATAATAGTGTATTTGTATGTGAGTAGACCTGTCAATTATTCTACTATAATAGTGTATTTGTATGTGATGTTAGGTTGGTAATAATTTAAATACACATTAAACATATTCTATGGTACAAAACAGAAGCAAAATAAAGAGTTAGTCTTCGCGCGTTGGATGAATCGGACAGTTAATGAGGCAGAAGGTGGCGCAGATACTGAAACGGTACACGGTTAAGCAACGTTGAACCAGTTTGTTAGGAAATAATAATCTATTCACAGCCAAACAATTGTTTATATTAATTGGTGATACAAGGAGCTCAGCACAACCACTAAGCATTGATCAAGTCCAACTCCCATTAAATGAAATTCTTTATCAACAAGTGAAGTATAATTAAACGTATGGTGCACAGGTAAAATAACCTCCTAAGTTATTTAGGAGGTGCTCAGCCGTTACTCCATTTTCCAAATAATTTTTTTATGATTTAACTAGTCCCTTTCTAAAAATATATGAGTAATACGTAAACGTGAGAAGGTGCAGGTGTAAAACAATACAATGTTTAAAAAAGTTTAATTAAAGATACTAAAAACATTAATATATACATTTAGGACAACCACCCTTAAGGTCCATACAACTTCTGTCATAATAAAAGAGACACATCCGTTATTTAAGTTTCTTCTTATTATTACTGTTATAAATTTTTACTCTACGAGGTTTTTTCTTTGATGTCTTGGAGCTATGGTGTTTTTGGTTGAGTTTCGTTAAGTTAACCAGAAAAGTTGAAATCGGTCTTATCTCATTTTCTGTCTGTCGTCTTCCGGTAACGCTAAACAACGGGTTTTGTAACGCTTGTCCTTGAAAACGACAGCACCCAAGGTTATGAAACTTATTTTCTTTATTTTATACCTTCTGGAGAAGGTATTTGTTCACTTAAAACAGGCCCACTACATATTAAAATAAAACAATTAACTCTCAAACTTCCGATTTTATGGGCATTAGAAACTTTTTTCTAATGTTTTTTTAATTATTTTACAGAAAATATGATTTCATATATTTTCAATATAAATAATAAGTTGTTTAAAATGATCATTGAATTTTAAAATCCCGTTAAAAATGTTTGTATCTACTTCCCTGTGGGAAATAGGTTAGGCCCCTACATCATGGATATGTCGAAAGGGAATGTTTTCAGTTTATCTATAAGAACAGATGTTCTTTATTACCTATTTTTTTTAATTCAGTACAATAGCTCTGGTAGTTTCTATGGAAATCTATTACATATTTCCCATCTTTAACATCACCAGCACCCCCACCCCCAGAGCTAAGACATATTCATGTCAAAATAATATATTAAAATTTTATTTTATTGTAAACTAGCTGACCCGGCGAACTTCGTAACGCCTAAAAGAAAATATATGTTAACTCTAAGATTGACCATTTTGAATACAGTACTAATAAATAATATATTTGAGAATTCACTTTTCTTTTTGTTTATTTGTTTTAAATTTTTGGATTTTAGATAAGTATCTTCATTACAGTGAGTATCTTGCTTCTTAACACCAATTCATACAACCCATACATAGTATTACATAAAGATGTATTTTATTTTTAGAAGTATATTATGATTCTTAACCTGCCTCAACCTCATAAAAACAACAGAAGTATTTTAATTATTAAGATTTATAAAGAAACACATACTATAATAATATATTATTGCAGTTGATATACAATAATTTTAATTAAAACTTGAATATGATGGACAAATTATATCAAATCTGTTTTATTCTTTGGTTATAAGTAGAAAACTAGTAAAATACTATTCGACTAAAACTGGAAGAACGGCTTAAGAGTCTTCATCGCTACTGCAAAAACACGAAAAACGTGCCTTGGCATTCCCTTACTTTGGACGAAACGTATAAAGATCTAAAGTTGAAACCTTTTTGTCTTTCAGCTAAATGTTGGTTCCAGGGTCCTATACCATATATATCCAAGAGAATAATGTGTAGGTACAAATAAATCTTAAAAGCAACGAAAATTGAGTTACTTTTAAACATCGCTGAATTGTTTTCTCATTTTCAAATTTTTTAGGTATTCAAGTACATTGCTACTAAGTTTCAAGAAAACCTTTTGAAAAATCCGAAACGGGAGACAAAATTAACATGTTTCCTCTCAAAAGCCGGACAGCTAACAGGAGGTTTCTGGCCTACTTGCCTTTTACAAAATTTGGCTCAGCCGCTTTATGTAGCGTTTTTGGAACGCCCGCCAGCAAAATGAGACTGCCAACCTGACTGAATGTTTTGAAAAAAAGCACAAAACTTGCCCCGCTCTAGTCCCGGTCCGGGCCTCTCCCACCGCTTGGCCGATCTCTCTAAATCGCTAACTAACCAAAAGGTGAAGAAGACTCTTAAATAACTACCATATAAGTTTATCGAATCTACTTTAATAAGAGTTTTCTCGATACAGAATTTACCGTGAGTATAACATAATATTCATATGAGATTTTTTTTATATTTAAAATCTAAATACTCTATAACTACAAACATACACACTGAGCGTATTTACATTGCCTTATGAAAAATATTGTACTGACCCAAACTGAGCTTTGTCATATGCTAAGTTAGCAAGTTATATAAATTTAATTTTTCTCCATAATAATAACATAGGAAATGAGTGAGTAGGTTTGATTGTAAGGAACAAAAGAATATAGACTTCCAACATACATTACTGGATCCTGATTATTTGAAGGTTTATTCCATGCCTTTAAAAATATTGTGATGGTTACAGTACATAAAATAGTAAGCGAAATATCAATATTAATCTTCCCCCATAAGATTAAAATTTATGGGGGAAAGATATCCCTTATATAAAGATATCCTTATATAAAATGTATATAAGATAAAAGCTCCAAAAGAAAAAGGTTCAGTGTTTGCCAGTTTCTTTATCTCTGTAACCGGTTGAGTGGGGGCTCAAACTACTCAATTGTTTGACTTTGAGTTTATTTCAATGGCACTAATATCATTCTTTAGCAAATTATATGTAGCCCATTTTAGATATACGAATTCACATTATTTCTGAACTCATCCATATAAATTTGATGATAAATTGCAATTTTCATTGGTCCATTTTTACTAGTACACACACGCGCACGCGCACGCACACATATAGACAAACACACACATTCGTACACGCACACGCACACCATGGGTAATAACTTCTTCCCTATGGGAAATGTGCTAAAACTTTTAAAACACAAAAAAACATAGGATTTACTTTTATTAAATATCAAATCAAATTAATCAATATAAAATCACATTGGATTTTTTTGAGATATTTACCCTCTTAAAATAAATTGAACTTGAAATGATTAATAGAGATTTTAAGCTCGTAATAATAAACAGAAGGGTAAGCATCCGGGTTGGTAAACAAGCCGACAGAGGCTATTTGCAAGTCGGATCCGGCTGGGGCCTAAATCATCAGGACAATTCATGCAAATACCTGGCTAAAACAGGACCTTCTGAATCTGCTGTCTCTTGGATCCTTGAGGAAGAAATGAATAACTGCAAAATTGAGTTCTTTTGTATGATAATTAATGTTAGGACGATTATGCTGTAAATTGTTTGCAGTCAAACATAATAAGTACTGTAATCATAAATTAAAAATAAATATAGTAAAATGAAGTTAAATTAAATGGTTTATTTACATCTCTATCTGTAGTAATCCTACTAGTTGAAGTAGTAAAACTATAGTTTCGGCCTACATTAGGCACAAGAATATTTATTTCTTGATATCTCACTTCATTTTCCTAGGATTGCTACAGATAGAGGTATTTAAACCATTTAACTTATTCTCAGCAATTCGGAGGCTTTATAATATCATAACAAAATGAAGTATTAAACAGATGAAGAAAATTATTCCTTTGAGTTGTGTGCTAGGAAACATTCATTTTCTCAGAGTTTTCCGAGTTATGAATATACTGAGGGATAATTATAATTATTACTCGGATGGGGACCGCCTACTAGGAGTCATTACCAAAACTAAAATTAAAGCGTAATTTTATATGTACATCATATTAAATTTTTTCGCACAGTACAATGCCGCCATGTCTTCTAAAGGAGAACTGAGTCAAATGTGGCAGCGATTTAAGGATGACTCTATTTTTAATTTTTGATGTGTTAAAAAATTATTTGGTTCATTAATTTATTGGCTACAAAAGTAAAACATTGAAAATTCAATTGGGCAGCAAGAAGCTAATTTTTAGTGTCGTCAACTCCGAACTTCCTACAGGCGTCGGCTCATAAGGAGACAGTATGAATTCTTAAAGAGAAGCATAGGTTGACAGACGTATTACGCAACCCCAACTTACAAACAACTGAGTCGGAAATTAATGGCAGCTTTTCCATGATGGCTTAAATTTGAAATTCCGGTGTTGATATGTTTTGAATGTATTTAGTCACTCAAGCTACAGGATTAAAACTTAAAATTAAAAAAAATCAGTCAAACTGCAAATTCAATTAGGTGTCAACAAACTATTTTTACCGTTGTCTCCATGCCATGTCAGTAATAATTCAACATACAGTTTTAAAAACTGGCCAGCACCTAGAAATTTCAAATTTGAACTATTTTAATGGCTGTACATATTGTAAATAACAATAGTAATAAAAATAAAATTTAAAAATATACTAAAAATTTCTCTAATTCAGTACATATACTGTAGTCAGTTATATGTGTAGGTTAAAAGAGCTATATTTACTATAGCTCTTTAAATATATATAAAATAATAATAAATGCCCATATTTAAAACGCTGTATTGGGGAAAGAACATATCGGTGGAAAACCAAACATAATACTGTTAGGCCTATCTATACCAGATCGGAGCGCCTTGACGGAGCGTGTCGTGGGCGGCCAGCCGTGGACCGTCATCGGCAGAGACCAGGGCGGATATTCAAGCTGATGGAGGCACTTTTTGTTTCTTCTCTTTTATTTTTCTGATATAATCCAGCGTAGTACCACGCCCTGTCCTTGCCCCTTGGCTAGATAATGACTGAGAGCTGCCTAAAAAGTGCCTTTGTTATTGTAATTAATGCAATGCTTGGCTAATGGAAGCTCTAAGATTGTTCTTAACATTTTTGACCGCCATGTTCCTATGAGTACACTTAAATATTCGACAAAAGGGATGGACAAATTTAGAAGAAACACCTTTTAGCAAATTTCCCTTAGGGAAGAAGCGATTACCGTAGGTCTCATGGTAAGATTTAAGCCCGGGACCATGTTATTTTCCGTTAAAATTTATATACATATATACATCTTCGTCAACCTCATTACTTTTGTCTTTTGGCTTATTATTTATATGATATGGTGCGTATGAAATAAACATTAATTAATAATAGCTATAATAACCCATCTTTATTACTAAAAAAACAATCGTTATGCCAAAATTATGAAATTAAAGTAAAACCTCCGTAGCAGTAGACATGAGTACTTAATAAATTTTCATTTATTTATGCAATACTTGGAGTCATAAAAACTAAGATTGATAACAGGTCAAAGTCAGGTATCTTGACTTTTACTAATAAACTTACCGTCTCGTAAACAATCGTCAATAAGCAAATCACTTTTGTTTTGATGTTTCAATAAATTTCGATCAAAAAAATTATTTGTACATGCGACATCAAGTCCAAAAGTTAAATTACTTTTAATTTTGTAATTAAAACTACAATTAAAATGTTAAGTGATTTTTTGGAGGTATGAGGCAGTAAAATAAAACATTACATTATTTCAAATGAAGGTTAACAAACTTAGTAGTTAAAGAAAGTTTTATTCTAAACAATTTACGATGAGAAGTTATACTTGTTCGACATCCAAGATCCTGGACTACTGATACCATGCAATGATATCTGTCAGACCTTGGTTGGACCACCAGCTGATTGAGTTTTACCTGATTCAGAATGACTCAACTGAACGAAATTAATTTGCACTGTCTGTTGGCGTGGGTTGCAATTCAACTCTGAGATTAAGCAATCTTAGAGTTGAATCTATTAGACATTAGGCAAAAAAATTCTATCTCTTTGTTCTTTCAGGAAGACAGTAGTATAAATCAAATTTTCACAAGTCATACGACTAAAGTTTAATGATGGTACAATAATTCAGAGTAACATTTAAAATCAGGGTAGACCCTATTTACATACACCTTTAATCTATAACTGACGTAAATATAATCAATTACAAATACGTTATAAATTTTTATCCTAACACTATACATAGAAACAGTTGAAATCTAAGTCACTGAACTAAAACTTCTCATTACATTCTTATTTCATGTGTCAGGTTACTAGGCTATAGATTTAAAATAGGAAAATTATAAGAAAATGTTTAATAGGGCTGGGTTCCAGAAGCACTTAAGATCCAAATGGTATTCTTATGGATATATCTGTTAACATATACAAAAGATAACTAAAGCTAACGTTTTAATCGTGGAGGAAAGAAACACCTTGTTATAAGCTAAACAAATCGTGAAGCCCATACAAAACACTTTGTACATTTAAAGACAATATGATAAGAATATTTGATTTCCTAAAAAGTACGCATATTAATAAGACTTATCACTAAATATTTACTTTAAAATTGTATAAAAGTAATGTATTCAATTTTAGAAAAACATTTAACCAAAAATATTTCTAGCCGTAAATATATTCTGATACAATAATATAGCAGTTTACATAACACACTATATTTTCGGTCGAAACAACAAATAATTATAACAATTAATTACTGTAATCTTAACACATATTAGAACTTGATTTTCGTCTGTCTTCACGTATAATCAAGCTTAATACCAGTTTTTTTCTAAATTAGAATTGTATATGGAATTGCAGTAAAGGAGGAGCTAACAGAAGTAATATCAGTTTGAATACCTAGCAGTATTGATTTGAATAATTAATTTAATAGGCACAGATCGTATATTACATATTTATTATAGTGGGTTTTAGCTAGTCCATTAAAGTTAAAGTTCACTCTGTACATATTTTTGGAGTAAAATATTACCTCAAAATAATCTCTGTCCACGACATTACCCTTAATTTTAGGAGTTTACTCTGCCTGAAATAACGAATCTGCTCCGCTGTCCCTCTGACCCAAAGCTTTTCTTTAAAAATAACTAACGAAACGTAAAGAAATTGCTTTTAATATTTAAAAAAATCAAGGAAAAACCATTATTGGTTTCTCCATTGATTGGCCTATTATGATTCATTTAATTTGAGTGTCTGTATCACTAATACATTGTGATTAGATTGGTCTAGAAATTACAATGCAGTCTGATATGATCTGACATAAAATTGTTAATCCTGTTAGGAACTCAATATAAACGCCCACCGCTGGTAAAAAGACAAATATGTTTAGTTGAATAACAATAACAAACAAAGCAGAAGACGGCCGTGAGACGAAACCCGGCCCCGACAATGACCAGGAAGCGTCCGAAGCTCTCGCACCACACACCACACACCACGCCCTGTACCTGCATCTGTATATATATCAGCTGTACCCCTGACGGAAAGCATCAGTTCTGTCCACGCAGATCACAGCCCTCAACATGGTCTCTTGCAAAGTTCTTGTGAGTATTCTTATCAGCTCAAATCAATTCTTTTATTACACACTCTTACACATTCTATAGAATGTTTCTCGATTACGATACAACTATTAGACCATTTTTGGACATTGTTGTCGTTCATGTAACTGTTGAAAAAGAGGATTACTGTGTTTTTTAATTTTTTTAATATAACACAAAAGCTAAGTACAAAGTAATTTGAGGTCAAATATAGTTGTGACATATACCCAAATTCTGAAATGTAAGCAGTCTAACGTTACAAAGTAAAAAAAAAAAAAATAAAACAAAATAAATACATAGTGGCTAGATTTGAATTGAGACATTATAAAAACTAGTTTATATTTTATAATAAAAAATAGTAATTGATTTTATATGGCTAGTAGTGAAATATTAATTCAATTGCCAGTTCAGATTATGGATGATTACTTTTTAGATATATGAATTATCTGGTATTATAACTATATAACGATATTTTATATTCAAAATAAAAATACTGTATAGTCAAAAATAGTTCAAAAATATATGGTCAAAGGAACACTTAAAAATAAGTTTGTCAAATTTTTTTATCTTACTAACAATTTATAATACTCTAAACTTGAGTTGCATTACAGCTAATATTGAGCGTAACTGGGAAATTCATTGAGAAAAAATATGGTCAGTGTGAATCATTCTATCCCTTGTATTACGTTTAGCTTGAGATACATTATTTTTATCATAAATTGTCGAAACCTTTAAGTGGTATTTTTATTCCAAAGATATTTTGAATATATTTCGAAGTATATTTCGAAGTACTAATATGCAATAAAAATGTTATCTAAGGTAAAAAGTTCATTAATACCAAAACCTTGATAATGCTGCTGAACACTAATGACTCTTAACTGTTACATGTCACTGGTCACCGGTCACTTGTTACTAGTCACTGGTCACTTGTTACTAGTTATAGGTGATACAAGGTCACTGGTTTTTGGTAACTGATAACTGGTCCTAAGCTACTGGTCACTGGCTACTGACTTTGCTATGGAAGTGCTTTCAGGTATATTCTATGGAATACTATAAAATATATTTTTACTAGAAGAAATGAATAATGCCCAAACCTGTGAATACTAATAATTTACTACAGAACACATATTTCTTTGTTTATATCATAGTACGATCAGCAAATTGCAACAGGTTTTTTTGTTATTATTGTGATTTATTTGGCAACACTGGTCACTGATTGTTTCAGCTGGTCCTGATGGCCGTCGTAGTTGCAGTGAGCGCCGCTGATCTGCGCAGAGACAAGAAGCAGGTCCTTGCCTACTCCGCAGGTTCGTATTAAATGAGATTTGACCTATGTTGAAATTTATTTATTCCGAAGACTTTATCAGTTAATACTTTTGGAACAAAAAAATCATCACAACATTATTCACTATATTAAGAACTTTTATAACTACATCAAACTTTTTCCTCCCAGAAGTTATATTATTTTAATTTCTAAAATTACCTATTCAAAATTGTTCTTTCAATATTAATAAAATTTCTCTACCAAATAATGTTTATTACATTTCAAATTTTGTAAAATGTATTTTTTACTTAGTAAAACATTGCAGCAAACTCTATTTAACACAATATTAATTGGAGGATAACGATTAAATACTTTTACCAGAACCCGAGAGCCACACTTCTGACTTGTTTATGTTAACACTCGTTATCTTGAAGTATCAGACCGTAAAAGTATCACTATGCTAACTGTTGAATAGCAGATACAGCCATTAATATCCACAAAATACATAGATATTTAGACTATTTTATTTTAATATAACAGTATATTGTTTTAAGTATACTTTACCTATACTTTGGATTGTAATTATTTTTAAGATTTATAAAAATAGGTTCTAGGTAAAACCATCTGAGATATTTTCAGAAATTTAACCAAAGCTAAATGTTTTAGGATACCCCATCGCCTCAGCCTACCCCTATGCCGCCGCCGCCTACCCCTACTCTGCCGCCTACCCCTACTCTGCCGCCGCCTACCCCTACTCCTACTCATACTCTGCCGCCGCCTACCCCTACAGTGCCTACCCCTACGGAAGGTACTACTACTGAGCTCCTGCCTGCGCAACACCATCGTCTGAAGTCTAGTCTTCAAATCAATCCTCAATAATCCAATACAAAAAATTAATTCTATGTTTTAAAATTCAGAGAATAAAACGATCGATACTGACAGTTCCTAATTATTTTTGTTTTCTTTTAAATTATCCTTACAATACTATATTCTGCAAAAAATTTAGTTATGTTGACTAATTTAAATAGTATGTGATCTAAGGTGAATTAAACCATATTTATATCAAATAGCTCTAATAATAGTTTTAGATTGCCGATAAATTAGATATTTTGCGCATTTTTACACATTTTCCATGATGAAAAACTAGATACAGATTGGCTGAATAATAGTTTGGATATAAAAGTTACAGTTTTGAATTCAAAATCTAAAACTCTACTGAGGAATTGAAGATAAAGGTAATACGTATTATTGAAAATAGTGTTTATAAACATAGGGAAACGGGTGATATACAAGAAATCATTAATACCTCAACTAATAAACTTGCCTTTGACGTAAAATACTAATATCATTGGGCGTAGAACGGATTTGATGATTAAAAATTGCATAATTAACTTACTTTTTCTTGTAAAATTAATTGTTGCATGGAGGCTGCAATTTTACTTACAAAGTAATTACAAAAAAACAGTAAATTGCCTTCAACTTATTTGTGTAGTTAAAGCAAGCATATTGGACCAAAAAGGACGATTGTCTCACACACAACACAGATAAAAATATGAAAACAACGTAAAAACTCTTAAAAACAAACTACACTTTTCCATTAAAATAATTACATGCGCGCACGAGTGCCGGAACAAAAGTTTCAAAAGTATCTTGTTCAGAAATTAGTGACAGGAAACTCAAGAACCCCATCGCTGGAGGGAAAACACAGTGCCTAGTCGGCACCTTATCATCTTTTATCAACCGCAGAGACCTGTGACACATGTGCGCGATCGTCATCATATTCTAGGGTCACGTGATCAACTAGTCGGCTAACATGATGCATGATGCTGTTTCAAGAGAGAAGAAGACAATGAGGCAATAACGTGGTGATATGCCCAAACTCAAAGCCGACTTGAGACTAAATCCGAGAGTTTCAAGTCAAGCCCATCTATAAAGGAAATAAAAAATAATATTTCAAGTTTCCAGAGAGAGCTTTATTCCCTCGAAGTACTTATGCAGGTATCTTAAAGTATTTATAAGCGCGCAGTAAAACACTTAATTGAAGATTTGATAAAAAGCCAGGTGCTCTCAAAGGTACTAATCTTAATTTCCTTGAATAAGGCGATTTTATGGAGCACGCATACTGGTTACTTCAACAACTTATTATTAAATATAAAAAAGATATGGGTAGTCAAAAATATAACTCAGAGCTATGTAGGTATGCTATGGTTTATATACTTTACAGACGGCCATAGATAAAAGAGGCACTTTTCATGTGGTTTTAAGTACGATGTCCATCTTAAGAACATCTTATAAAGATGTGAGATATTGTTCAACAGATAATGTAGAAAACTCTATCATTGTTTTCCAGTGTATTCAAGTCAATTAAGGCTGGTATCTTACGATACTTCAAGGGGTCTACCCCAGCCGCACTAAATAAAACAAGGTCTAGGAATAATCTATTTGGAATCAAACCAAACTCAAGTGTGTATTATTTATACGCTTTAAAGATGATTATTGAAAAGATAGGAAATCCGCGCATGCTGGCTAACGATTTTTTGTAATTATAGACGAAACTTCTAAAAATACTCGGCTGCAATTGATAAAAAGTGTTTATTTTCTTGACTAAATAGACCAAACAAAAACGATTGAGGGAAGAACGACATGCATGTAATAATATAAATTTTCATTTCCTCTCGATTCCGGTTTACTCAAATCAACCCAGCTTAAAAACTACACAAATTATTAGTTTAAATATTTGTCTACGACTAACGGTTCCAAAAGAGTCAAATTTATTGTGCATGGTGAACGCAGTACTTTGTCTGAGCGCAACTAGTGTTATTCTTATAGAGAATAATAATAATAAATCTCTTTCTTCCCTATGTACCATCGGTAATGCTTGACACTTGGTATTCAGCGTAGGGTGAAATTACCTAACAAAACTCACTCAAAAAGCTTATTATAATCTGGGAATGGGTGTCCCCCATATAATTTAAGAATTAATTTAATTTTGTTTCTTTTGTTGTTGTATTCAGAAATTGGATGATTGTTTTATAAACAATAAATTACTAAATAACGTTTACACAGCCTTTAAATAATATTAAATAATATGATTGTTTTATTAAAGATTTTTGTTTTTAAATTTACTCAAGGGAGAAAGTATGTGTCAATCCACTGGTATCTTTTATTAACTTAACAAATTAGGTAATAGAAAATTACATATTCATACCAGTGACTACGTATGTATTTGTTCAGGTGACTTAGGGTAAATAATGATTATGAAGTGGTTATGTTGATATCATTAATAACATTTAAAATCTCAATGTTTAACGTTTTATATTTTAAAAAATATGCCAAACTTCTTCTTCTTCTTCTTTCAAACAGGGATTAGGATATGCCTGTTCCGACTCACATTCAGCTTTACATGTAATAAATATTATTAAATAAAAAGAATAAATGAATAAATTGCTTTTCAGTAGTTATTATTATCTTATGATACGGATTCATATATTATATAATTCATTTTAATATAAACAAATTTGCTTTGACATCATCATTGCCATCTTTTAAGTGGTCTGCCTACATCTCTTTTTCCAACTGGCTGGTACTTAAGAATCTTTAGAGGAAACCTATTATCTGACATTCGCTCAACATGCTCCTCCCACTGCTTTCTATACATTGCTACATTTTCATTGAGGCAGAAAATATTAAGCTCTTTCCTGATGTCTTCGTTCCTTATGTGATCTCTTCTGTCACATCCTTTAGTTCTGCGAAGAAATCTCCATGCTTTTCGTCTTCTCCTTTGATATTTTGAAATTATATTCTTTAGAAATTGCGTTGAGTACATGTACTGACTTTTGGAGGTCATTTTCGTTATCCTGCACTATCCACAGATCATCGGCAAACAACAGTGCATTCAGGTGAACGTCCTCACCTAGATTGATACCTAAACCTACATTACACTTCCATTTGCGGAAAATGTGGTCCACATATATATTAAATAAAGTGGGTGATAAACTACACCCTTGTCTGACACCTTGGTTGATTGTAATTTCATTTAGTCGGTTATCACCTGTATTGACTATTATTTGAGTATTGTGGTACAGAGATTTTATTACGTTTATAAGGTGCAAAGGGTATCCTCTCTCCATCAGAATTCTCCACATAAGACTTCTATTCACTCTATCAAATGCTTTTTCAAAATCAATAAAAGCCATATGTGTTTCAAGGTTGAACTCTCTCCGTTTTTCTATTAACCGTTTAACTGAGAATATGTTGTCTGAGCATGATCGACCTTTTCTGAACCCACATTGTTCTTCATTTAAAACTGCTTCCGCAATGTTCTTCACTCTGGAGTTGATTATTTTCGAGTATATCTTGTATCCTGCATTCAAAAGACTTATCCCTCGATAATTTTTGCAGTCATTCCGTTTGCCTTTTTTGAAAAGGGAGATTACTTCTGCTTTACTCCACTCTTTCGGAATTTGACATTTCATCCAGCATTCATTCAAAAGGTGTAAAAATCTCAATTCCAATAACAAGCTAGCGCTTGGATCCTCCGAACTTCAAACTCAGGATGACTTCCGAGACGAAGTCTTCACTCTCCTCTCTGGGATGTATCCTATGACCTTCCCTTCACCCTTTCCATTGCATTTCTGCCTGAGGGAGAACGACTGTCCATAGAACTACTAACTACTCCAACCAGAGAGGAACTGCGCTGAATATTAGTAGGTAGGTGAACCTATATATTTATACAGATATAGGTCAGTTATATTTATTTTTGGAGCTTAGGTAAGTATCTTTAATGTTGTTCTTAACAGAAAACATGGAATTTGTTACATTGAGTTACGCTTATGAGTTAAAAAATGTATATTATAAAATTTGGTTTAAATTTTTAAACATCAAATAGTAGCCAGAAAGTCCATTGTGTGTAATTATTGAATATATTACATTTTCAGTCATTGTAAAACTTAGATCTACATGTTCTATTCCCGAATAGAAGAACGGCTAATTGTTTCCTTAAGAGAACGACTAATTTCTTAACGAATGAAGGAATGAGTGAATTGAAATATTTTAATCAGGCGAAATATAGCCAATTTAGTCCATTCCCACATTTAACCTCATACCAAGTAGATAAACTAAAAAAACAAATAAATAATAATAATAATAAAACTAAATTGCAATAATGGTAATAATTATAACGAAGATTAAAAATACATACATCAAAGCTATTTAAAATCAAAATTAATACAAAAGTTAAAAATATAACTTCTTAACCATGCATTCACAGCACCGGCTATAGCTAGGCCTAACGCAAGCCCTTGCCACATCCTGGTCTGCTACCGTCAGCCGGGAGTGGTTTTCTATGGGTTTAATATGATTGGAGGGAATTCCGTATATGAAGGCAGTTACTGTATAAAACTGATCGTAAACTGTTATTCGGGGAATCATAAGACTTAACGAGCCAGAGCGAGTATTTGCTACACCTTTGTTATCCAAAATATTAAAGTTGTCAGATAAATAGCGTGCAAATCTAAAACTAATCACTGAGTGAGTAATTTTGACGATGCGAATTTGCCTTAAATTGGAATTAAGAGACGCATAAATATTAGGGCAGGGTTTAACTCGATAGTCGCAGCGAAGATTGGATGAATAGCGATTGCAACAATTTGCAATGCTACTGTCGTGTCATTGACTACAGAGTTGCAGTACATCGTTGCAGAGTTTAACTCGATAGTCGCAGCGAAGATTGGATGAATAGCGATTGCAACAATTTGCAATGCTACTGTCGTGTCATTGACTACAGAGTTGCAGTACATCGTTGCAGAGTTTAACTAAATAGTTTGATCTCTTTCACACAAATAAGTGATCAGAAACTTATACTAAAAATTGTGATTACGTGTTAATTAATTATTTATAGCAGATGTGTGTAATTCTTTTTTCAATTCATTTTTTTCAATTGATAGTTGTTGAGATGACTGGAACATTTTAGTTTAACCTTCATATATATGAAAACGAAACTTCGTCTTTTAGATTACCATTTAAAAGGGCGGCCTACTAAGGTAGATATTCTAAGCCAAGTATGAATGAGAAATGAGTGTAAGATGATTGTGGTGCCATGTTGTTGACTTGTTGCTGACTATAGCTGACATGTTCCTTAAACAGAAATGTTGATTAATTAATATTGGCAGAAATAGTTTTATATTCAACGGTATGTATTATTTAGTTTACTTTTAATAATAATAAAGTAATATTTATTATAAAAAAGGGAATAAAGTATGTATTTGCTCAGTAAGTAAGTTCTTATTCGGTGCGACTCAAAATTATTAAAATCAGAAAAGAAACATTGTAAAATAAATGAGTTCTTATTGAGCAGAGCCGACCTTCTCGCACATCCTGTTCCCAGTCAGCTGGTCCACATCATCAGTCATCGACTACTGAGCCCCGACCACTTCATTGTTTAGCTCAAAGTCGCTCGGATGTTGAATCCGCATTCTAACGAAATGCTAATTAATTCTGTGGAGACAAAATTAGGATTTAGATTCATATCTGACATTCAGAAAGAGTAGAACGAACTTGTTAGTGACATGAGACTAGATTTATTAGTCTCTTTACAGTTTATGGTTAAGGTAGTTGTACCTAATTCCTCAACTCTCATACTTTACAGTTTATGGTTAAGGTAGTTGTACCTAATTCCTCAACTCTCATACTTTTCTTGTATATCCTATACAAAACCATTTCTTGGGCCAAGAAAGATACATTACACATACAATAAGAATTTATATGTCCTCCATTAGTAGTTGTCCGTCCATTTGATTTATTATTATTATACTGCATTATGTTAACCAATAAAGTTTTTAATTACTAAAACTAAAAAAATTAATAAATTACTACTTAAATTAATCTATTAGGTGTTACGTACAGAAACTGAATTGTGTGATTTCAAATGGTGTTAAATTAATTAAAGTAGACATTTTAGAAATATTTCACTATCAAAATTTTTTTAATAAATTATGTTTAAGAAACTGGTTAAAAATTGAAATAATGTTGCTTATCAACCTACTCATAAATAGTTGCTAAATATTTTGGTATCCAACGTCAGGGCCAATACATTCAGGGATGAGTATTCGAATAATACAAAAATAATAGTATCGCTAAAAAACTTTTGCGAACATTAAATGAATATATAAAAAACAAATATAAATTCTTATACATATACATATTTCTTATGTTATCTTGCATTGAAATGTATTTAAATATGAGTTTAATATTCTAAATTATATTTTCCCCTGACAAAAGGAAATATGTCTTATTACTGATCAGGTATAAAATGCCAAACTGAACACCACTAATATTCTCAATAGTTACTAATATTCAACTTGAAGTTTTCACCTTTCAAAGTGTCTAAATGTTAGGGCTGGTCTATTTCAACTGTTAAATTAAACATAAATAGGTTAAATTTTAAATTCCCATGTCAAAAAGCATGCGTATTTCACTGTTAAAAATAGGGAAAGAAAGGAAGACATATACCACTGTAAAACCTATGATAAACAAAAGAAAACGCAAATGCCAAGCTTGAAACATCTGAAATATTATTAATTAATTAAAAAATATGAATATACGGGCTGTAATTGTATTCATATAAGCTGTAGAGCAACATTAGAATGATCTATTTAGAGTTTAAGCAGGTACCTTAAACCTACGTCTCTAAAAATAAAAACAGATCAGGACTACAGGAAAATCCACATTTTCACATAGGCAGGTAGATTGGACCATAAAATGCACACACGATCTGACAGATCTGGTCAGCTGTTTTAACTCATTGAGGTTACCCCGTCACATCAGCTGTTTTATTTGTGGCCATGACTTTAAACTGGATTCCGAGCTTCCCATTCTACAAAAACTACATAAATAATTTTTTTTGTTTTTTACGTCTGGTGTTATAATCCAAAACTGTTTTTGTTTTTTACTAAGTCGAAGTAAAGCAAATATGCTACCACTAAACTGACACGTCGAGTCTAAAAAAATACTAACTTAAGTTAGTTTTAGGTTTAAAAGCAACTCGCAACAGTATTGAGGAGCTCTTATCAATTAATCAGAAACCCAAGTAATAGTTCAATGTAGTTAAATAAAAATACTGTTATTTAAAAAAACACTTCGTAAAATAAAGTTTTCCTCAAATACAATAATACTCGCGAGTTTAATTTATTCAGGTTTTTATCATTAATGGGGGCTTTTTTTAGTATTTGTATTTATTTTAAAAATACTTGTGTATTAAATATGAAATAAACATTTTAACATTTTTGTCCCAATATACCGTAAACGGTAGGGCCTATCTGAGCCGCCTCTGATCACCATCCCGGGAGGTCGGTCTTATATCCGCGCTTTATTTCACAGGGATTTAAACGAACAATAGGGGCCAGAAATAAATTTAAATTTCATCTCCAGACCAATGAGTTTCCTAAAAATTACCGGTATTTTTCAATATATTTGTCAGTGTATGATTGGAATAAAATACCTGTAAAAGTATATATTTAAGATTGTAAACCATAAACACTGTTAAAAATAATGAGAATTCATTAAAAATTATTATAAATTTATTTGATTATCCTTTAAGAGTTCTCAACATAGATTTTTAATATATACATACAATAAACTAAGACGAATTTACGCTTCTTAGAAGTAAACAAATTTTTTGAACTAAATGTTTTATGAGTACACATTTGCTATGAATGTTGAAATTATGTTCTCTGAGGAACTGATACTAAAAGTTTCAAGAAAAAACAGTGTTTACTCTATTTTAATACTTCTAGATATGAGGTACCTATGTTTGTAAGCTGTGCCTATTTTTCCACCGGTTGGAAGTGCCATAGTTTACCTCCCAAAGACTATCGCATCAAAAATCAATTTAATATAAATTCCAAATAACACTAATTTTAACGCTAGAAGTCATTACCAACTAACATTGGTTAAAGGTTTAGATCATTTACAATTTATTTTTGCATTATAGCATTTTCCGCATCCTATAAGATTCTAAATATTTTATAGATTTGATATAACTAATTCTTTGCTGTTTTAATCGGTGTATTTTCACTTACATTAGGTTTAGCACTAACCAAAATTAATCAAGTTTAAAACGTAAATTCAGATGATATAATTTTTATCGTTAAAAATCTAACGTCACAAACATGACGGTGTTTAAGTTTTATAGTTTTGAACCAGTAACCATATGAACGTTCTAATAATATCCAATAAAATTGTAAATAAAGGATAGTACCCGTGGACCTTTGCCTCTATTCAATAAATGTACTTGTATTCAGCGCCTTCTGTTTCTGCCGTGCAATTTGTAAACCTGTCATGTACACACTGTTAAGCATAATTTTGAAGGCTTCGGTCGGTGTATGTAACTTCTGGTATTCTTTCCAATTAGTTTGAACACATAAATTACGTCTCTCCACTCCCTCTGGTTATATCGTAAATAGTAACCATTACCTCCTGTGGATGAACGAACACGGTTGTAAAGCGGTTTTACACCTATCATGACAGTTATTACCTAAGGTCAAAATCACACGTGGACGAATGTACGCATTTATACAAATACTTTCTCTAAAATGTACTAGCGATAATGAGTCATAATCATACATATAGTTTTTTTACCGTTCACTTTTTTACTCGTAATGTGTAAAATTAACTACACCTATATTTTTATTTATTGACTGCATTCCACTCCATAATAGAGCAGTAGCACGTAGATTTTAAGAATGTGGATCTTGGTGACAAATACGGTTTCAAAACAGACCAATTACGTTCGAATAAGTAACGTCTTTATTTGCTATGTAAAAATATATTTGTATTTTTGGCCCCCTTTTGATGTTTTTCGAGGTTTTATTCAAACTGATGCATTTACTGCAAATTACTTTTAATGCATAATTTCAAAGAAAGCCAAAGTTTAATATATTTCAGTTCATATAGACGTAGACTTTACTTATAAATATCATATATATTTATTGAACAGTGATATTCAGTTAAAATATCAAATGCTCAATAGACAGTTTCTATTGATTTAGGTGCCCCTTCAATTTCCTGCAATTACTCGCCACAAGAGTATGGCAACATTCATAATGAAATGTGAAGGCGTTTAATCGGTTGAATCTATAATTGAAAATCTTGGTTGTCATGGACCTCATAGAGCATGGTTAATATACCTAACGCAAATTAACACCTGTATTGTGTTTATATAAGCCTATGTTTATGGGATCAAAGGAGTTCACGAGTAACTCACTGATTACAGCGCACGGACTGGTAATTTCAAATACATTTAGGTGCGAAAAATATTAATTTTTCAGTTAAAGAAATGCCTTATTAAAACTAAATATCTTCTTTAAAAATGTATGTCACTAAAAGCCTACGTAAAAGCCTCGCATCATTTGGGATGCAACAAACAATTACAATTGACATTCCCACTATCATAGACCTAAAAGTTAGTTTATAAAAAAGATGGGTTTAGAACTTAATAGTACCATGGTATTTTATTGGAAACACATTTTTAATTACAATTTTTTACACGAAAAATATTAAAACCACAAAAGACTCATAAATGGAATATATGAGTAATATTTATTTTAAAATAAAAAAATGTGTTTATATATAAATATTCCAATGTTTAACTTAACACATTTGTTCTTAAATAAAGACTTAAAGGAAGTTGTGTGTTTTAGCTAAATATTTTTTAAATTGCATTAAAACAAATTATTATACTATGCATTAACCTTAAATTATTGACCACCAAAGCTGTAAGTTTTAAAGATTTGTTGATACTCACTAGTCCTCCATAACATCCCAAATGTGTTTGTATATATCAAATTATGGTAAATATAAAATGATATGCTCCATGGCACGCTATACGAATGAGTATGCATAATTTAAATAAATGTTTCAAACAGGTTATATAACTTGTATATCCACGTGGCACTTTGAGCAGGTAATTGGAATGGATGTTGTGAGGTAAATAATTCTCTTGTCAATTCATTAACAGTAAGGAACATTTTAAATTTTTTCACTTAAATAAAAGATAAACCGTTCTAACATATATTTATTGGTGAGAATTGAATTATTGTATGAACTGGAAACTTTGCTGATTGCCTCCAGCTCACCTCAAATCAATATACAAAAACTAACTCCAAAAAATCCTACACCTTTTAGAAATATAGATGTTTAAAATCTTAAATCCATACACCGAGACGTGACATCTCAAACGTCAAAAATGGTTAAGATATGAAGGAGGTTGAGTGTTTGTAAAAACCTGTTTACACATTATATATAAGGAATAACTCTGAAGATATTGTCGTGCTCGTTCAAATTTTACCTTGAAAGATTCTGTTATTGGTGTTAAGAAGTTAGTGGCTTTATGGTTGTGTCTTAAAATCTGAGATCGATATAATGGTAACTGACGGCTTTGTGCGGTTCACAACTTTGATTAAATGTTGAAGTTAACTAGGGTCTTCCAAAGACTAAACCTTTTATTAAAATAGTTTTGATACAATTTGAGTTGTATAGTTTTTATTTAATATTATTCTTAAACCTGTTTGTTTTATGGATTGAAATAAACAAATCAATCAATATGCAGCATTAAACGCAATGTAAATACAATATTGAAGCTCTTACATACTATTTTATGTAACATTTTTCGTAATTTGGTACCTAACACTTGTGAAATAGGAAAGTATTTAAAATATTATAGTTCATTTATGAAACTGTAGAATACAATTATTAAAGACCACCTTTTAGTAGTTTCATCGAAATGAACCAACCACAATACACAATTAAAAATTTAAAAAAAGTCAATACTCTTCCAATGCAACCCATACAGATGGCAAAAACTTTTAAATTGCATCTTTGAGATCAATTTAGATTTGTATGTTTAATTTCAGAACTACGAAAGTAAAATAAACTGAACCACAAAGTTGTAGTTAGAGCAAATTAGTGTGTAATAGAGATTCCAGCTATCATGGGACAAAACAAAGGTCTGAGTAAACACAAAGTTATTTCTCCACCCACTGGAGGAATAACAATTGTTTTTTTCAGGACTACTCCACGGTGTGTAACTTGATGTGCATATTTAGCATAAATCGAAAGTACATATTAATTGCTTGAAAAAGGTAATCTCTA